>SJXQ01007825.1:504416-563221 GCA_006408695.1 Aepyceros melampus
TAACATTCGCGCTCTTCAGCCTGGGGCTCCTGAAACTGTTCCCACCGTGGCCACAGGGAAGCCACCCCAGAGACGCGTAGCATGGCCCCAGCTGCCAGTGAGAGGTCAGGGGGTCATCTGGATCCGGCCACCAGAGTCCTGGAGCCTGCTTCCCAGGTGGTCACCACCCAGAGCAGGCTGCGGCCCTGCGTGGCCACCGCCATCTTGCCTCTTAAAGTCCACTTTTGAGCGTGGTTTTGAGAATCGCAGACACCTGGTTGCAGATAAGAGCTAAAGATGAGCACCTGACCTTCTCCAGAGCTGTTGTAGAGAGACTGAAGGGCCAGCCTCATGGTGTGGAGAGTCCACAGATCCTAACAAGGTGTGGACATCTGCGCAAATAACAGGGTCCATCGGCTGGGGAGCAGACTGGTAAGATGAACCTGAAGAGTGGACCCAAACCAGCTAGTGATCGTGAAGAAAGACCTTGCCCAGCACCGTCAGACTGGTCCAGCCATCCCTCGTCTGCAGGAGCTCACTCTCCATGTTTACACCTGAGTAGAGGTAAGTGGAGGTACAAACGCGTTGCACTATAATGGAACCTTCTGGACAATGAGTACCTGACCTTCTGCCCATGGTCTGATAAGACTCTAGGAGGTGTGATGAATCTATTCTTTAGAGAAGCAAACACTTTATTCAGCACTTTATTCTTATATGATCCTTGTACTTAGCTTTCACATCTCTCTCTCAGGTCTCCTTTCCTAAAACTTCATTCTGGGTTATTTCCCATTCTTGAATCTGACCCACACAGTAAGCCTCCTAAAAAGTCTCTGTGCCTCTGCAGTCTAAAATGCTGCAGGGTGCTCTCCCTCTGGGCTGCCGTCTCTGGGGTCGCACAGAGTCGGACACGACTGAACCTTCTGGACAATGAGTACCTGACCTTCTGCCCATGGTCTGCTAAGACTCTAGGAGGTGTGATGAATCTATTCTTTAGAGAAGCAAACACTTTATTCAGCACTTTATTCTTATATGATCCTTGTACTTAGCTTTCACATCTCTCTCTCAGGTCTCCTTTCCTAAAACTTCATTCTGGGTTATTTCCCATTCTTGAATCTGACCCACACAGTAAGCCTCCTAAAAAGTCTCTGTGCCTCTGCAGTCTAAAATGCTGCAGGGTGCTCTCCCTCTGGGCTGCCGTCTCTGGGGTCGCACAGAGTCGGACACGACTGAAGCGACTTAGCAGCAGCAGCAGCAGGCCCTCCTAGGGCAAAGGAAACAAGAGAAAATAAACATTTTAATTGCTTTCATTCCCTACAGTCAATAAATTCTGGAGATGGTCTAGTCTGTGGTTTTTCTATGCCTGACAGACATGGAAACATTCATCTCCAGAATTTCATCCTCCTACCTAAGTTGACTGCAGACTGCCAGTCTCACTAACCCAATGGGCACTGACCCAATAGATACTTTTCTGGGTCTCCAACACCAGCTTCTTGCCAGGAATTCCCAAGGAATCTGTAAGCTAGCCCTGTGTAGGATCTAGACTTCCTTGCTCTCCTCTAGTTTCTGTAAAGCCTTTCTATAAAGTGTGGATCTTTCCTCAGAAACCCACTTGCTTCAGTCTTGGGCTCACTGCTCTTGCAGGATGCCAAGAATTACCATGGTTGTCCTACTTATTTCAAAACTGATTTCAAAAAAAGTCATCTCTCCTGCCAAAGAATTGATGCTCTTGAACTGTGGTGTTGGAGAAGACTCTTGAAAGTCCCTTGGACTGCACAGAGATCAAACCAATCAATCCTAAAGGACATCAGTCCTGAATATTCATTGGAAGGACTGATGCTGAAGCTGAAGCTCCAATACTTTGGCCACCTGAAGAGTGTCCATGTGAAGAGTCGACTCATTGGAAAAGACCCTAATGCTGGGAAAGATTGAAGGCAAAAGAAGAGGATGAGATGGTTGGATAGCATCACCAACACAACGAACATGAGTTTAAGCAAGCTCCAGGAGATAGTAAAGGACAGGGGAACCTGGAGTGCTGCAGTCCATGTGGTTGCAAAGAGCTGGACATGACTTAGCGACTGAACAACATGCCTAGTGTCTTGGTCTTCTTGGGCTATCCTGACAAAATACCATAGACTGGGCACTTTAACACATTTAGTTCTTTTACATTTCTGGGGGCTAGGAAGTCCAAGGTCAAGGGGTCAACAGATTGGTTTTTGGTTTAGCTTTCCTCCTGGCTTGTATATGATTGCCTTCTCACTATGTCCCCACATGGTCTTTCCTCTGCAGGCCCGTGGAGGGAGAGAGAAAGAGCTCTCTCTATTCCTCTTCTTATAAGGCCTCTAATGACATCATGAGGGCCCCACCCTCACCACTGGTCAAAACCTAATTTCCACCCAAAGGCCCTACGTTCAAATACCATGGGGGTATTTGAATGTAGGGGGTTAGGCTTCAATATATGAATCTGTGGTAGAAAACAAATATTCAGTCCAGAACATCCCACCCCTGGCCCCCTTCCCCAGATTCATGTCTTTCTGTCATGCAAGATACATTCATTCCATTCCAACAGCCCCCAAAGTTTTCATTTTCCAGCATCAAGTCTAAAGTCTGAGGTCCAAAATCTAATCTATATATATCTAGATTAGACATAAATGAGACTGGAGGTATATTCACCCTGAGGCAAAATTCTGCTCCAGCTGTGAATCTGTCAAACAAGACAAGTCATGTGCTTCTGAAATACAGTAATGGTACAGGCATAGTCTAGACATTCCCATCCCACTGGGAGAAATAGGAAAGGAAGGGTGACAGGTCCCAAGGAAGTCCAAAACCTAGCAAGGCGAACTCCAGCCCGTCTTAAGGCTCAGGAGTAACTCTCACTTACTTCAGTGCTCTGACCTCCAGAGCCATTGGGTTACTCCCGTCTTCTAGACTCATGGGAGCTGTGGCCCCATCTTCAGACCCCCTGATTGGTGGTCCGTCCCTCGAAGCTCGGCAGTAAGCCCCCAAGGATGGAGCAGCCCTGTCCCCAGGCTCTGGACAGCAGCCAGGACAGTGGAGGCAGTCCTGGTCATCCCTGAATCACCTTCAGGATTGTTCTTTTCTTTTCTCAAAGCATAGCCCACATTCGAGCTTCCCAGGTGGCACTGGTGGTAAAGAACTTGTCTGCCAATGCAGGAGCATGAGAGATGCAGGTTCGATCCCTGGTCAGGAAGATCCCCTGGAGGAAGGCATGACAACCCACGCCAGTATTTCATCTTCAGACCCCCTGATTGGTGGTCCGTCCCTCGAAGCTCGGCAGTAAGCCCCCAAGGATGGAGCAGCCCTGTCCCCAGGCTCTGGACAGCAGCCAGGACAGTGGAGGCAGTCCTGGTCATCCCTGAATCACCTTCAGGATTGTTCTTTTCTTTTCTCAAAGCATAGCCCACATTCGAGCTTCCCAGGTGGCACTGGTGGTAAAGAACTTGTCTGCCAATGCAGGAGACATGAGAGATGCAGGTTCGATCCCTGGTCAGGAAGATCCCCTGGAGGAAGGCATGACAACCCACGCCAGTATTCTTGCCTGGAGAATCCCATGGACAGAGGAGCCTGGCGGGCTGTAGTCCATAAGGTCAGAAAGAGTCGGACGCGACTGAAGTGACTTAGCGCGTGTGCAGACAACACGCTTACACAGCTGAAGAGCTGTATGGTTCAGTCCGGTAGAACCAAAGAATTTCGAAAATTGTTTTTTCTGTCCGCTTGGTTACCAGATGGTAGTGTTTCACTTATATAATCCCATCTCTATTCCTGGCTTCTGCTGAGATGGCAGCTTAAGTTTGCAAATGGTACCCACGATCTCTTGTAAAAGATTGTTCAGGCATCCCCTTAGTGTCCTCTTCAGAAAAAGCTTTCTTTCTTTTTTTTTCTTTTGTGCTATGGATAAACTAATAATTTTGCAACATCTGCAAGTTCTGGTTCATTTTTGCTAAACTATACTATCTGCATTCCTCTTCTTTCGCATTTTACTATAAGAAGTAAGGACGAGCCAAGCTATCCCTTCAATTTGCTTAGAAAGCTCCTCTGCTAAATTTCTGATTTCATTACTCACAAATTGTCTCTTTCACAAAACACCAGAACATATTTTAGCCACGTCCTTTACTACAAGGATCTCCTTTCTTCCAGTTTCCTATCTGAGAACTGACCAGAATTGCCTTTAGCTTTCATATTTCTAGCCCAAGTCTCAAAACATGATCAGCCTCTACCCATTACCAGTTCCTAAGTCACCTTCACAATTTCAGATATTTGTTACAGCAGTATCTTCTTTGTATCAAGCTCTGTATTAGTTTGCTCAGGCTGCCATAGCAAGATATCACATGCAGGGTGGCTGAGGCAATGCAAATTAACTTTCTTATGGTTCTGGAGGTTGGAGGTCCCAGGTCAAGGTCCTGGGTGATTCTGTTTCTGGGAAGGGCTCTCTTCCTGACTTGCAGGTGACTGCCTTCTTGTTACATCCTCAATCCAGTTACCGCCCCAAGGTTCTATCTCCAAATAGCCTCACATTGGGATTTAGAGCCTCAGTCTGTGAATTCTACGGTGACACAAACGTTCAGTCCAAACAACTACTTAGCATCAATGTATGTTCATTGCTCACAATCCTGGCTAAGGGTAGATAGAGATCATATTGCCTTGCTTTCTGATTCAGCCCTCTGGTTTGGCCAGTTTATCCCTCTTGATGTGGTTTCTTCCAGCCAACCCTAGTGTTTGAACTTGATCACACAATCCCCAGGAGATGTGTGCATGCATTTTGGCCCACATAATATAATTTATGAATTTCTGTAATCGCTCTTGTCCCTTCTCCAGAGTATCTCCCACCTCAAAAACCCAGCATTTATATTTTTCCTCCACTTCAACTACATCTTCTGGCCAGGATCGAGGTTTCCTTGGTTCACTAAGAAATAGTGTGTGCATGCTAAGTTGCTTTAGTCATGTTCGACTCTTTCCAACCCTATGGACTGTAGCTTGCCAGGCTCCTCTGTCCATGGGATTCTCCAGGCAAGAATACTGGAGTGGGTTGCCATTTCCTTCTCCAGGGGGTCTTTCCGACCCAAGGATTGAACCTGCATTGCTTATGTCTTACTGCTAGCGGCGCCAGGGAAACCCTAAGAAACAAACAGTGCAAGACCAGGACTCAGACATACTTGACAAGCAGGTGCTGCTGCTGAGAATTACCCTTGTAACAGAGTGGTGTGAAGACAGCCAGCCACAAGCTTCACACTCACTCTCACTCTCAGGCTGCATAACAGCTCTCAATCTGTTTATTACACTTTCCAGGACTCCGTGTTGTTGGCTTCTGGCATTCTGTGTTCAGTGCTTTGCCCATTTGGAGGTCAGCTTGACCCAGGGAGACTGCAATCTGACAGTCAAATTTCTTTCCTGCCACCTGAGTGTCCTCTGAGTTGCTGCTGGGGGAAAGTCCATGCTAAATTGTTTCTGTAATTGTGGATGTGTTGAAAGCTTGAGGTGTCCATCTTCAAAATCAGGTGAGAGAGGTTTCCAGCTGCTAGGACTTCAACACAGTAATTCAAAACTTAAGTTGTGGACCCATGACAAATAGATCCTATAGCTCTCTTCTGGAGAAAGGGGACTATCAGAACGATAGTATTAAAATTTTAGATAGGAAGGATAAAGATCAAAGAGGGAAGGAGAAAGAGATGGGAAAAGAAAGAAAAGGATAGCAAATGGTTTTTACACATGAACATTTTCTCATCTTATTATGAGATATGGAGAGTTTTTTCTTTTTACTGTTGACTCTGCTTCTGATGTTAATCATAATTTGAAATAAGCTATCGGCCACTGAGTATGGGTATTTCATTTTTGTCTTTAGCATCAGTGAAGCTGTAATAAGGTGTCCATGGACTTGAAAGAACACAGATAGTTCAGAGGTTTCATAGGAAGGTTTTCAAGCATGGGACAACTTGCAGCTGAGAAATCTTCATTTGATTCTAAACTCTTCAATTAATGATGATTTATGAATTATTTAAGTTCCTGGGGCCTTCATATCCACATTTGCCAGCTGAGGGAGTTGATGAAATGACACTGAAGACTTTCAGAAGTTCCATTAGAAGTATTCTATGTTATGCTGTGCTAGTTTGTTCCATTCTTCAGTGTTCTTGAAATCATTCATAGATGAGAAAATCATATAATTTATCATCCAAATCAGGACAGTTTTGATATCCCTCAAAGTCCAAATGAAATATTGCTTTGTAAAAGACATTTTAAAAAGTTTGTAAGATCACATAAAGGGGTGGGAGATAATTTAATTAACTTTTCTTACGGATTTTGGAAATGAAAATCCCATTGCTAATAAAGAACACTTTATTTGCATGTATGTTAGTGCTTCTGCACTCCCAGCCCTAATGGTGTTGGAAGCCTTGCCTGGAATTTCTTTTCAGGGGATTCTTTTGCTAGAGGAGTGCACTCCTCTCTCCTCCACACCCATGAGTCAGGGGCCCCTCCTTGGGTCTCCCACGGCATCGGTGCAAACCCATAGCACAGCAGCCGCTACACTGCTTTATTTATACTTTTCTTGCCTCCCTCCTCCCGAAGACAGAGGGCAGAATCTGGGTCTTTCATCTCTGTTGCCCCAGCATGTGGGCATCAGGGCTGAGACCAAAGGGAGATAAGCCATTCCCTCCTGGGCTGGTGCTGTGTCCTGTGGGGCCAGCATTTGAGTGGACCCGAGTGTGATGCTTCCTTCATGTGTAAAAACCATTTTGCATGCCTCCCTCTAGTCCAGACCCCAGTGGGTTGAGTGCTGAGCAAACAATAATTCTGTAGCAAAACCAGTGATGTGATCAAATGCTGAACTTTGGATTTGGGGATTGTTGGTTTTTTAATATTTGTTTATTTGGCTGCATCGGGTCTTAGTTGCGGAACGCAGGATCTTTTTTGCATCATTTGGGATCATTCTGGCACAAAGGCTGCAGAGTGTGGGCTCAGTAGTTGCGACTCACGGGCTTAGTTGCTCCGTGGCATGTGGGATCTTCGTTCCTGGACCAGGGATCAAACCCATGTTCCTTGCATTGCCAGGTGGATTCTTAATTGGACCACCAGAGAAGTCCCTGGGCCTTATTTTTAAATGTACGTTTTATTTTTATTTCAGTATTGTGAGGCCAACAGGTCAGAAGATGATTGCCATTGAAAAGATGGTTTGTAACTCACAGTTCCCCAAAAGAGGGGGCATGGCACACTATCCAGGGGTCACGTGGGGACACAGTCCTTTACTGGCTCTGTTAATTGGCTCGTCCCAAGGAGGCAGTCCCTCCAGGTCAGCGAGGCTGCCAGTTGTCAAAACATCAGAATGAAAAGACACGGAATCCAGGCTTGCCTGAGTTGCAACACATACTGCCATGTATAAGCCCCATGGCCTAAAGCATACCAACCTGTCTCAGAAAACAGGAGTGTTAATAATACAGCAAGCTTACTGTGTGTCATGCGGATTAGAGCAAAGAGCCTGGCACACAGTAGGTGCTCAAGATATGGCAAACATTAGTCAGCGTGCACAGTAGGATATGCATGGCATATGCATTTCTGCATATTTACCACACTTTGTGGGGAGAGAGGGCTCTGCTGTTGTTTTGAAAATGATCTCCACTTTTGGCCACTTCTTCGTATAATAAACTCTGAAATATTTTGCCAAACAGACTAGCTGCTCCTGGAAACTTGAGTCTCTCTCCAGGGTCCTGAAACTTTTTGCTTTGAATCAAGCTAAAAATAACCCCAAGTACCTTCCTTCCCTGGGGGATGATGGTGCTACAGTCTTTACAGAGACAGTCAGGAGATAGAGGGAACTGTGTATGTGTATTCCAAAGAAAATGCCTGGAACTTTCCAAAGCTTTAAAAAGAAGTTAGTTTTGAATGCTTTGCACATTTCAGAAGAAGCTATCCCTACGCTGGTACAGTGACAGCAGCAGCTCCTTCTGACATCAAGCAGGAATTTTTATTAGCATGAGAGCATGTTCAAGAAAGCCCCAGAACATGGGGCATGGATGCAGCAGTGGGCAGAGCATGAGCTGTGTCACCAAGCATTAGCTTTCACTTAACAGCGTTTAGGGACTGGGGGTGATAGAGAGCCATTAACTTCAGACTTTTGCCTCCCAAACCAGGGTTGACACCAGTGTGCTGGAGGAGAAGAGAAATCATAAATGATGTGTTGCGTGAGCTGCAGAGAAGACGTTCTGTGTTTGTGGCAGAGACAAGCATAGCGCCGTTCTCTGGGGACCGGTGCTATTCTCGTACCCTCATTCAGTGAGAAATAGGACCCTGATCAGGACTCCTGTGACAGTGAGATGCTTTCCCCTCGGCCTGCTCCAGGGGTGCGAGTGGGTCTTTGCCAGGCAGCATTAGGAGGCTGACACTGCTTAAACTGAACCTAAATAAATAGAAAGAAGAGAGTGTGGGCAGCATAAACATGCTCTTCACTTCTCTCATTATAACAGTCTAAAATATTCCTTGGAATCTTCCCTTTCATTCCTTCCTGCACCACGAAGCACCCATGTATTTTGGAACAAGGACAATGAGCCCATATTCTATCGTGGTCTTGAAAATACACAAAAACAACATGATTAAATGTTAAGGGGTCTCTTTACTCTTTTTAGTCATTTTTGTGTATTTCTTTTCAGAAATAGCTACTGTAGCACCTAATATAACTTCTGCATTGTGGAATTTGTTGACAGAATATATGTTACAGCACTGACCTTTGGAAAATTACTTTCCTTATGAGATAATTTATAACCTGTGGAAGATATGTGATGTCTTAATGTTTTCTTTCGGCCTCTTACTCTGTCACTGTTTCTTTTTATTGCATTAAGTAGACCCAGTACACAGCCAAGCTCTCAGGGTGAAAATAGCTATCTATTTTACAAATAGCTTCGAGGGGTAGACTGAGATAGGGTTCAGGGCTATGCACCTATGAAACTGATTAAGCTTGTGTTGCTCAATGAAGGCTCTTCATTCAGGTAAAATAAAAAAGGAGGAGGAGGAAGGGAAGATGAAATGATGCTAACTTTTTTGTTTGCCTGAACATTTACAGAGTGCCAGGTCTCTTGCCACACTTTCTGCCTATTTTCATAGACAGCCTCAGTCACAACTCTCTGATGCAGGGGCTATTTCATAGATATAAGGGCATTGAACCACAGTGAAGTTAATTGCCCAATATCCCAATTACTGAGTTCTTTTTATTGCATTAAGTAGACCCAGTACACAGCCAAGCTCTCAGGGTGAAAATAGCTATCTATTTTACAAATAGCTTCGAGGGGTAGACTGAGATAGGGTTCAGGGCTATGCACCTATGAAACTGATTAAGCTTGTGTTGCTCAATGAAGGCTCTTCATTCAGGTAAAATAAAAAAGGAGGAGGAGGAAGGGAAGATGAAATGATGCTAAGTTTTTTGTTTGCCTGAACATTTACAGAGTGCCAGGTCTCTTGCCACACTTTTTGCATATTTTCATAGACAGCCTCAGTCACAACTCCCTGATGCAGGGGCTATTTCATAGATAAGGGCATTGAACCACAGTGAAGTTAATTGCCCAACATCCCAATTACTGAGTCAGTCACAAATTGAGCCTAATTCTAATGAAACAATTCAATTATTTTTCTTTACCAAATTATATAGGTAATTTTAATATTAATTAAAATCAAATGGTTTAATGTGAAAAATCTTTCCCTATTTTTCAATCCTTCTCCATAGAGGGTTACATTGTTAGTGCTTTTTGATTTCTTTCCTGATTTGTAGCTCCATATTTCTAAAAACTGTGACTGTGTTGGGCTTTTAAAAAATATTTTTAGTTATTTATTTGGCTATGCCAGGTCTTAGTTGCAGCATTCAGGATCTTTTAGTGGGGATCTAGCTGGGATCTAGTTCCCTGACCAGGTTGAAGCCAGGCTCCCTAATGGGGGAGCATAGAGTCTTAGGCACTGGACCATCAGGGCATCCCTGCATTGAGATTTTTTATTTATCAAGTTCATCACCTTCCTGTGATGGCTCCTATGAATTTATTTTGCCTACATGTACCCCAACTCTAATTTCTCCCCTCTCACTCTCCCAATCACAATGTTTTATTATTTCTACATAAATGATGTCTTCTACCAATTGAGTGATTCTTTTTTATTCTTTTTATAGTTTAAAATTTTTAGAATTAACATTTATCTAATTTACTTTATTCATGGATTTAACTACATATCTCTTATAAATCGCTTCTCTTATAAATTGTTCAGTAGATCTGTCAAACACTGACTCTTGGGATGAGCTCTGAGTCTTATCAGAGAACATCCTCTTGCTCTCCTTCCAGGAGAGACTGATTTCCTTTCACCACAGTCTTGTTGGATACCCTGCAGCCAGGTCTGTCTGAGGTGGCACACTCATTTCTGGTAGTCCCTAGCCTCCAGTAATTTCTTTCAGAAGGGGCTGTTGATTGTTTGAGTTTCTATTCCTTACACTGTTGAGCAATTTGGCTGATATGAATTCTAAGTTGAAAATCAGAATTCCAACAATGATGCTTCATTGTTTCTTAGTTTCCTGTGCAGCTGTTGAAAAACCCTGTGCCATTTCAGATCCTGCTATATTACACGCAACCTAACTTTTCAGCTTTAAAATCTTTTGAGAGCTTCTTTTCAGGCTCACTGCTCTGCAGCGTCATTGTGATATGCAGCAGTGTGTGTGTGTGTGTGTGTGTGTGTGTGTGTGATGTGTTTTTTGTTGCTGTTGTCTTGGAATCTCAATTCTTTCTATTTCTTTCTTGGTAATTCCTATCCTTCAATACTGGAAATTTTTATTGTATTATTTCTTCAATAATGTAATAATGATTCTTTTATAATTTTATTTTAATCTGTTTCTATTCTCTTTATCCTTGTATTTTCTTATCATATCTTTTCTTTTCAGTCTCTCTCCTTTTTAAAATTTTGTTATTTGGAAGTGTCCTTGCACTTTTGGGATTCAAAGCATTGTATGTTTAAAAAAGGCTCCTTGTTTAAGATTTTCAACATTTATGAGATCTTTTTTTATATAAATTACTTACTTTAGAGTGTTCTGCTCTCATGATAGCTTCTCTTATTTTTCATGGGCCATAATGGTCTTTCTTTTAAATGTATTTTACTTACGTAATTCTCGCTCTCTACGTTTCCCTGTGTCTTTCAGGTTTCTATTTTTATATTTGGTTTGGTTTCTGTTCTTTTTTTAATGTTGAACATTGTATTCAATTGTTGGTGCTCTTTGGCTCCCCATTTTATTTCTAAGAAGGAGGCACAAAAAAGCTCACTCAGAACTCTGTTTCCAGGCACATGACATACACTTTGTGGTTTCAGTTTAAGGTGATCTGCAGCAGAGAAATGGAGAAGGCAATGGCAACCCACTCCAGTGTTCTTGCCTGGAAAATCCCACGAGTGGAGGAGCCTGGTGGGCTGCTGTCTATGGGGTTGCACAGAGTCAGACAGGACTGAAGTGACTTAGCAGCAGCAGCAGCAGCAGAGAAAGCTTTTCATGGAGACTTATCAGTCAACGTCATTGTCTGGAGATGTTTGCTGCTGCTACTAAGTTGCTTCCGTCGTGTTCGACTCTGTGCGACTCCATAGATGGCAGCCCTCTAGACTCCCCCGTCCCTGGGATTTTCCAGGCCAAGAACACTGGAGTAGGTAGTCATTTCCTTCTCCAATGCATGAAAGTGAAAAGTGAAAGTGAAGTTGCTCAGCCGTGTCCGACTCTTAGCGACCCCATGGACTGCAGCCTACCAGGCTCCTCCGTCCATGGGATTTTCCAGGCAAGAGCGAGATGTTTACTATGGAGCTGTTTTATACTTGTAGTGAGGAAGCTTCTTGTCAAAGCGATGGGGTGGGTGGAAACCTCAGTATTTACTTGACAGATTTCAGCTGTGTTCAGGCGCATGTCTCATTCGACCCTCCCTGTGACCTGGATCCTCCACGTTCTGCACCTGTTTCCGAACTAAAACTTGTTTTGCTCTTTCCTTTCTGCAGGCGCTTCACATGCACCTTCCTTTACTCTGTTAACTGAGTACCAATCGTCCATTTCCTTTCCAACTTCCTCAAATTTTGGCAAATTTCTTCTTCACTCTTGTCATTTCTCCTTTTCCTTTTTGGCTTTGTTGGCATGTCCTGTTAAGTTCCTCTGCTATTATTTCTTTAAATAGTATTGAAAATAAATAAATATGCATAGCTCATTTACTGTGTTTAATAGCAATCCTTATTGTTCCTCATTGTGTTTTGATATGTGCTCTGTGCTTGCAGCATCTTATCTTCATATAATTTGTGTGCTTTTCTCTTATACTTCATGTTTTACAACCCCTTGATTCTTTAAGTTTAGGAGTTTAAGGAGTACATGTGTACAAGCACAGTCTTATTTTATTCCTAGAAAAAAAATCCTTGGTCTAAGGCACAGGTATATTATTCTATTTTTCACACTTGACATATGGAGGGACTTCCACCCAGGGAGTTTAATTAACATGCCCAAGATTACTCAGTCAAGTTTTTTCAAGCTTCCCCAATTACAATTTTTGCCTCTCCTCACCTCTACCGCTCAGGCCTAATTTGTGGTAAGTTTATAAAATATATAAGTAAAGAGAAAAAGAAAGGGAAGAAGGGAATGAACTTCGAACACTAAGTTTGAAAACTTTTCTTTCTAAGCTGTGACTTTTCAAAATCAGGTTGGGAGTAATTTGAGAATTTTGGTGTGTTTTGTGACACACAGTCATTATTGCAGTGGACAATTGAGATTCCAATGAAATAACAGAATGATCTATAGTGTTCTGATGTCTGTATAAACATTTGAGAAGTAAACAACATGTTGGGCTGGAGGAAAGTTAAAAATGAGGGGCACAGTTCCCCCGTTAAAGTCCGTTCCGCATCAACATTAGGTAGGTTAATTGTGTAGCATGAACAGAATCGACAGCCACATCTATAGGGCTTTTTCCACCTCTGGACATCATTTAATGGAACTAATGCATATTTATTATAGCATGGTTCTCTTTAAACAACAGCCTGGCCATTAGACATAAATTTCCCAAAAGCATCATGATTTACTTTCTGCAGAGGACCTTCTCATCCGACCACAGAGGCTCTGATGTGATTATGCCATGTTCTAGGGGCTGGAGGGATGTGAGGCAGGCTTTCGTAGCCCAGTCTGCCTGGGAGCCCTGTGATGGAATTGAGGCAGGTCTGTGCATGTTCCTGGAGGCAGGGACCAAGGATCCGCCAGGCTGATACCTCCTCCCAGGCTCTCCTTTGTCAGATGCCCAGGCTCTGGGGCTGAGTCTTGTTGAGGATGCCAGCATCCTCTCTTAATGTGAGGAAGAACTTGCTGGGCTGGAGCATTGCCTGTGGAAGGAGAGCCCTCCAGCATGCCCTTTATGAACCATCCCTGCATAAGCGCACCCATCTCACTGGCTCTGAGACAGGTGGATCATTCCTGAAGCCCTGACTCAAGGAGCAGGCCTCATCTTGTTGAGTCTCTAGTCGGCCATTCAGTCCAGCTGCCTTCTTTCAGGCCCTGCTTGAGTACCGTCATGTCTATAAGACTTCTCCAAGTGAGAGAAGACTGAATCCCTCTAGTTCTTACTCTCTGTGTGCCGTTTACTCTGCCTGGTACTCATTGCACTGCGCCCTGCATGCTGAGAGGCTTCCCTGCTGGCTCAGTCAGGAAAGAATCTGCCTGCAACGCAGGAGATCTGGGTTCACTCCTTGGGTCCGGAAGATCCTCTAGAGAAGGAAATGGCCACCCACTCCAGTAGGCTTTCCTGGGAAATCCCTGGCAGGCTATATTCCATGAGGTCACAGGAGTCGGACGTGACTTAGTGACTAAACCAGCACTGCGTGCTGAGGATAACAAAGGGGTGATGCCAGTGATATGGCTGTTAGGACAACACATGCTCCAGAGGCAGTCTTCCCTTTGGATCCTCTTCCTGCTTCCCGTGTGGTCCAGTCTCCACGTGCCTCACTGCCCTCATCTTGGAGACAGTGGCACTCTCCTTGCCAAGTTGTAACAAAGATTTAGGATAAAAATGTTCATACATTGTCCAGCACTAGAGTCTTCTTCTTTTCTTTTTGCTTTTGTGTTATTTACAAATTATTTATTAATTTAGATTATGCTTTTTTCATTTTTTTAACTTAAATTTATTTATTTTAAGTTTTAGTTTCATATTTATTTTTATTTTTTTTCATTATTTTTTATTTATTTTAATTTTACTTTGTAATACTGTATTGGTTTTGCCATACATTGACATAAATCCACCACAGGTGTACATGAGTTCCCAATCCTGAACCCCCCTCCCACCTCTCTCTCCATATCATCTCTCTGGGTCATCCCAGTGAACCAGCCCCAAGCATCCTGTATCCTGCATCGAACCTAGACTGGTGATTCATTTCTTACATGATGGTATACGTGTTTCAATGCCATTCTCCCAAATCATCCCACCCTCTCCCTCTCCCACAGAGTCCAAAAGTCTGTTCTATACATCTGTGTCTCTTTTACTGTCTCACATACAGGGTTATCATTACCATCTTCCTAAATTCCATATATATGTGTTAGTATACTGTATGGTGTTTTTTCTTTCTGGCTTACTTCACTCTGTATAATCAGCTCCAGTTTCATCCACCTCATCAGAATGGATTCAAATGTATTCTTTTTAATGGCTGAGTAATACTCCATTGTGAATTACTTTACAATACTATATTGGTTTTGCCATACATCAACATGAATCTGCCATGTGTGTACACGTGTTCCCAATCCTGAACCCCCCTCTCACCTCCCTTCCCATACCATCCCTCTGGGTCATCCCAGTGCACCAGCCCCAAGCATCCTGTAGCATTATATTTTACAATGGAGAATCTGCCTTTTGAAAAACTTATTTTGCACCTATGGATTTTACCTAAGTCTACCTGTGTCCCTCTACGTGAATTTACCCTTTGGTAAGAAAATGCTGCTATTTTACCATCAGATTGCTTGCTTTCTGTCACAGGCCCAGGTTTAGACTGACTGCTCTCCATTTCCCTCTGATCTTCTTTATTTCTTTTCTTGTGCATATCGGTGTGATGACCAGTTTGGGCTCTTGGGTGTTCTGAATGGTGATGACAGAATCAAGAATGACTCCCTGCATTCATGATCTACATCCTCAAAAGGCAGCGGAATCTGCTCAAGAGTTATAGCTTCATCCACTGATGACTGGGTCTCAGGGCTCTGATCTGGGAGGAGAGGACTAGGTTGCCTCTGTGACCACTAATAGCAAAGAACAGTTCTATGTATAGCCATCACAAGTCCTTCTCTTCTGCTCTACAGCTATAATTGGGCTTCCTCAGTGACTCAGTGGTAAAGAGTCCGCCTGCCACTGCAGGAGGCACAAGAGATGCAGGTTTGATCCCTGGGTCAGGAATATCCCCTGGAGTAAGAAATGGCAACCAGTTCCAGTATTCTTACCCGGAAAATTCCATGGGCAAAGGAGCCTGGCAGGCTCTAGTCCGTGGGGTCACAAAGAGTCAGACATGACTAAGCAGGCGTGCACACACACACGGCTGTCACAGTGTCTCAATAGACTCTCCCTACTGCAGTCCGTACTATTGACTTGAGGTGGGTCACACACCTCCTCTATGGGTGGGGAAATCGAGGCTCAGAGGCGTATGAGATGACGCTCAGGTCAGCCAGCAGATGCAGGCCTGCATCTCACGTCTTCTGGTTCCAAGTTGGTGCCTCGTTTCTGTTTCTTCCATAGAGAAGGAGACCGTATAGACAGCTCCTCTATAGACATTTATGCTACTGGCACCTACTCCTATCTTCTCATACTGATCCCACAAACTCAGACCCCCAGAAATGTACAACATACTTGCAGGCTGTGACTCATTCTGCCGAGAGCAGGGAGACCAGAAAGGTGTTTTATTTCAGCCCATCTTCTTGGAAGAACTCTTGTGGGACCTCACCCCAGGGGCCTATTGTAGAACTGTGAAGGGGGATTCCAGCGTCAAACAGCATCCTCTGTGATTGTGACGTGTCACTCTAGGGGGAGATCTCTCTCCACTTGATGGTGTTGGCCTTTTAGGAGGATGTTTCCCCATTTACTGAAGGCCAGGTCCTCTGAGAAAAGTGGACTGCTGTGCATACTGATTTATATTGATCCTTCCAACAAGTTGTGTAGCAGATTCATTTATCTATTAGATGGTTGGCAGTTTATGGGGATTCTTACATTAAACCCAACTGTGCCTTTTAACCGTTGAGTTCTATTATTCTGTCATTTTTACTTTATCTCTTTAAGAAGGGAATTTCTTGTCAACTAGGACTATGTGCTGCTTTTTACAACATAAATATAGTCTCTTAATGACAAAAGGAAGTGCAGGGTCTAAAAATAGAGCTCAGTCTGATATCAGGCAGATGAAAATCTCAAGTGTCCCTGGGAGTGGGGAATTTAAAAAATGACAGACTCAGACTCACAATGGAGGTGAAGCTCGAAGCCCCTCCAGTCGCGAGGACCCACGCGAATTGCTGTGTCTCTGTGTGTTGGTGTCTGGAGGGGACATTTTGAGTGAGGGTCTAAAGTGACAGGTGGTGTTTGAAACCTCCATCCATAGACACAGCACGGGTGTGAAGCATGGGTGGTTGGCCAGGAATGTCCTACAGCCTGCTCCAGAGTCCCGGTTAAGTCTGCCTTATGAAGAAAGACTTTGGTGTGATCATTCCAGCCGGTGATCTGGATTCTCCCAGGGCTAAATACAGTCTAAATAAACCCCAGCCTCAAAGCCCCATAGACATTTGGCCCGTCGACCTTTCAGAGAGGCTTTCATTCATCTCACTCACAGAAACCCTTGGTGAGATTATTTAGTGTGTGAAGAATCACAGAGCTGCATTCTAAACATGGTGACTTCTATGTGACTGGTAAATACGCCTGCCTGTCTGAGGCTAAAATTGGTCTCAGTGGGTATAATTGAAATTGTGGTTTTGATTTCTCATCACTTTGTTTGTTTTTTTCCAGCGTAACCAGTGTGTATAGGGGATGTTGTTCTGTACAGTTCAGCTGTATAGAAATTTGGATCCTTTAAGGGAGAAAAAATGAGAAATAACTCAGTTTGACTTCTGCCGCATAAAGAGAGCTAGAGCTTTGGGAATGTGAGGCAGTAATAGCAAGAATCGCTTGTTTCTTAAAAAGGCATTGCCTAGAACAACAGCAAAACTTTTTTAATATATGCCTGGGGCGACTTTAAAACCAGGCTCCAGGGGTTTTAAAAGGGTTTTGCTACCTGTAGTTTGAACACATAGTAAAAAGCAAACCCTTGCGTTTACTAATTCCCCGAAATGTGTCTGTTCTGAACTGGGGTGTTCACAGAGACGCAGCTGAAGCTGAACTCGTGTCTGTATGCTCAGCCCTGAGGTGCTAGGGTTATGTTCATCCAGATTCCGAGAAGCACAATTCCCAAACATTCTGCTAGCATTTCCCAGTGAACATTGTTTGGGCATAAAAAGAAGAGCTGAGATGTGCTTTTATGAATAAATCCTAAAACACCTTGTTTTTGTACCCCATCCCTCAAGAATAACTGCTTCTGCCTTCACTGCCTCATTTGCTACCAATAATAGGACCGTTCTGAGATGCTAACTCGTTTTAGGATTATACTCCAGACATTGAACTTTGACTGAGTCTTTTAGCAAAGGCCTCCTAAATACAGAGAGCAGTGCTGTATCCCACGAGTTTGGGTTAGGATAAAGAAGAAAGTTGGAGAAGGGAATGGCAACCCACTCCAGCATTCTTGCCTGGAGAATTCCATGGACAGAGGATTTTCAGAGAGGCTTTCATTCATCTCACTCACAGAAACCCTTGGTGAGATTATTTAGTGTGTGAAGAATCACAGAGCTGCATTCTAAACATGGTGACTTCTATGTGACTGGTAAATACGCCTGCCTGTCTGAGGCTAAAATTGGTCTCAGTGGGTATAATTGAAATTGTGGTTTTGATTTCTCATCACTTTGTTTGTTTTTTTCCAGCGTAACCAGTGTGTATAGGGGATGTTGTTCTGTACAGTTCAGCTGTATAGAAATTTGGATCCTTTAAGGGAGAAAAAATGAGAAATAACTCAGTTTGACTTCTGCCGCATAAAGAGAGCTAGAGCTTTGGGAATGTGAGGCAGTAATAGCAAGAATCGCTTGTTTCTTAAAAAGGCATTGCCTAGAACAACAGCAAAACTTTTTTAATATATGCCTGGGGCGACTTTAAAACCAGGCTCCAGGGGTTTTAAAAGGGTTTTGCTACCTGTAGTTTGAACACATAGTAAAAAGCAAACCCTTGCGTTTACTAATTCCCCGAAATGTGTCTGTTCTGAACTGGGGTGTTCACAGAGACGCAGCTGAAGCTGAACTCGTGTCTGTATGCTCAGCCCTGAGGTGCTAGGGTTATGTTCATCCAGATTCCGAGAAGCACAATTCCCAAACATTCTGCTAGCATTTCCCAGTGAACATTGTTTGGGCATAAAAAGAAGAGCTGAGATGTGCTTTTATGAATAAATCCTAAAACACCTTGTTTTTGTACCCCATCCCTCAAGAATAACTGCTTCTGCCTTCACTGCCTCATTTGCTACCAATAATAGGACCGTTCTGAGATGCTAACTCGTTTTAGGATTATACTCCAGACATTGAGACTTTGACTGAGTCTTTTAGCAAAGGCCTCCTAAATACAGAGAGCAGTGCTGTATCCCACGAGTTTGGGTTAGGATAAAGAAGAAAGTTGGAGAAGGGAATGGCAACCCACTCCAGCATTCTTGCCTGGAGAATTCCATGGACAGAGGAGACTGGTAGGCTACAGTCCATGGGGTGCAAAGAGTTGGACAGGACTAAGCAACTAACACTTAATACACTAAAGGAGAAAACTGCCTGCAGATTCTCGTTGTCCCTTTTAGGTCATCATTTTTTAGTTAGCATGCTCTGGGGTCTGGCAGTACCACTTTCTTTTTTCCTTCTCCAAAAATGCAGGGACTGAGATAGCTTCTTTCACTTATTTTGATTAATAAATTTATGTTCATCATGAGATTTGTTTTTCCTGTAGGCAGCTGCATAACTGATTTCCTTTTTCATTGAGCTTTCCAAAACCCAGCTTTATTCTTTCCTCTCCAAGACCACCCATATTATCTCTTCCCATGAACTATGTGATGAACTTTTCTGTTCAAAAACAGTTTGTACTCAACAGTGGCTCCATTTCCCTTTACTCTTGAGCAAATGGTGAGAAGAAGAAGCTGAGGCAGGTTACAGAGTTTTGCATGTGTGAATTCGGGTGTTCAGGGATTTCTAGGGATTCCTCAGGCTGTCTGTGATCATACAATACCTGCTGGAATGCAGTCTTTTCCTCTTTAATATCACCACTTCCTCAATGTCAACATAGTCCCAGAACTTAGACTAGAAGGGTTCAGCAGAAGGTCTGCCATGCAGGAAGATGAGTGATGCTTTCCTAACAAGGACTTCAGCACGTTCAAAGACCATATTTATGAAGTTGCATAGTACATACAGATTACCTGGAGATTTTGTTAAGATGCAGAGTCTGATTCAATTGCTAGGTGATTCCAGTGCTGCTGGTCCAGGGACTACACTGGAGATCAGTTCAGTTCAGCTCAGTTTAGTCACTCAGTCATGTCCGACTCTCTGCAACCCCATGGACTACAGCACTTCAGGCTTCCCTGTCCGTCGACCAAATCCCAGAGCTTGCTCAAACTCGTGTCCATCAAGTTGGTGATGCCATCCAACCATCTCATCCTCTATCGTCCCCTTCTCCTCCAGCCTTCGATCTTTCCCAGCATCAGAATCTTTTCCAGTGAGTCAATTTCTTCACATCAGGTGGCCAAAGTATTGGAGTTTCAGCTTCAACATCAGTCCTTCCAATGAATATTCGGACTGATTTCCTTTAGGATGGACTGGAAGGATCGCCTTGCAGTCCAAGGGACTCTCAAGAGTCTTCTCCAACACGACAGTTCAAAAGCATCGATTCTTCGGCACTCAGCTTTCTTTATGGTCCAACTCTCACATCCATACATGACTACTGGAAAAACCATAGCTTTGACTAGATGGACCTTTGTCAGCAAAGTAATGTCTCTGCTTTTTAATATGTTGTCTAGGTTGGTCATAACTTTTCTTCCAAGGAGCAAGCATCTTTTCATTTCATGGCTGCAGTCACCACCTGCCGTGGTTTTGGAACCCCACCAGAAAAACTCTCTCACTGTTTCCATTGTTTCCCCATCTATTTGCCATGAAGTGATGGTACTGGATGCCATGATCTTAGTTTTTTGAATGTTGAGTTTTAAGCCAACTTTTTCATTCTCTTCTTTCACTTTCATCAAGAGGCTCTTTAGTTCTTCTTCATTTTCTGCTATAACAGTGGTGTCATCTGCATATTTGAGGTTATTGATATTTCTCCTGGCAATCTTGATTCCAGCTGTGCTTCATCCAGCCCAGCATTTCACATGAATGTACTCTGCATATAAGTTAAATAAGCAGGGTGACAATATACAGTTAAATAAGCAGGGTAAGAAAATATAATATACAATATATAATTGTTATTGTAATCATACATAATAACCTGCCTCAGTGGATCCTGCCCCTCTGCCTAACTGTAAACTAAAGAGCCTGTGTTCAGCTCATAGAGAGGTAATCTGACCCTGCTCACCTATGAATAGTTACAACAAAAATAAGAGATTAACACACCCCTTCCAAAGGTTGACCCTTCTGGAGGAGATGTTTTGCAAGATTCAAGAGCTTTTTTACTTTTCTTCCTCACTCCCTCTTCCTCTCTATTCTGCCTTTTGACTTTGGTTCTTCACTGTTTCTCTCTCTCTGACTCTATGAGACTTTAGTCTTCCGTCTTCTCTGTCGGCTGGCTTTCCGAATAAAGTCATATTCCTGGCCTCAACACTTCATCTCTCAGTTTCACTGGCTTCTTGTGCAGTAAGCAGAGGGAGCTTGGACTCAATAACAGGAGGAGGAATAAATCAGGACTTTGACATTAACAGATATATACTGGTATACATAAAATAGATAAAAATAAGGACCTACTGTATAGCACAGGGAACTATAGTCAATATCTTGTAATAACCTATAAGGGAAATGAGTCTGAAAAAGAATATATATGTAATATATATACACATATATTTATGTGTGTATATATATGTATGTTGCATATAAATTATATATATATATATATATGAAATTGAATCACAGTGCTATACACCTAAAAGTAAGGCAACATTGTAAATCAACTATAATTCAATTTAAAAAATAAATAATAAATGAGCTGAAGCAGAAGTTCCAATACTTTGGCCACCTGATGTGAAGTGCTGACTCATTAGAAAAGACCCTGATGGTGTGAGAGAGTGAAGGCTGAGGAGAAGTGGATGACAGAGGACAAGATGGTTGGAGGGCATTTAAATTATATATATATATATATATGAAATTGAATCACAGTGCTATACACCTAAAAGTAAGGCAACATTGTAAATCAACTATAATTCAATTTAAAAAATAAATAATAAATGAGCTGAAGCAGAAGTTCCAATACTTTGGCCACCTGATGTGAAGTGCTGACTCATTAGAAAAGACCCTGATGGTGTGAAAGAGTGAAGGCTGAGGAGAAGTGGATGACAGAGGACAAGATGGTTGGAGGGCATTACCGACTCAATGGACATGAGTTTGAGCAAGCTCTGGGAGACGGTGAAGTACAGGGAAACCTAGTGTGCTGCAGTCCATGGGGCCACAAAGAGTCAGACCTGACTGAGCAACTGAATAGCAACAACAGGTTACAAAAAATGAAGTCCTGTGTATGACTCATATTTGTGTCAGTTAGCATTACTCTAAAACTCTACATTTCCTTGATTATAAATAATAGTAGCATATTTTATCCCAGTGATCCTCAAACTTTACTGTACATCACAGTTACCTAGATGACTCGTTAAAACAGATTCCTGGCCTACCGTCAGACTGTGATTGTGTAGTTCTGGGGTGGGGTCCAAGAATTGCTATTCCTTACAAGTTCCCCAGTGATATTGATACTGTTGGTACAGGAACTACATTTGGAGTAGCAAGAGCCTGAAGTTCTTTCCCATAGTGCCTATAGCACTTAGCATACTGTAAGCTCTTGAAATAGGTTGTGCCTGTTATCTAATCACACTAGGACCACACCCTTGTCTAATTTATTTTAAATAAAGCAAAAGAAGTTTTCAATTAAGATGTGAGTTCAACAATATGAAAGCATTGGAGATGAAGGCATACAAAGTCACTGGGAAACCTACTGGGGTTTCAATAGCTGAAAAGGAAATCAGTGCACATATTTTTAAGTGCACTACTGTTTTCATCCATTAGAGCATCTTTCAACAATTAAACTTTTTCCCAGCAAAGTAAATGATACCCTGAGGGCTTGCCATGGTTAATATACCTTTAGAAACTGACCAATTCTTTTTCTCAGCAATAATGTTTTGATAATTACTGGTTTTTTTTGCATGTGGAAAGCACTTTACACACATTAGATCATTAATAAAACTACTCCTGTGGGAAAATTAAATGGAACTTTCTTTTAAAAGTTAGATTTGAATACTTCTTGTAAATATGCACACCTATAATACAGTAAAATAGGCACACATGACAATTTTTAAAAACCATTATTGCTGTTACTGAATTTGTTAGAATATTTGGAATAATGTGTCTATAGAGAATACTCTAATAAGAAGGGAAATAAATATTTTCATCCAAAGCTCAACTTGGAAACATGAGAAACTCAGTTGAGATTTACACAGCTAGATTTCTAATTAGTTGCTCAGTCATGTCCAACTCTTTGAGACTCCATAGATTATAGTCTGCCTGGCTCCTCTGCCCATGGAATTTTCCAGGTTTTAACACTGGAGTGGGTGGCCACCACGTTTTCCGGGGATATTCTTGACTCAAGGATCGAACCCAGGTCTCCTGCATTGCATCTTTACTGTCTGAGCCACCAGAGAAGCCTGTTATAACTAAGCATATCCTAGATAAGCTGTTGTTATATTTTAATATAAATACTTCAGTTCCATATATTTTTATAAGCTTTAAAATATTTTTTGAACATGTTGTCTCCATACTGTTTCTTATATATACATACACACATATATATATATATGTATGTGTATGTGTGTGTGTGTGTGTGTGTGTGTATATGTATATTTGATAAAAAAAAACATAGCGTGAAATTACTTACTCTTTACAGCAGGCATGTTTTGACCCTATTACAGACAATAAGGGCAGTGAGATCTGAGGATTTCAGTGAACAGCTTTAGTGCAACTGACAAAGTAGTTTCATTACCACAGGCTCAGTTTTCTCTTGTGAGTCTTAGGCAGTTCTTTCACTATCCTTATTGCAGTCAATTTATTATTTTAAGTGTTTTCCTCTGAAATCATGTTGTTTCATTGAGATCCTTGGTCTGTCTTGACTCTCAGGGCACTCTTTAACCTAAAAGTCATTCTGATGGGTCTATAAGACAGGAATTACTAAAAAAAAAATCAATTTAAAACCACAAAAATATTCAGTGTGGTATTTGAAACAAATATTACTTTATGTTGTGACACCCATTCTTGAAGGGCAAGAAGTAATATAGTCCAAGTAATATGTTGTTGGCAAATTTTAAATAAGTTCTATACTCATGCACTGAGAAGCAGATTGCCTATGTGTCATGAGAGCCAAGCACTTGTCCCAGGAACATCAAAGATGAGCTTTTATCCAGAAGGACCTTTTCAGAAACACTGGTATTTCTGTAGTGTATCTTATTTGTTCTAATAAAGCATATCTATTTTCCCAGTGTTCATAAGTTTGATATTGTGATCAGATTTTCTCTTGCTAAAGCATATTACCCAAGGCAACTGGCATCACATTTAGTAACACCTTGTTTGGATTATGAATTGAATCCAAGCACGGAGAAAGGTTCCTGGGGAGTAGTCTGATAGTAGAGCAGAGCAGGCTGTCTGTAAAAGTAATTACCCTAAAAGGTTTTTTGTCTTATTTTAGTGTCAGAGTCTTCATAAACCAGGACCTGGGGACTGGAGTCAATGAGAAGAAGGATGCAGAGGACCCAAGTCTCAAGTGAAATAAGGGTACTTTATTTGCAGAAATGCATACTTATATATCTTCAATAAAATGATTCAGTTCAGTTCAGTCGCTCAGTTGTGTCTGACTCTTTGCGACAACATGAATCGCAGCACGCCAGGCCTCCCTGTCCATCACCAACTCCCGGAGTTCACTCAGACTCACGTCTATCGAGTCAGTGATGCCATCCAGCCATCTCATCCTCTGTCATCCCCTTCTCCTCCTGCTCCCAATCCTTCCCAGCATCAGAGTCTTTTCCAATGAGTCAACTCTTCGCATGAGGTGGCCAAAGTACTGGAGTTTCAGCTTTAGCATCATTCCTTCCAAAGAAATCCCAGGGCTGATCTCCTTCAGAATGGACTGGTTGGATCTCCTTGCAGTCCAAGGGACTCTCAAGAGTCTTCTCCAACACCACATTTCAAAAGCATCAATTCTTCGGTGCTCAGCCTTCTTCACAATCCAACTCTCACATCCATACATGACCACAGGAAAAACCATAGCTTTGACTAGACGGACCTTAGTTGGCAAATAAAATGTTTACTCAGCCATTAGAAAGAATGAAATTCCACCAGTTGCAACAAAATGGATAGTTTTTTAAGTATAAGGTCACTGAAGAGAGTCACTGTAGGGAATCACTGAAGGGAATCTTAGCAGGTGCTCTTTCCCGTGATCTCAGTTCTGAGAACTGCATGCAGCTCTGCTCGTTCCTGTTTTCCAGGAACTGATAAGGAAAGAGAGTCTTGAGAAATGGCCCACAAAGGAAGAAAACAACATATTGGATCCCTTAAAGTTGAACATCCCCTAACATTTTAGTAATTTACTAATTATAATCTTGAATAGCTTTCAAATTTCATTGTCTCATAATAAACCTCGACAGAATGCTAGTCTACTACAGAACTCAAATTCAAACTCAAATCCACTTCTTCAGTAGAAATGTTTAGCAAACATTGGTTATGAGAAACAATATATATTTTAAACCCACTGGGTCTTGACTTTATTTTAAAAAATAATCAGATTCATTTTAAACTATCATCAATGTGTCTGATGTTACTAACATGATCAAGCAAATTTATGGATTTTCTATATGATAACATTCAGGACAATTTCTTAAAACAGCTTAAAAAGTAGGAGCTTCTGTTTTCCTGCAAAGAATGAATAGTCCACCTTTCTATAGGAGAAATGTTAAAAATGGAGATGACTAGAAAGAACAAATAACAGAGAGCCATGGTCTCAATACTGCAGGTTTATCTTAAACATTTGGTTATATTCAGTTCAGTTCAGTTCAGTTCAGTTGCTCAGTCATGTCTGACTCTTTACAACCCCATGAATTGCAGCTTGCCAGGCCTCCCTGTCCATCACCAACTCCCTCAGTTCACTCAGACTCATGTCTATCGAGTCAGTGATGCCATCCAGCCATCTCATCCTCTGTCATCCCCTTCTCCTCCTGCCCCCAATCCCTCCCAGCATCAGAGTCTTTTTCAATGAATCAACTCTTTGCATGAAGTAGCCAAAGTACTGGAGTTTCAGCTTTAGCATCATTCCTTCCAAAGAACACCCAGGGCTGATCTCCTTTAGAATGGACTGGTTGAGTCTCCTTGCAGTCGAAGGGACTCTCATATTATTCTCTGTCATTTTGAAAATAAAAAAATTGAAAACAAAATTATAACTGATTGACTTGAAACTCTATTCACTTACTCTTCTTACCTCTCCTCTCAAAAAGAAAAGCATTATGAAAAATGTCATGTATATCTCTCCATCACAGATTTCTATATTTATAAACAGATATGATTTTCCTGAACAATATATAACTGCTTTATATGTTTTTAACGTGTCATCACTCAGTCGTGTCCAGCTCTTCATGACTCCATGGACTGTAGCCTACCAGGCTCCTCCGTCCATGGGATTTTCCAGGCAAGAGTACTGGAGTGGGTTGCCATTTCCTTCTCCAGGGGATCTTCCCAACCCAGGCATCGAACCTTGGTCTCCTGCATTGCAAGCAGATGTTTTACCCTCTAAGCCACCAGGGAAGCCCTTTATATGTTTTTAATATAAACTATATTATTCTTTTTCAATCAATCAGCATCTTCTCTTCACCTACATTCTGTTTCAGAAAGGTATCCACATTGATACATAAAGACGTAGCTCATCCTTTTAACATTAGTATTAACCAATATTATTTTGTTTAAAAAAATTTACTAATAAATATCTAAACCGTTTCCTAGCTTTTAGCATCCAAAAATGTCTCAATAAATATCCTCATTTTAACTGGCCTTTTACACCACTTGCAAGAGGCAAATTCTGCAGAAGAAAAATGAAAGCAATGTGAATATAAATTTAGTATTATTTCACATAAAAAGATAATTATCTGGGATTTAAACTAAAAAATTAATAATCATAAAGCCAATCTGTTTATAAAAAATATTTTAAAAATATTTTAGGAGTTCTTTATCTGATATATACAAGTAAATATTTGTTCCATACTGTATGGTGGGCATTTCTCATTTGTAGCAGCAAAATACTAATAAATCACAATACCTGAGTGATTTCAAATTTGAAAACATTCTAGATAGGTCCACACTGCCCTGGAAATGACACAAAAACACATACAATATTAAAAAAGAAAGACAAAGATCCCTTTTGACCAGTTTGAGCATACTAGATGAAAGAAACAGTGTGTGTGTACACACACACACACACACACACACACCCATTAACACAAAAATAATCCACTAGATAATAGTATTGATCCTTTAAAAACACAAATCAGAAATTGGCCAAGACTGTAGAATTGATTGACAAGAAAACATAAAGATTAAAAAAAAAATTTTCCAGACTTAGATATTTGTCAGAAAATATTTGAGCTACCTACTAATTATTAATTAATTAAAATTATATTTATTATATTTTGCTTAACAGTTCTTGTTCAAAGGGTCACTGATATAATTTTTGAGTTGTAATTATAAATCAGTATTAATTTATAGAACAAAAAACAAATGATAAAAATACATAAATATAAGTGGAGTGTCACAAATGTGCCCAAACTCTATCTCTGTCCAAAAGATCACAAAACAGAAGGAAGCAATACAACAGAGAAGAGATCCCTGCATTTTCCATATGAACAGGTTTACAATGAATAGAGACCTCAGGTAAAGAAAAGCTAAGGTCAAGGTATGAGTGTGTGAGGGAATGAATATGTGTTACATGTGTTTGTGTGAAAGAAGCTGCTGATGAGGAATGAATGGAAGGGAAGGCAAGAGAAACAGATAGCAAATACCAAGAAAAAACACAGCATGTCCTGTGCTGAGGAATTCCACATAAAACAGTGCTGGTGAAAAGCACAGAAAATGCAACAATATGACACAAAAATTTGCAATTGGATTAAAACATAGGAACTATATAATATGTCTGATTAAATGAGAACTTGAATCAGAAGTGCTGCATAAACTAGACTAGAATTTTTTAATGTTCCTTTTAATCTTACTTTTTTATATGAGAATTGTATTTTTTTTACCACTGGGTTTGTATACTGTAGCCTAAAATATTCTGCCATTCCCTAAATATTTTATCTTACTTTCTTCATTCATAAACCAAGAACAAAATTAATATTTACTTCAAAATTTTCTTGAATAGAATTAATGAGCTTATACATATAAAGCATATAGAATTGTTTGTGAAAGAATATATTAATAAAACAAAATACTAACCTTTTGTATCTCTATGGTTAAACTTTATTTTTTGTTTCAACATCATATATTTTGGTATTCTATATTTTCCAGTTTTGTCTAAAACAGTTTTGACTATTCTACATTCCATCAGAAACATGTTCCTAAATTTATAGTACATCATTTAACATTTTTCTATTAAAGACTTTTTAAAACTACAGACAGCAGAGTGGGTAAGCTGTTGGGTTGAATTGGTCATTATTTCCCAGTTTTATGACTGCTCCAGAATTGGGATACTACCTTCACACTTGTCAATACCTTTTATTCTTCATTGTTGTTGCTGCCAAGTAGTGTCGAACTCTTTATGATCTCATGGAACATAGCACACCAGGCTCCTCTGTCCTCCACTGTCTCCCAGAGTTTACTTAAATTCATGTCCTTTGAGTCAGTGATGCTATCCAACTATCTTATACTCTGCTGCCCACTTCTTCTTTTGCCTTCAATCTTTTGAGTATCATGGTCTTTTCAGTGAGTCAGCTTTTCACATCACCAGAGAAGGCAATGGAAACTCACTCCAATACTCTTGCCTGGAAAATCCCATGGACGGAAGAGCCTGGTAGGCTGCAGTCCATGGGGTCGCTAAGAGTTGGGCACAACTGAGCGACTTCACTTTTACTTTTCATTTACATGCATTGGAGAAGGAAATGACACCACCCTTATGGCAGAAAGTGAAGAGGAACTAAAAAGCCTCTTGATGAAAGTGAAAGAGAAGAGTGAAAAAGTTGGCTTAAAGCTCAACATTCAGAAAACGAAGATCATGGCATCTGGCCCAATCACTTCATGGGAAATAGATGGGGAAACAGGAGAAACAGTGTCAGACTTTGTTTTTGGGGGCTCCAAAATCACTGCAGATGGTGACTGCAGCCATGAAATTAAAAGACACTTACTCCTTGGAAGAAAAGTTATCACAAACCTAGATAGTATATTCAAAAGCAGAGACATTACTTTGTCGACTAAGGTCCATCTAGTCAAGGTTATGGTTTTTCCTGTGGTCACGTATGGATGTGAGAGTTGGACTGTGAAGAAGGCTGAGTGCCGAAGAATTGATGCTTTTGAACTGTGGTGTTGGAGAAGACTCTTGAGAGTCCCTTGGACTGAAAGGAGATCAACCAGTCCATTCTGAAGGAGATCAATCCTGGGATTTCTTTGGAAGGAATGATGCTAAAGCTGAAGCTCCAGTACTTTGGCCACCTCATGTGAAGAGTTCACTCATTTGAAAAGACCCTGATGTTGGGAGGGGTTTGGGGCAGGAGGAGAAGGGGATGACAGAGGATGAGATGGCTGGATGGCATCATGGACTCGATGGACGTGAGTCTGAGTGAACTCCAGGAGATAGTAATGGACAGGGAGGCCTGGCGTGCTGTGATTCATGGGGTCACAAAGAGTGGGACATGACTGAGTGACTGAACTGAACTGAACTGAACTGAGAAGGAAATGGCAACCCACTCCTTTATTCTTACTTGGAGAATCCCAGGGACAGAGGAGCCTAGTGGGCTGCCATCTATGGGGTCACACAAAGTTGGAAATGACTAAAGCGACTTAGCAGCAGACAAAGTACTTGAGCTTCAGCATCATAGCTCCTCATACAGTATCCAGTTCTCCTTAAGAATTTCTCCATGACAATCCACATAGCATGCTATAAGTTACTCCCATTGCTACTTTTAACTCTTGGAATAAAAGTGAGAAAAAAAGGTAAAAGTTTAAAATTCCAACTTACTCACTTTTGAAGGTTTTTTTTACACTTACATTTTTATCTTTAAATTTTGTTATACATACACTTTCCACTTAAAACATACGAAGATAACTCTTTCTTTAATCCTCAAAACCATGAAAACACAACCTTTTGACTACTGCCTGTGTACCATGCTAGTGGGATACAAATGCAGAGTGTCTGCCCCCAGGAAATGTCTCTAGATCTCTTGGAAGAAATCCCATCGCTATTTCTAGCCAAAAGTATTTCTGTGGACTCATCCAGTGCAAAGTGCTGAATTTCCCAGAACTTGAAGTTGTTACATGTGTCATCTGACAGATTTTGACTATTTCTTGATTGCAGATAAAAAAGAGAGAGAATGAAATAGTAAGTCTTTGAGGGGAGAGTTGGCTGTAAACTGTCATTTTGAGGTTAAAATCCTACTAATTTAGAATAGAATTCTTAAAGCTTTAAATCAAAAGCAACTTCCTTTCAAAAAACCATTTTCTTCTCTGAGTTATGTATGGTTTAGGCATATGATGAATGACACATTTTTTAATTACTAACAATGAAAAATGAAATCAACACAAGTTCTTATTAAGAAGTTACAAGGATTTTTTTTAAATAAATTAATCAGAATAAAAAATCAGGGATATAGAATTATTCCTCCACATACAGGAAAAAAAAAAAGGAAAAGCAATATCTAAGGTCATCTTTTTAAAGCTCTGTATCTTTATTACATAAAAGTTCATAAAACTGCTTCTAAGAAATATTTATTATGTTTACAGAACCAATAAATGTTTTCAACTTTCATCACTCTACACATTTTCATCTATATACTAGTTTTTTAATTTGTAGTCTTAATACATGCAAGGCAATGAGAATCAGTTATTTTAAAAAATGAATACTGATAAAATTTAGAAAGGAAGCCTATAAACATATTCTGGATGTCACAGAAAAGATACCCTATTCATAGAATATGCAGGAATTTCCAAAATAGATTTAAATAAAAAAGAAATAAAAAATTTATAAAATGTGTGCTTTCTGATTTCTGTAAGAAAATATTTCCTCAATGGTAACAACAAAAAAGTGTAAATAAATGGACAATTTTCACATTAGATATTCAGGAATGACACAGATTCAATTGCAGTGTGCTAAACTAATAAAAGAAAAACCTGTTGCATATAAATATCTCCATACAGAACATATTTTTACTCTGAAACATAACACTTGCCTAAGGTTAAGTTATTTATTTAGACTAACAACAGCAACAATAAAAACAAAACAAAACAAAACACTTTGATAAAGCTGCCATAACACTGCATGACATTATGATTCCAGAATCACTATGAAAAGACATTTTTAAGGATGGCTCTCAATATTGGTGGACAGCAAATTCATACTAGAAGATCTGTGTAAAAGATGTGAGGGGAATTGGGAAACAAGATTATAGGCAGATTAGTTTAATAAACTAGTCAAAATATTATTACAAGTGTTAATCTCATACCTAACTTCTAAACTATAGATTTCTCTATTAAAAAAGAAAAAGATTTCATTCAATAAAATAATGTAATAACATGTTTGATCCTTTGAAGAAGTAGAAGGACTTGTTTTTATAAGTCCTTGGATAAATGAATAAAATAAAGGAATGCAATTATAAAATTAAAAGCCTGCCACAGCAAATTAACACTGAGTGATTTAAACTACTAAAATTTATGTTCACACACTAGATACAGCATGATCAAGTGTGATATATACCTAGAATGTAAAGGTGGTTCAGTTTGGGTCAGTTAAGTTCAGTCGCTCAGTTGTGTCTGACTCTTTGCGACCCCAAGCAGCACACCAAACCTCTCTGTCCATCATCAACTCCCGGAGTTCACTCAAACTCATGTCCATCGTGTTGGTGATACCATCCAGCCACCTTATCCTCTGTCGTCTCCTTCTCCTCCTGCCCCCAATCCCTCCCAGCATCAGGGTCTTTTCCAGTGAGTCAACTCTTCGCATAAGGTGGCCAAAGTATTGGAGTTTCAGCTTCAAATCAGTCCTTCCAAAGAACACCCCGGACTGATCTCCCTTAGGATGGACTGGTTGGATCTCCTTGCAGTCCAAGGGACTCTCAAGAGTCTTCTCCAACACCACAGTTAAAAAGCATCAATTTTTCAGTGCTCAGCTTCTTTTCTAGTCCAACTCTCACGTCCATACATAACTACTGGAAAAACCATAGCCTTTATTAGACAGACCTTTATTGACAAAGTAATGTCTCTGCTTTTTAATATGCTGTGTAAGTTGGTCATAATTTTTCTTCCAGTGATAAGTATCTTTTAATTTCATGGCTACAGTCACCATCTACAGTGATTTTGGAGCCCCAGAAAATAAAATCAGCCACTGTTTCCACTGTTTCCCCATCTATTTGCCATGAAGTGATGGGACCAGATGCCATGATCTTAGTTTTCTGAGTGATGAGCTTTAAGCCAACTTTTTCCTCTCCTCTTTCACTTGCATCAAGAGGCTCTTTAGTTCTTCTTCACTTTCTGCCATAAAGGTGGTGTCATCTGCATATCTGAGGGTATTGATATTTCTTCTGGCAATCTTGATTCCAGCTTGTGCTTCAAAGGTAGTTCAAAATATGCTAAACAGTATGTGCTACACAACACTGATAGAATGAAAAATAAAAATCATGATTATATCAATAGATGCAGAAAATGCACTTGACAAAGTGAAAGTGAAAATTGATCAGTCTTGTCTGACTCTGTGATCCCATTGACTATAGTCCATTGAATTCCCCAAGCCAGAATACTGGAGTGAGTAGCCTTTTCCTTCTCCAGGGGATCTTGCCAACCCAGGGATCAAACTGAGGTCTCCCACATTGCGGGAAGATTCTTTACCAGATGAGCCACAAGGGAAGGCCAAGAATACTGGAGTGGGTGGCCTGTATCTTCTCCAGAGGATCTTCCCGACCCAGGAATTGAACCAGGGTCCTTGCAGTCCAGGCAGATTCTTTTAACAGCTGATGTATCAGGGAAGTCTTTGACAAAACTCAACACTATTTCATCTTAAAACTCTTTAAAAATTGAGCATCAAAGAAACAGACTTCAACAACATAATAAAGACCATATATGCCAAACACAGCTAACACCATAAGCTCAGTTCAGTCACTCAGTCATGTCTGAAATTTCCAAATCCATGGACCACAGCATGCTAGACTTCCCTGTCCATCATCAACTCCCAGAGCTTACTCAAACTCATGTCTGTTGATTTGGTGATGCCATCCAACCATCTCCCCCTCTGTTGTACCCTTCTCCTTCTCCTTTCAATCTATCTCAGCATTAGTATATTTTCCAATGAGTCAGTACTTGGCATCAGTAGCCAAAAGTTTGGAGTTTCAGCATCAGCATCAGTCCTTTCAATGAATGTTCGGGACTGATATCGTTCAGGATTGACTGGTTGAATCTCCTTGCAGTCCAAAGGACTCTCAAGAGTCTTCTCCAACACCATACTTCAGAAGACCAATTCTTTGGTACTCAGCTATTTTTAGAGTCCAATTCTCACATCCATACACAGCGACTAGAAAAACCTTAGCTTTGACTAGACGGACCTTGTTGGCAAAGTAATGTCTCTGCATTTTAATACGCTGTCTAGGTTGGTCATAACTTTCCTTCCAAGGAGCAAATGTCTTTTCATTTCATGGCCACAGTCACCATCTGCAGTTATTTTTGAGCACCCAAAAATAAAGTCACTGTTTCCATTTTTTCTCCATCTATTTTCCATGAAGTGATGGGATCAGATGCCATGATCTTAGTTTTCTGAAATGTTGAGTTTAAGCCAAGATTTTCACTCTCCTCTTTCACTTTCATCAAGAGGTTCTTTAATTCTTCTCTACTTCATGCAATAAGGGTGGTGTCAACTGCATATCTGAGGTTATTGATATTTCTAACAGCAATCTTGATTCCAGCTTGTGCTTCTGCCAGCCTAGCATTTTGCATGATATGCTCTGCATATAAGTTATATAAGCAGGGTGACAATATACAGCCTTGACATACTCCTTTCCCAGTTTGGAACCAGTCTATTGTTCAATGTCCAGTTCTACCTGTTGCTTCTTGGATTGCATATATATTTTTCAGGAGGCAGATAAGGTGGTCTGGTTTTCCCATCTCTTTAAGAATTTTCCACAGTTTTTGTAATCTACACAGTTAAAGGCTTTGGTGTAGTCAAAAAAGCAGAAGTAGATGTTTTTCTGGAACTCTTTTGCTTTTTCAATAATCCAATGGATGGTGGCCATTTGATCTCTGGTTCCTCTGTATTTTCTAAATCCAGGTCAAACATCTGGAATTCCATGATTCTTGTACTATTGAAGCCTGGCTTGGAGAATTTTGAGAATTACTTTGCTAGCGTGTGAGATGAATGCAATTGTGTAGTAGTTTGAAAACTCTTTGGCATTGCCTTTCTTTGGTATTGGAGTGAAAACTGACCTTTTCCAGTCCTATAGCCACTGTTGAGTTCCAAATTTGCTGGCATATTGAGTGTAGACTTTCACAGTAACATCTTTTAGGATTTGAAAGAGCTCGCCTGGAATTCCATCACCTCCATTAGCTTTGTTCATAGCAATGCTTCCTAAGGCTCACTTGACTTTGGACTCCAGGATGTTTGGATCTAGGTGAGTGATCACACCGTTGTGGTTATCTGGTTTATGAAGATCTTTTTTTGCATAATTCTTCTGTGTATTCTTGCCACCTCTTCTTATTATCTTCTGCTTCTGTAGGGCTATAGCATTTCTGTCCTTTATTATGCCCACATTTGCATGAAATGTTCCCTTGGTATTGCTAATTTTCTTGACGTGATCTCTAGTCTTTCCCATTCCTCTAGTCTTCCTCTATTTCTTTGCATTGTTCATTTAAGAAGGCTTTCTTATCTCTCCTTGCTATTGTTTGGAACTCTGCAGTCAGATGACTATATTTTTCCTTTTCTTGTTTACTTTTGGCTTCTATTCTTTTCTCAGCTATTTGTAAGGCCTCCTCAGACAACCATTTTGGCTTTTTGCATTTTTCTTGGGGATGATGTTGATCACTGCCTCTTGTGTAATGTCACAAACCTCTGTTCTTCAAGTGCCCTATCAGATCTAATCCCTTGAATCTGTTTGTCACTTCCATTGTATAACTGTAAAGTATTTGATTTAGGTCATACTTGAATGGTCTAATGGTTTTCCCTATTTTCTATAATTTAAGTCTGAATTTGGCAATAAAGAGTTCATGATATGAGCCACAGTCAGCTCCTGGTCTTGTTTGTGCTGACTCTATAGAGCTTCTCCACCTTTGGCTGCAAAGAGTATGATCAGTCTGATTTCAGTGTTGACCATCATGTGATGTCCATGTGTAGTCTTCTCTTGTGTTGTTGGAAGAGGGTGTTTGCTATGACCAGTGCATTCTGTTGGCAGAACTCTATTAGCCTTCGCCCTGCTTCATTCTGTACTCCAAGGCCAAATTTGTTATTTGAATCTCTTATTCCAGGTATCTCTTGACTTCCTACTTTGCATTCCAGTTCCCTATGATGTGAGGACATATTTTTTTGGTGTTAGTTCTAGAAGGTCTTGTAGGTCATCCTAGAACTATACGTGATATTGTATAGTTCGCCTTGAAAACAGACAGAGCTCATTCTGTCATACATATGTATGTATATATCAACTACCGATCTGAGGAGTTCATCGTTCAGTGTCACATCTTTTTTTCCTACTGCTCTTGGGGTTCTCAAGGCAAGAGTACAGAAGTGGATGGCCATTCTCTTCTCCAGTGGACCACATGTTTTCCAAATTCTCCAACATGACCCATCTGTTTTGGGTGGCCCTACACAGCATGGCTCATAGTATCACTGAGTTAAACATGGCTGTGGTCCATGTGATCAGCTTGGTTAGTTTTCTGTGATTGTAGTTTTCATTCTGTCTGCCCTCTGATGAATAAGGATAAGAGGCTTATGGAAGCTTCTAGATGTGTTGTTTTGACTGGGACTTGTTCTGATGGGTGGAGCCATGTTCAGTAAAACTTTAATCCAATTTTCTGAGGATGAGCAGGGCTGTGTTCCTTCCCTATTGTTTGGCCTGAGGCCAGTCTCTCAACCCAAGCCTCTGCTGGAGACTCCAGGACACTCACAGCCAAGTCTGGTTCAGTCTCCCACTGAGGTGTGACTGGTGATGGAAGTAAAGTTCTAAGTGGTAAAGAACAATATTGCACAGGAACCTGAAATGTTAGTTCCATGTTTCAGGGTAAACTGGAGTGATCAAACAGGAGATTGCAAGAGTGATCATTACATTTTAGGAATCAAGGAACTAAAATGGACCAAAATGGGTGAATTTAATTCAGATGACCATTATATCTACTACTGTGGGCAAGAATCCCTTAGAAGAAATGGAGTAGCCCTTACAGTCAACAAAAGAGCCTGGAACACAGTACTTGGGGGCAATCTCAAGAATGACAGAATGATTTCTGCTTGTTTTCAAGGCAAACTATTCAATATCACAGTAATCCAGGTCTATGTCCCAACCACTAATGCTGAGTAAGCTGAAGTTGAATAGTTCTAGGAGACCTACAAGACCTTCTAGAACTAACACCAAAAAAATATGTCCTCTACATCATAGGGAACTGGAATGCAAAGTAGGAAGTCAAGAGATACCTGGAATAAGAGATTCAAATAACAAATTTGGCCTTGGAGTACAGAATGAAGCAGGGCGAAGGCTAATAGTGTTTTGCCAAGAGAACATACTGGTCATAGCAAATATGTTCTTCCAACAACACAAGAGAAGACTCTACACATGGACATCACCAGATGGTTAATAGTAAAATCAGACTTATCATAGTCTTTGCAGCCAAAGGTAGAGAAGCTCTATAGAGTCAGCAAAAACAAGACTGGGAGCTGACTGTGGCTCAGATCATGAACTCTTTATTGCCATTCAAACTTAAATTGAATAAAGAAGGGAAAACCATTAGACCATTCAGGTATGACCTAAATCAAACACCTTACAATTATACAGTAGAAGTGAGAAATAGATTCAAGGGATTAGATCTGATAGAGTGCTTGAAGAAATATGGACAGAAGTTTGTGACACTGTATAGGAAGCAGTGATCAAGACCATCCCCAAGAAAAATAAATACAAAAAGGCAAAATGGTTGTCTGAGGAGGCCTTACAAATAGTTGATTAAAAAAGAGAAGCTAAAGGCAAAGAAGAAAAGGATACCCATCTGAATGCAGAGTTCTAAAGAATAGCAAGGAGAAATAAGAAAGCCTTCTTAAGTGAGCAATATAAAGAAATAGAGGAAAACAATAGAATGGGAAAGACTAGAGATCACTTCAAGAAAAGTAGTGATACCAAGGAACCATTTCATGCAAAGATGGGCACAATAAAGGACAGAAATGATATGGAATTAACAGAAGCAGATATTAAGAAGAGGTGGCAAGAATACATAGAACTATACAAAAAAGATCTTATGACCCAGATAACCATGATGGTGTGATCACTCACCTAGATCCAGACATCCTGGAGTCCAAAGTCAAGTGGGCCTTAGGAAGTATCACTATGAACAAAGCTAATGGAGGTGATGGAATTCAGGTGAGCTCTTTCGAATCCTAAAAGATGATGCTGTGAAAGTGCTACACTAAATATTCCAGCAAATTTGGAAACTTAACAGTGGCCACAGGACTGGAAAAGGTCAGTTTTCATTCTAATCCCAAAGAAAGGTAATGCCAAAGAATGTTCAAACTTCTTCATAATTGCACTTATTTCACACACTTGCAGAGTAATGTTTTATTTTTTTATTTTTTAATTAAATTTTATTTTTTAGTTTGTTTTGCTTTACAATACTGTATTCGTTTTGCTATACATTGACATGAATCAGCCACGAGTAATGTTTTAAATTCTCAAAGGCAGGCTTCAACAGTATGTAAACCAAGAACTTCAGAAGTTCAAGCTGGATTTTAAAAATGCAGAGGAACCAGAGATCAAATGTCCAAAATCTGTTGAATCATAGAAATGTAAGAGAATTCCAGAAAAATATTTATTTCTGCTTCATGGACTTCACTAACACCTTTGACTGTGTGGATCACAACAAACTGTGGAAAATTCTTAAAGTGACCAGAATATTGGACCACCTTACCTGCCACCTCTGAAACCTGTATGCAGGTCAAGAAGCAACAGTTAGAACTGGACATGGAACAACAGACTTGATCCAAATTGGAAAAGGAGTATGTCAAGGCTGTATATTGTCACCCTGATTATTTAACTTATATGCAGAGTATATCATGCAAAATGCCAGGCTGGATGAAGCACAAGCTGGAATTAAGATTGCTAGGAGAAATATCAATGACTTCAGATATGTAGATCACACCACCCTTATGGCAGAAAGTGATGAGGAACTAAAGAAACTCTTGATTAATGTGATAGTGAAAAAGCTGACTTAAAACTCAACATTCAGAAAACTAAGATCATAGCATCCAGTCCCATAACTTCATAGAAAATAGAAGAAGAAACAATGGAAACAGTGTGAAACTTTATTTTCTTGGGCTACAAAATAACTGCAGATGGTGACTGCAGTCATAAAATTAAAAGACACTTGCTCCTTGGAAGATGAGCATGACCAACCTAGACAGCATATTGAAAAGCAGAGACATTACTTTGCCAAGAAAAGTTCATCTAGTCAAAGATATGGTTTTTCTTGTAGTCATGTATGGATTATGAGAGTTGGGCCATAAATAAAGCTGAGCGCCAAAGAATTGATGCTTTTGAACTGTGGTGTTGGAGAAGACTCTTGAGAGCTCCTTGAACTGCAAGAAGATAAAATCAGACAATCTTAAAGGAAATCAGTCCTAATATTCATTGGAAGGACTGATGCTGAAACTGAAGCTCCATTTCTCTGGCCACCTGATGTGAAGAACTGACTCACTGGAAAAGACCCTGATGCTGGGAAAGATTGAAGGCAGGAGGAGAAGGGGATGACAGAGGATGAGATGGTTGAATTGCATCAGTGACCAATGGACATGAGTTTGAGCAAGCTCTGGGAGTTTGTGATGGACATTGAAACCTGTGTGCTGTAGTCCATGGGGTTGCAAACAATTGGACACACTGAATGACTGAAATGAACTGACAGAGATGCTCTACACAGTCAGCAAAAATAAGACAGGGAGCTGACTATAGCTCAGATTTTGGGCTCCTTATTACAAAATTCAGACTTAAACTGAAGAAAGTAGGCAAAATCACTAGGCCTTTCAGGTATGACCTAAATCAAATATCATATGATTATACAGTGAAAGTGACAAATAGATTCAAGGGATGAGATCTGATAGACAGAATGCCTCAAGAACTTAGGACAAAGGTTTGTAGCATTCTACTGTAGGTGGTGGCCAAAACCTCCCTAAGCTGGAAAAATATGCAAGAAGGCAAAGTGCTTGTCTGAGGAGGCCTTACAAATAGCTGAGAAGAGAAGAGAAGAGAAGTGAAAGGCAGGGAACAAAGGGAAAGATATACACAATTGAATGCAGAATTCCAGAAGTTAGCAAGGAGAGAAGAGAAAGCCTTCTTAAGTGAGCAATGCAAAAAACGGAGCCAAAAAATAAGATGGGAAAGACTAGTGATCACTTCAAGAAAATTAGAAATACAAGGGAACATCTTATGCAAAGATAAAAGATAATAAAAGGACAAAAATGGCAAAGACCTAACAGAAACAGCAGAGATTAAGAAGAGGTGGCAAGAATACACAGAAGAACTATATGGAACGGCCTTACTAATCTGGATAAACACAATGGTGTGGTCACTCCTCTAGGGCCAGACATCCTAGGATGTGAAGTTAAGTTGGCCTTAGGAAGCATTACTACAAACAAAGCTAGTGGAGGTGAAGGAATTCCAGCTGATACACTTCTAATCCTAAAAGATGATGCTGTTAAAGAGCTGCCCTCAACATGCCAGGAAATTTGAGAAAGTCAGCAGTAATCACAGGATTGGAAAAGGTCAGTATGTATTCCAATCCCAAATAAATGCAATGCCAAAGAATGTTCAAGCTACTGTACAGTTGTGCTCATTTCACCTGCTAGCAAGGTAATGCTTAAAATCCTTCAAGCTACCCTTCAACAGTATGTGAACTGAGGATTTCCAGATGTACAAGCTAGATTTAAAAAAGGTAGAGAAACCAGAAATCAAATTGTAAACATCTGTGGGATCATAGAAAAAGCAAGGGAAAAAAAAAAAAAAAACACTATGTTTGCTTCATTAACTATGCTAAAGCCTTTGACTTTGACTGTGTGGATCATAGCAAACTGTGGAAAATTCTTAGAGATAGGAATACCAGACCACCTCACTTGTCCCTTGAGAAACCTGTAAACAGGATAAGAAGCAACAGTTAGAATTGGACATGAAACAACTGACTGGTTCAAATTTGGGAAAGGGATACATCAAGCTGTATACTGCAACACTGTTTATTTAAGTTATATTCAGAATATGTCATGCAAAATGTTGGGCTGGATTACTCACAAGCTGGAACCAAGACTGCCATAAGGAATATAAAAAACCTTAGATATTCAGATGATACCACTCTCATGGCAGAAAGTGACGAACTATAGAGCCTCTTGATGATGGTGAAAAAGCTGACTTGAAACTCAAAGTTCAAAAAATTAAAATTGTGGCACTGGTCCTACCACTTAAGCTAAAAATAACCATGGCTGTTGTCTGTAGCCATGAAAATAAAAGATGATTCCTCCATGCGAAGAAAGCTATGATAAGCCTAGACAAGGTATTAAAAAGCAGAGAAATCACTTTGCCAACAGTGGTTCATAGAGTCGGTGCTATATTTTTTCCAGTAGTCATGTACAGATGTGAGAGTTGAATCATTGAGAAGACTGCGTGCTGAAGAATTGATGTTTTAGAACTGTGGTGCTGGAAAAGACTCTTGAGAGCTCCTTGGACAGCAAGGATATAAACTAGTCAATCCTAAAGGAAATCAACTCTGAATATTCACTGGAAGGACTGATGCTGAATCTGAAGCTCTTTGGCCATCAGATGTGAAAAATAGACTCATTAGAAAAGACCCTAATGCTGGGAAAGATTGAAGGCAGGAGAAGAAGGAGGCCACAGAAGATAAGATGGTTGGATGGCATCACATGAATGTGAACAAACTCCGAAAGATGGTGAAGGGCAAAGAAGCTTGGCATGCTGCAGTTTATGGTGTCTCAAAGACTCAGAAATGACTGCAACTGAATATCAAACAACAATGGAGAAAAACACAGAAGCAATAAGAAAATTTACCAGACTGCAATCCATTCATTAAAAAAAATGCAGTTCATATAAAACAGACATAGAAATTGTAATCATATTCAAAATATTGATTTTATATAAACAAATATAGTCATATATGTGTTATACTTAGTAGTATGTTTTATATATATATATAAAAAATAAGTGCATTATATATAAAACACTGGTGCATACCTAACATTTCTAAACTAATGAAAATAAATGCCATATTCTGTATCTTTAAGATGAAGTTAAGCATTAATATATTTGTACAAACTTGCATAATTTAAGAAGAAAAACTCAGTTAAAAACTGAATTTTACTTTGAATCTTCACTCTAAAAATATAGTCAGAAATTTATCTTTTCCATACAACCACCTAGCACACACATCACAATTTGGTTTGTTTCTCAATTAAATGTAAGTAAATTTAATTTTCAGAGCTACAGATCTTACAAGTAATAAATCATATGCTATAGTTTTACACAATTATGAATTTCAAAATGTCCTAGAATATGTCTTTAGTTAATAACAAAATCCTACTATGCATCCAAACCCTAACTGTGGACACCTTGCTAGTTATATTTAAGATTATACTGTATTTTCTTTGTATTTGTCATTTATTTTTTTTTTTGCTATAATAATGTGCTTATTTTATGCTTTTTTTCTTTAAATTTAGATGGCTTAATAGAACTGCACTATTTAAATCTCCATGATTAAGTGAGTCACATCATTAATATTAGATAGTTTGCTGATCATGCCCTTTTTATTTCAAGTTTAGACTTCACAAAAAGATTAAAAATTGATATATTTAAAGAGATGGTAATTTTCACACAATGTTTATTTAATATAGAATTCTACTTATTTATTGGAAAGAATGAGATGGTTCCTTATGTATAGATGTGGGAAAGAAATAATAACATTTAACTAAAGAGTCAAGTTTCAAAGTAATGTATATAAGATGAACTTACCTCTAAGTAGCACATAGAAAACTTATGGGATCACATGGGATGTATTTTGCTTCCAGCTCTTAACTACCATTGATGCATATTTGAAGCATGAGACCCAAAGTCATCTCAAGGTTGGGGTTTCTTACATTAAGTCTGTCATTTAAGCACTTTCCAGTTACCTGACTTGTGCTAAAGTCAAATTCCATTAGGATTCTAAAAACAGATGTAGTTATTGACTACAAAATCCAGAATGGGATACCCTTCTGGTATCCCAAACAACTTACTGACCAAAGTTAAAAATAGAAAATCATTTATTTTTGAGTATATATTTCACAGAGTTAATCAAGATTCACCATCATACTCCAGGAAGGCCAGGATCTAACTATGTGGTCAGTCTATACCAGCTGGGATTAGTCCATTCTATAAAGCCTATGCTCATAAGCCTTGATCAAGGTCTTTTTACAATAAAAAGTTTTTCATCTAGATTAATAAGTTTCACATCTCTTATAATAGCAATACCATACAAAAATCAATAACTCATCCATGATAAAAATGAACATTTGTAATAACCAATGAGTTATATGTATTGATCCAAAAAGACAACTAATCCATGCTCTAATTCTTACCTAAATTTTCTCATTATTTTCTGCCATATTATTAATAACAACTGACTTTACTGTTTGTCTACTATAATTTGGACTTTATATAATAATAAGTTTGAACTCACAAATTTAAAACCATATTAAATTTTTATTTCTTTTCAAAATGAATGACTGTGAAAATTAAGGAAATGGCTTTATGATTTCAAACTGAGTGATAAGAGCAGACCATTACTTTTATATACATCATGAATAAAATTTTAATAAGAGACTATACATTTACTTCCACTTCTACTTATGCAGAAAGCTTCAAAAGGGTCACTTTAATGTCAAAATGACAAAATGCCATATAAACTATAAAAGCATAACTTCTCTTTAGCCATTACTAAGCAGTGGTCAGAAGATAACCACATAACTGGATTTCTAAAGAGAGACAGGACTCTTTAGGGAGAAAAGGGACACATTAACATCTCACTTTTGACACAGATTAGGAAGAAGAGACATCAGCATCCACACAAGAAGATAAAAAGAAATTTGTTAAAACCATAAGGAAATGAATTGAAAGGTTAAGGATGGACTGGTAGGTTAGTCTGGAATATTTTGGGACTGCACTCACAAGTGGATTTTGTCCCCACTCATAAAGATCTTTTCTCTGGGTCTCCACCAGATACTCTTGAGAAATGTGGAATGTAGAGCAAAATAGGATATCAGAAAGAGCATGATGGTTGGTTTAGGTGACAGAAGGTGATTAACTACTTGTGGGGAGCAGAGACAAGAACTACACACTTCCCGTAGTCCTTCTTTCAAAGGAAAAGGCTTTAAAATGCAGGGAGAGTGACACAAATTTTCTCAAAAAAGTTAATCATCTATGTGAGGACAGGTGCCTACCCCTGCCACTTTCACTGGATCCTTATTCCCAGAAAGCAAAACTGAAAGAGGGGGAACAAAGCTTACAAATTCCTTTCTTCTCCTCTCAGGGCAGTTGGGAGAAGAGTGTAATGTATGTAACTCTTCTATTCCTTGATGAGGCTTCCCAGGTAGCCTTAGTAGTAAAGAGTTAACAAACCCACCTGCCAATGCAGAAGACAAAGAGCCCAGGGTTCAATCTCTGAGTCAGGAAAATCCCCTGGAGGAGGGCATGTCAACACGCTCCAGTGTTCTTGCCCGGAAAATTCCATGGACAGAGGAGACTGGGGGGATACAGTCCATAGGGCTGCAAAGAGTGGGACACGACTGAGTGACTAAGCACAAGGTAATTCCTTGGTGAGAAACAGTAAATCTTCTCAGTCATAAAATACAGTGATTGATAGTTTATATGTCATCTTGGTTAGGCTATCCACCCAGTTCAAACTAATCCAGTTGTTTAGATGTTGATGTGAAGGTATTCTGTATATTTGATTGCCATCTACAATCACATGTAACTTTAAATACAGGAGATAACTTTCAATAACCTGAGTTTTCAGATTCAGTCTATCAGATGAAAAGCTTCAAGAGCAAAACTGAGGTTTCCTGAAAAAAGAAAAAAAAAAAATCTGCTGACAGACCATAGACTCACCTCCTGCCCAAGTTTCCAGTCTGCAAGGCTGCCCTCCAACTTTTCAGACTTTCTCCTCTCTCCACACAGTCACTTTATTCAATAGCTTTCAATATATCTCTACATACTCAGATACTTCCTACTGGTTCTTTTTTTTTTTTTTTTTTTCTGGTGGAACCCTAACACAGGATTTGGTATTGAGAGGTTTTCTAGAGGAACAGGAACTTGAGGATGAATATTCTGATTTGGTTGTTTCCATTCCACCCCCAACCCTGGAGTTGGTTATCTAAACTGATTAGATTTAAAGGCATTAAAGATTCTTATTTACAGTGGTAAGAGGACACTCTTAGCTCATGGCATGATGTGACAACAGAGATACTCAGAATGTCATTACTGGGTAATCCAATCAAATACTTTAGTCAAACTAAGGAATATATCAGCTTCTCCTAACTGCACTGGAAAATATGCAGAAAGAAAAAGATGAATTTGGGGCTAGAAATCCAAGTGTCTACATGTGTGGTTAGTCACTCAGTCATGTCCAACTCTTTGTGATGCCACAGACTACAACCTGCCAGGTGTCTATACGTGCCCTCAAAGAAACCTGTAGCCAGAAGGCCAAGATTTTTGAAAACCAAATCCATTGTTTCATCCTAAAAGTGACTAAAATATAACACAAATTGAATTCCCAACCTCCCAAGGATTCCACTGATGTGCTTAGTCACTCAGTCATGTCTTAGTCTTTGTTACTCCATGGACTTTAGCCCACTAGGCTCCTCTGTTCATGGGGATTCTCCAGGTAAGAATACTAAAGTGGGATGCCATCCCCTCCGCCAGAAGCACTTCCGTTACTATGTTTTTCATCATCCTGAAACAGATGGCTTGATAGAATTGTGGAATAAGCTTTTGAAAACTCAAATACAATGCTAGTTAGCTGAAAATATCTTGCATAGATGAGGCAAGATCCTCAAAGACTACACATGCTCTAAATCTATGTTTAATATATGGAGCTATTTCTCTCATTCCAAGTATTCTCTAGGATCCAGGAATAATGGGATAATCACTATTATCCTTACTAATCCACTTTAAAAATTTATACTTCTCCTCCTTGTGACCATATATTCTTCTGGCATAGGTGTCTTAGTCCCAAAGACAGAATCACTCCCATTTAAGACATACAGCAATGGATTTCATTAAACTAGAATTTGAATGCCATTTGTATACTTCAAGCCTTTCATGTCTCTGAATCAACTGGCAAGGAAAAGAGTGATTATACTGAATAGGGTGACCAACCCTGATTACTGAGGGGATTTAGAATGCTTCTGCACAACTGAGGTAAGGAAGAATATGTCTGGAACACAAGACATCCCTTTGGGTATCTTAGTGCTACCAAGTCTGTGAGGTCAATGGAAAACTGCAGTTCAAATCTTCAGGGAAGTTAATAGCCCAAACCCTTCAGGAATGAAGTGTAGGGGATCCCATCAGGTAAGAAACTATGATCAGTTGAGGTGCTTACTGGGGGCAAAGGAAATATATGAACAAAATGAGAAAAAACAGAACAGAATTAATAAGACTTGAACAATATAAAATGGTGTGGTGTAGATATTTGAAGTTAAAGAAGAAGTGAGAGAGAGTATAATCAGGTCAAGGGCAACAGTTAGAACCAGACATGAAGCAATAGACTGGTTAAAAATTGGGAAAGGAGTAAGCCAAGGCTGTATATTGTCACCTTGCTTTTTAACGTCACAGCAGAGTACATCACGAGAAATGTCTTGATGGATCAATCACAAGCTGGAATCAATATTGCTAGGAGAAATAATAATAACCTCAGATATACAGAAGATACCACTCTAAAGGCAAAAAGTTAAAAGGAATAAAGAGCCTCTTGATGAAGGTGAAAAGAGGAGAGTGAAAGGCTGACTTAAAACTCAACACTCAAAATACTAAGATCATAGTATTTGGTCACATCACTTCATGGCAAATGGGAAAAAAATGGATACAGTGACAAACTTCATTTTCTTGGGCTCCAAATCACTGTGGACAGTGACTGCAGCAATGAAATTAAAAGACACTTGCTCTTTGGAAGAAAAGTTATGATAAATCTAGACAGCATATTAAAAAGCAGAGACATCACTTTGCCCATCATTCATGTTCACTGAGTCAGTGATGCCATCTAACCATCTCATTGTCTGTCACCCCCATTCCTCCTGCCTTCAGTCTCTCCCAGATCAGGGTCTTTTCCAATGAGTTGGCTCTTTGCATCAGGTGGCCAAAGTATTGAAGATTAATCTTCAGCAGCAGTCCTTCTAGTGAATATTCAGGGTTCAATTCCTTTAGGATTGACTGGTTTAATCTCTGTGCTGTCCAAGGGACTTTCAAGTCTTTACAGCATCACACTTCAAAAATTTCAACTCTTTAGTGCTCAGCTTTCATTATGGTCCAACTCTCAAACTGTACATACTACTGGAAAAACCATAGCTTTGACTATACAGGACTTTTGTTGGCAAAGTGATGTCTCTGCTTTTTAATATGCTGTCTAGGTTTTTCATAGCTTTTCTTCCTAGGGGCAAATACCTTGTAGGATTTCAATTTGCCAACAATAATAATTATATTAAATTTGAATTAAATGTCAGAGGTTACCAGACTGAATTAAAAACACTGGAACCTCAAAATACACTGTTTATGATAAATTCATTTTTAATATAAAACAGAGATAAATGCAAGCCTATAAAATGATGAAAATATAGAGACTTAAAATACTAATAAAAGAAGGCTGGTACGTTTGTATTAGATCAGAACAGGATTATTATGGGGATAGAGAGATTCTGAATAATCATAAAGGGAAAAATCACTACAAATATTTTAACAATCCTAAATGCTTAGGTAATAACAAGAGAGTTTCCAAATATATGAAGCAAAAAATGACTACTGAATTGATGAAAATAGACAAATTTAAAATTATAGTTTAATCCCCAATGCTCTTCAATCAGGAATTAACATAAAAGACAGAGAAAATCAGATAGGATATAGATAATATGAAAAACACTATCATTCACTCTGACCTAATTGAAATTTATAGAACACTTCAATCAACAACAGCAGAATACAGATTTTTTTCAAGTAAACATGGAATATTCACCAAACTATATTTTGAATCATAAAATAAAATAAACTACACACAAAGAAAATCACAAGAAGTACTTTTGACACCCACTAAAATAAACCAGAAATTAGTAAAAGAGAAATACACAAAAAAATGTATAAATATTTGTAAATTAAGCAACACACTTCTAAGTAACCCACTGATCAAAGTCATAAAGAAAATAACAAAATATTTTGAATTCAAATCAACAAAAATAAAATGCAATTAGTTAAAATTTGTTGAATGCAAATAGAATATAGTTTAAAGAGCTTCATAAGTTGAGAGCTTATATATTTTCTGCATAAGCAATAATTGCTTACATTAGAAAAAAGAAGGTTGTCATACCAACAACCTAAATTTCCACCTTAAGTCTCATAAGATTAACTAAGACAATAATATTTTACTTCTTTCTTGCATAAGGTACAATGATGAAATTTCTGACTGAGTTACTCTCCTGGACTTCTCTTTTATAAGGAATGACCCATACATTCTTGTTCCATCTACCTTGAGACCCTACCTACCATAGTCAACACATGACTTTCAAGCTTTCAAAAACAGAACATAGAAGGGATATTGCATACTCAGCCATTTCAGTTAAGAAAGAGACACTTTCACTCATATTCTAGCTACTAAACTCAATCCTCACTAAGGAACAGGGTGCTGAAGATAAAATCTTACTCTGGGTGTCTAGTTTCAGCAACAATTCTATATCATAGAAATGGAGCATATATCTTTGTCAGCTAATTTTGAAGGTTAAACATGTTATTTGAAATTTTTCTACTTGCTCTTAATCTGCAGTAAATTACCCTAAGGACTTCAGGAAAGACTAGCCTTACTATCTGCAAGTAGTAAATGATCAAAAATGAACCCTGGCTTTAGCTTATGAATTCATGTAAATTCATGAGTCTCCACCCCTAGACAAGAGCTTGGAAAGGAATGTCATAGAGACATGTGTTTTGATATTTAGAATCTTTCTCCATATTTCTCAGACCTATTCCAGTAGCCTAATCATGGACTATATATTTTTTGTTTTGTTTTCATTATTCAAAACCCTTTCATGACATCCTTTCAGGAAACTTATAGACATTAAAAATGAGCATACACATGTAGATATGATAGGAAGCCTGCCATATTTCACACATACATACACCACTAGCTTTTTCTATAAGTGATAGAGTCAGTTCAGTTCAGTTCACTCACTCAGTCGTGTCCGACTCTTTGAGACCCCATGAATCACAGCACACCAGGCCTCCCTGTCCATCACCAACTCCCGAAGTTCACTCAGATTCATGTCCATCAAGTCAGTGATGCCATCCAGCCATCTCATCCGCTGTCATCCCCTTCTCCTCCTCCCCCAATCCCTCCCAGCATCAAAGTCTTTTCCAATGAGTCAAGTATTCCCATGAGGTGGCCAAAGTACTGGAGTTTCAGCTTTAGCATCATAGGAACCCTAAAATACATAATTTTGTCCAGAATTCTGTCCAAAAATTCAAAAGGCTCACAAATACAAATTTGGCCTTTATTTATCCTTTCAATCAAAGTTATGCCTTTGAAAAAGAGATAAGCTATGATAACACAAATTAAGATATAAAGAAAACTGCTTTTCTTCACTGTAATTTGTTACGAGATTAGCAGATGCTTCACAAATGATAAAGTGTATTCCATAAAAACCCAATAAAGTGTTTAATAAAAAAGAACCTAGTCCCAATCTTAAGCTTTTAAATAAGAATTAATAACAAAGCAGTAAATCTTCCAGATAAAATTAAACTTGAGTAATCTAGATGTCATAAATCACCTAAAAAGAGAAAAAGTGACATTATAAAGATAACAAGCAATTCTCAGAGAAATTTAAAAATCCTGAGCACAGGCATGGCTTCAAATGTCCAGCTACCAGGTTAAGCATTATGATCAATAAGTAGAATGAACTAAACATTGGTATTAATAAATCTATGTCATCTAGGAACTTGTAGGAATAAGAATTATGATCATAACATAGTAATAGAAGCAGAGACATTACTTTGCTGACAAAGGTGCAACTAGTCAAAGCTATGATTTTTCCAAGTCATGTATAGATATGAGAGCTGGACTATAAAGAAAGCTGAGAACTGAAGAATTGATGCTTTTGGACTGTGGTGTTGGAGAAAACTTTTGAGAGTGCCTTGGACTGCAAGGAGATCAAATCAGTCCATCCTAAAGGAAATCAGTCCTGAATATTCATTGAAAGGACTGATGCTGAAGCTAAAACTCCAATACTTTGGCACCTGATGCAAAGAACTGACTCACTGGAAGAGACTCTGATGCTCGGAAGGATTGAAGGCAGGAAGAGAAGGAGAAAACAGAGGATGAGATGGTTGGATGGCATCACTGACTCAAAGACATGGGTTTGAGCACGCTCTGGGAGTTGGTGATGGACAGGGAAGCCTGTTCTGATGCAGTCCATGGGATTGCAAAGAGTAAGACACGAGTGAGCAATAGAACTGAACTGAACTGAACTGATATATTTACTTCAAAAAATAATAGAAAGTATTATAATGAGGATATCTTGGAACATTAGACCATCACTTACATTTATTCATAAACATAAAATAAAAATACAGCCAAGAGTAAGTGGAATACAGTAAAGGGAAATAAATTATAAACTAATTGAAATACTTTTCAGAATATATAATTAAAAAGAGAATATGGAAAATATTTTCTCAATACACAATATGAAAGTGACTAAGGACCAAGTTTTAGAAAAGGTAGCTACAATTAGCTTAACATTTTTTTGAAAGCTCATTCTGCCAAATGAATTTATTAAATGAATAACATTCCATGTGAATAAATAATTTCAAAGACAGAAAAGTAAAAGAATTCAATGACTAAAGAATCCAACTTTTATTTACCTTGATTTTAATTAAAACAATCAGAATTTTGTGGCGAAATAAACATCATTTGAGATTTATCAATAATGAAGGTATAAAAATATGAGAAAAATCTAAAATACATCTAGACTTTATGAAGGTAGGTACTTTAAGAAAATTTTAGGATGTGCTCCAAAACCCGTATAATAACTATTTCTGGGGCTATAAAACATAGGGTATTGTTATAAAATTGCTCTGTAAAATATATATGTAGAATTTTCTTTTAATTAAAAAATACATTTCTATATTTGGGTTTAAATTTATTGTTTTACTTTAGAGTACTTTGAGGTTCACAGCAAAACTAGGGGGAAGGTACAGAGACTTCCCATACAATCACACATGCATAGGGTCCTGGATTATCAACGTTCCCCACCAAAGTGGAACATCTGTTACAACTGATGAACCTACAATGACATATCATAATTACCCAAAGTCCATAGCTCACATTATGATTCACTGATCGTACTATACACTCTATGGGGTTTAACAAATTGTGACATATAACCACCATTATAATATTACACAGAGTATTTTCTTTTTTTATATATTTCACATATTTTTTTTAAGTTTCTACAGTATTTGTTGGTTTCTGCCATACAGCAACACAAATCAGCCATAATTATAAACACATCGTCTCCCTCTCTAGCCTCCCTCCCCTACCCCTGTCTGATTCTTCCAGGTCATCACTGAGCACCAGACTGGGCTCCCTGTTCTCCACAACAACTTCTCATAAGCTATCCACCTTATACCAGTGTATATATGCTGATACTTTCTCCATTTATTCCACTCTCTCTCTCCCACACTGGGTTCACAAGTCCATTCTCTGCATCTGTGTCTCTATTCCTTCCCTGCAATAGGTTCACCAACATATCATTTTTCTAGGTTTTATATACATATATGTATATATATACACACATTAATATACTATGCTATTTTCTTTCTGACTTATTTCACTCTGTATAACAGGCTCTAGGTTAATATACCTCACTAGAACTGACTTAAATTTGTTTCTTTTTTGTGGCTGAGTATATTCCATTGTGTATATGTGCCACATCTTCTTTACACATGTATCAGTGGATGGACATACAAGTTGCTTCCATGTCCTGGCTACTGTAAACAGTGCTGCAGTGAACACTTGGGTACACATGTCTTTTTCAGTCATGGTTTTCTCAGGGTATAAGCCCAGTAGTGGCGTTTCTGGGTCATATGGTAGATTTATTCCTATTTTTTAAGGCATCTTCATACTGTTCTCCATAATGGCTGTATCAGCTTACAGTCCCACCAATAGTATAGGAGGGCTTCCTTTTTCCTACATCCTCTCCAGCATTTATTGCTTGTAAATTTTTTGATGGTGATCATTCTGACTGATGTAAGGTGACACACAGAGTATTTCACTGCCCTTAAAATTCTGTGTGTTCTACCTATCCATTTCTCTCCTACTTCAACCCATGGCAACTGAGGATGCTTTTACTCTTGATATATTTTTGCCTTTTCCATAATGTTATATATGTGGATCATACAGTGCATGGTATTTTCAGATTGTCTTCTTTAGCAATATTCATATAAGGTTCTTCCATGTCTTTTTATGGCTGAGGATCTCATTTCTTTTTAGTATTGAATAATATTCTATTTTCTGGATGTACCATAGTTTATTTATTTGTACAGTTTCTAAAGCATATAATGTGACAAAGTATCTCATTATCCTAGAAAGAACAGACATACTTCTAGCTTCACTGTGCTTAAAATAATACTGCCACATATCCTACCCAGTAGTATTTTTTCTTCAATTACAGTTCCATAAAATCTGGTTCAGGGTAGGCCTCTAATATTGGAATAGAGAATTCTTATATCTGGCAATAATTTTTTTTTAAACAGCTGTTTAGTAAGGCAATTTTGCACATATTCCTTGTGGAAAGCATGACAAAACAAGAAATTTGAGCCCTTGCAGTTAATTGATTACACTTGCAATTATAGTTAAGCTGGTTAAACGACTTCAGGGAAATCAATTTACTCCACATCACCAGTAAATGTCACCACTATGCACAGTGAATTCTCCACTAAAAATGCACATTCAAGAAATAAATCCACTCAAAGAACAATTTTATTTCATATCATGTTGCTGTGCTTTCAGTGATTTTCTTACAGTTCCTACCATCAAGCTGCAAAAACAATGGTTTCTCTAGGTTCTCTGGAAAGCAATGATAGGAGGATTAATTAACAGTTTCAAATGGATGTATAATTGCCTATCTGGAATCCTACCAATTTCAAAAGAGAAGGCAGGAGAAGTAAATTAAGAACAACTAATAAATTGAAACTACTATGGTTTCTGTTTTAAGTGTTTATGGAGAACTTAAAATGGAAAAATTTCTACATTAAAAAAGACATTACATTTTCATACATATTTTGACATCCTTTCCAGCTATTTTTCTCTGAGAAGGGAGGAGGTTTGATAAGAACACTATTAATTTTGTCTGAGAGGGTAAGGCAGAACAGCATTTATTTGTCTCTAGCCATCTAATTTTATTGTTTGTTGCCCTTTGATCACCTGACTTTCTTGTTTGCTCCCATGATAATTGCGGACAGATTTATAATACTGCTTCCTGAGGGACTGAAATGCTGTCAAAGCCTTGCTTAAGAGACAAACACTTAATGTGAGAAGAGTTTTGCTCTGTGTCACTTGATCTTTGGCCTTTTCACTGGAGCATTTGACAAGAGTGTTAAATCTGATAGTAGCCTCTGGTTTATCCTATTATGGCTATTCAGATGAATAGCCCTTAAGCATTTAGTTGAAACATCCAATTCATTTCTAAGAGACCTTGGACACTGACCAGATGGTAGTTCTTCTAGTTAAAACTGAGTTACACCTCTTGATGAAAGTGAAAGAGGAGAGTGAAAAAGCTGGGTTAAAGCTCAACATTCAGAAAACGAAGATCATGGCATCCAGCCCCATCACTTCATGGCAATAGAGGGAGAAACAGTGGAAACAGTGACAGACTTTATTTTGGGGGGCTCCAAAATCACTGCAGATGGTGACTGCAGCCATGAAATTAAAGACACTTACTCCTTGGAAGGAAAGTTATGACCAACCTAAACAAAACAGCATATTAAAAAGCAGAGATATTACTTTGCCAACAAAGGTCTGTCTAGTTAAGGCTATGATTTTTCCAGTAGTTATGTATGGGTGGGAGAGTTGGACTATAAAGAAGCTGAGCACTGAAGAATTGATGCTTTTGAATTGTAGTGTTGGAGAAGACTCTTGAGAGTCCCTTGGACTGCAAGGAGATCCAACCAGTCCATCCTAAAGGAGATCAGTCCTGCGTGTTCATTGTAAGGACTGATGTTGAAGCTGAAACTCCAATACTTTGGCCACCTGATGCAAAGAAAGGACTCATTGGAAAAGACCCTGATGCTGGGAAAGATTGAAGGTGAGAGGAGAAAGGGATGACAGAGGAAGATGTGGTTGGATGGCATCATCAATTCAACGGATATGAGTTTGAGTACTCTCGGAGTTGGTGATGGACAGCATATTATTAATTATTACTGGCATACTGCAGTCAAGGGGTTGCAGAGTCAGGCATGACTGAGCGACTGAACTGAACTGAACTTAGCTGAAACTTATACTTAAATGTGAACTATTTTGTAATACACTTCCTTATGACACAAGGTTCTCCTTTACTAATTTTCTTAACATTGTGCCCAAAGAAAACCTGACTATGAAAGTTCTAAGTTAGAAATAATAATATTACTGATGGCAGGATATCAATGATAAACTTTCTTCAGACAATAAATCTTTGATATTCTCAATTACTGAGACTCAGTCATATTTTACCTAATATGTACCAGAAACTTTGCATTCATTATCTCCTTTGATACTGAGAGTATCCTGTTAAAGTGATATTATCATCAGTGGGTGAAAAAACTAAAGTTCAAATAGGCAAATTGATTTTTTGAGGATTCACAGCTAATATGAAGTCCTGAATACCTTCAAAGCCCATTCTCATTCCATTCTAATTCACAGCTCTTTGTACTGCTACCAAAGTACATTTGTACATTGTCAACGTTTAGGTCCAACAACTCCCTGTAAGTTTAAAGTTTTCTGGAAGTCACCCTGGAGTTAAAGATTTCTGTAAATCATCTTGGAAATGATGTACTTTTTGCATTATACTATATGATACATTTTTTTTTTGTCTTTTTAGTCTTTTTATACAGTTCACTAGGTTCTCATGGCAAGTACACTGAGGTGGTTTCTCATTCCCTCCTCCAGTGTATCACAATTTATCAGAACTCTCCACTACGACCTGTCCATCTTGGGGGGCATGGCATGGCTCATAGTTTCTAGAGATATACAAGCCCCTTAGCCACAACAAGGCAATGATTTGTGAAGGGATCACTGCAGTCCATGGAGTCACAAAGAGTCGGACACAACTAGATGACTGAACAACAACATGATATATCAGCAACTGTTTTAAAAACATTCAAAATTATTTATATGTTAAATTGCTTATTTTTCTTCAAATACTAGAGATAGAAGCTCCCAGATATTTGACTATGCTTATTTTGTTACAGAGCCTTCTACTTCCAAATTACAGAAATATAGATAACAGTTTGAGATGCAAAAAACAGGAAGTAAATGGTAAGAACAAGCCCATGGAAGCAAAAGTGCCTGGCAAGGTAAAGGGACTTCAGTGAAGGTGAGAAATATGTTACATGTGGATACATGCTATGTTAACTAGGGAAAACCATAGAAAACATGAGTTAAAATCATTTTTTTAAATTTAACTAATTTCTAATATATTTGGAAGAGAATAGAAAATAACTAATCTATAAGAACAATGCAATCCAACACATCCTATGTTAATTGTGTTTAAAAATGATAAGCTTCATGTTAAATGCTGGAATATTACAAACATGTGTAAAACACATTTCCTGCCCTCAGGATACTAGCAAGAGAAGGCAGTCACATAAAACTATGAAGACATGTAATGTGGTAAGTATCATCATAAAAGTATGCAGAGGGTACACAAAAACCACAGAAGAAAGTGTTTTATCTGGGATGCTGTTCTCCTAGGTTTGTAAGGTTCTTATACAGCAGATGGGTGGAAAGTACCACACAATTATTAAAATAGTGTGATGTGTTTTAGTGGATGTTAAATTGTTTAGTATGCTTGACTGCAAAGGAATGTCCATGCTAGAGAAAAGTGTAATGGGAAGAACAGCACATAAAGTAGAACAAAAATATTAAGACCCCTTTAGAATGCTCCCATGACTTGCTGCATTTTTCCTTTATAAAATTCAGTGTCTTTCTAATTACTTGTTCAGTGACTATCTTCTCTACTAGACTGTAAAATCAAAAATTGCAGGGGCTTTGTCTTGTTCTTTCCTACTCTGCACAGTTCCCAACACACAACATGCCTAATGTCCTGGGAAAAATCCAAAGGAAGGGAAATATGTACTTGATATGGTGCACCAGGCAAAAATTGACTAGAAAGTCATAGTGAAGGGAGCAACATGCGTTAAACAGTGTTTTTAGAAAATCTGACTGGAAGTAATGTGAGGGATGGCTTAAATGAGGTATTAATTCACACTCAGAACTCATTCCTGGATGGTAATAAGCCTGAAAAGAGTAATGACAAACCATGCTAGGAAGAAAAGGATGATTTAGAGGTGTACGTTTAAGATAAAACTGTCCATATTTTTCAAAGGAAGAATAAAAAGGCTGAAGAAAGTAACAAGATAGAAACAAAGACTGTTAACTTCTAACCTGAAGGACAGGAGGAAAACTGATTCTGAAGGAAAGGAAGTTAGTTTGGCAGAGGAAATTAACAAGACTTGATAAGCAATACAATTCAAAATTAATGAGGTTTGTTATTGAAGTAATTTATCTGCCTAGGTCTTTTGTGTTTTTTTTTTTTTTTTATTGCTGATGAGTTAAAATCTAGTTTAAGAGTAAATATAACATCATAATTGCTTGTCATCATTGTTGTTCAGTCACTAAGTCATATTGGACCCCATGGACTGCAGAATAACAGGCTTCCCTGTCCTTCACTATCTCCTGGAATTTGCTCAAACTCATGTCCATTGAGGCAGTGATTCCATCCAACCATCTCATCCTCTGTCACTCCCTTCTCCTCTTGCCCTCAATCTTTCCCAGCATCAGGGACTTTTCCAAAGAATCAACATTTTGTATCATATGAAATGGCTGAAGTATTGGAGTTTCAGCTTCAAGATCACTCCTTCCAATAAATATTCAAGGTTTATTTCCCTTAGGATTGATTGGTTTGATCTCCTTGCTGTCCAAGGGACTCTTAAAAGTCTTCTCCAGCACCACAGTTTGAAAGCATCAGTTCTTCAGCACTGAGTCTTCTTTATTGTCCAACTCTCACATCCGTACATGACTACTGGAAAAAAACATAGCCTTGACTATATGGACCTTTGTCAGCAAAATGATGTCTCAGTTTTTTTAATACACTGCCTAGATTTGTCATTGATTTTCTTCCAAGGAGCAAGTGTCTTCTAATTTTGTGGCTGCAGTCACCAGTGATTGCAGTGATTTTGGAGCACAATAAAATAAAATCTGTAACTGTTTCCACTTTTTCCCCATCTATTTGCTATGAGGTGATGGGACAGATGCCACAATCTTTGTTTTCTGAATGTTGAGTTTTAAGCCAGATTTTTCTCTCTCCTCTTTTTTCTTTATAAATTGTTTAAGCTTACTTTACTGATTTATATTTTTTCCTTAAGCTACACTTTAAGAGTGTATTTACAAATATGAATACTTTTTTAAAAAATCTATAATTTTGCCTAGAAAAATGAATCACAAATTCTTACCTCCTTTTTCCACAATGACTCCAATAAACAGGAATTTACATCCTTGCAAACAGTTTTAAATAGGGTGCTATGGAGTATATCCTTGGAATCTCTCCTCTGTCTAAACTTATCAATGAAAAACCACCTCAGACTCCCCCATAACAATATTGATTTTGTTTTCTTTCTTCAGGAGAAAATATCAAACCTTTTCTTAAGTGTTTAGGGGTTTGGGGGGTTATTTTTTAAGAGAAAAAAACTTTTTGGTACACTATATTTGAATTTTTTTTTTTTCCAGATAATGAGCTTATGGGGACTACAGGTCTGGATCAATAACACAAGCACATCAAGTTTTCTTAAGCCCTGGATGAAATGCAGAGGGAGATCAATTCATGGCCTCAACCTTTCTTCAAATGTTTTGTTTCCCAATGAGCAAATGAAAATTATAGCTGTGCTTGCTTTGCTTTTTCCTATGACCAGAATTTTTCAGGTTGATTTTTAGAGTGAAGTATACCAGTTTTCATCTTTACTTACAAACTTAATTTTAGCAAGAGAAAAAGATGGTTTAAATATACTATAAGAATCACAAGTGAAGTCAAGTAAAAAAAGGAAAATATTATAAATTTTGGGCAATAAGGAAAAAGAGACAGAGAAGCTTTAAAACATTCTTTATTTTAAGAAGACAAAGTATTTAGAGTGAATGAGTAAAGTTTGAAACTTATAGGACCATGATTGGGTAGGGGGAGGGCATGAAATTAAGGATATTTGACTCTAAAAGCTCAAGTAGCATACTGTCCATGAAATAAATTTAGGAAATGGAACAGAGGCCCAGAAAAGTAGTACAGGAATACACTGACAGCTTCTTCTTTTTACACAAAAATAGTAAAAGGTGAATACTAGGGCAATGATGGAGAGACAACTAATTTCACTGAAATCATTTATCTGGACTAAAGTTTATGATATGCAACCCAAGTCCCTAAATCATGAATTTTAAGAATCCAAACACTAATATGTTTAAGTTTAGACAAAGTAATATATATATGTGTGTGTGTGTGTGTGTGTGTGTGTGTAGTACAGATAAATGTATAGTTCTAATTTATAAAATAGACTGTACTATTGTTAGCAATTATAAATTTAGATGGACAAATAACCCAAACCAGTTTTTTCACACTCAAAAAGTATATGTCAATTTTTGTTTGATAATCACCTATAGACATTGAATAGTTTTCAAATTTCCCTATGATGCATTAATTAATCATGCTGGATTAAACTTCTATAACTTTATATAGAACTTTATGACCTGTTTTAATTAAACTATTATCTGCCTTAATTTAAATCACTCAAGATAAACTGAATATTTATAAACAATATATATATTATATATATATATATTATATAATATTAACATATTATATAATATGCAGATATTATGAACAAGGAAGTATGATATAGCCATTATCTTCAACACATGTAAAATCTAAGCAAATGGTCCAGAACCATATCTCAAACATTTTTTTCTGTTTCTGTTTTCCGTGTTTCTGGAGCCAGAAAATCTGGGTTCAAAATCTAATAATCATACCCAGAATTTATAATTGTGAAAAGAGTTTACTCCTTTGCATTTGAAGACTTTTTTTTTTTCAATTTTAACAAGAGGGCATTAACTGTCTAAATATATTATGAGAAGATAAAAAAGACAGAAAAGCAAAAGTAAAATAGACTGTAATGATCTGACAGATAGAGTGACTGATGAACTATGGAATGAGGTTCTTGACATTGTACAGGAGGCAGGGATCAAGACCATCCCCATGGCAAAGAAATGCAAAAAAGCAAAATGGCTGTCTGTGGAGGCCTTACAAATAGCTGTGAAAAGAAGACAGGCGAAAAGCAAAGGAGAAAAGGAAAGATATAAGCATCTGAATGCAGAGTTCCAAAGAATAGCAAGAAGAGATAAGAAAGCCTTCTTCAGCAATCAATGCAAAGAAATAGAGGAAAAGAACAGAAGGGAAAAGACCAGAGATCTCTTCAAGAAAATCAGAGATACCATGGGAACATTTCATGCAAAGATGGGCTCAATAAAGGACAGAAATGGTCTGGATCTAACAGAAGCAGAAGATATTAAGAAAAGGTGG
>SJXQ01007825.1:563866-625909 GCA_006408695.1 Aepyceros melampus
AGCAGAGACATTACTTTGCCGACTAAGGTCCGTCTAGTCAAGGCGATGGTTTTTCGTGTGGTCATGTATGGATGTGAGAGTTGGACTGTGAAGAAGGCTGAGCGCCAAAGAATTGATGCTTTTGAACTGTGGTATTGGAGAAGACTCTTGAGAGTCCCTTGGACTGCAAGGAGATCCAACCAGTCCATTCTGAAGGAGATCAATCCTGGGATTTCTTTGGAAGGAATGATGCTAAAGCTGAAGCTCCAGTACTTTGGCCACCTCATGCGAAGAGTTGACTCATTGGAAAAGACCCTGATGCTGGGAGGGATTGGGGGCAGGAGGAGAAGGGGACGACCAAGGATGAGATGGCTGGATGGCATCACTGACTCAATGGACGTGAGTCTGAGTGAACTCCAGGAGTTGGTGATGAACAGGGAGGCCTGGCGTGCTGCGATTCCTGGGGTCGCAAAGAGTCGGACACGACTGAGCGACTGAACTGAACTGAACTGAATGATATCATTATATATCATAACATGTATCCTTTGACTCTGCACTGATCATATAGTCTTTCTAAAAGGGGAGAACAATAATGGTAGAAAAGTTTCCTTTTATTTTGTCCCTGTACACATATTCTTTCTCCTTAAATGACAATGGGAGTTTTTTCTCTTAGTTTTTAATAATTACAGTCACCTGCTATTGCATTTCTTTTTACTAGTGCCTGGATATCTGCTTTGAATCCCAGCCTGGTAATCACAGCTCTGCTAGGATATGGCCAGACCTCCTGTTACTGCCTGTCCATCTAACTCCAACCTTCAGTGTCAGTTAAACCTCTTTAATTTCCTCTTGTCAAAGAGCTTCTTAGTCATATTTTCAGTTCATGGAATTGGAGAAGTGTAATTTTTATTCACTAACTTCTTTTTTGAGACATAATAGTATATTTAAGATGCTCTTAGAGTCAAGAAGAGGTAAAATGATAGAAAAGAGGAGAAAAAGAGAGTGTGGTATGGAATATTTGACCTCCAAAAACAAAATAATCATTTAACACATCTAGTTTTTTAAATAAATGCTCTATTCTAAGAGAGAAGAAAAGATTCTACCCCAAACCAGTATTACTGTAGTGGAATTTGGGCTTATATATTCTTTTTATATGGCCCAGATGTGTTCCACAACTTCCTTAACATGCTATGTATAATGCAGTGGTTATTCTCCTGGTTATATCCCTCTCAAGTACTAAATCATCTCATGAAAAATATGAAAGCTCTATTACACCACACTTAAAACACTTCTTCGTCATTAGGCAGGCCACTGACAATAGGAAGCAACTACACAGACTGACCACAACAAAAACATTAGGAAATAGGACAAAAGCACATGGAGAAGTGCAGGCTTGTAGTTACTAGAAGTGATGACACAGGGTGAAGAAAGAAAATAGTTACAGTCTCATGATGCCATTATGTAAAGGAGCCCAAGTAGTAATTCTTATATATTCCTGTGTGTGAGACTGTTGGAACTTGAATATTTACTCAAGTAAAACTACATTTCCTACTTGAGTATAATTTCCTGTGGTTCTTACCATTAGTGTCACTTTTCTTACACTGCTGATTTATATATATGGAACAGTGTCCTGGATGTTCCCTCAGGGGTCTGTAACCCTGGATTACTGTCGGCTGCCAGAATACTGGCGTGGTCAAGATTAACATGAAACTTTTGTTTACACGACATAGTTGTTCTGAAAGGGAAAGAAGTGTTCCATGTGGATAAGGATAGAAAATAGTTTAAAAGGATTTATGACAGGAGATTTTGCAACAAATATATTTCCTTACTATCCACTTGATACACTTTTTTTAGTGTATATATTTATTTATTTAGTATATATATTTCCATACTATCCACTTGATACAATTTTTTCTCAGGAGGTGGAAAGTAAATGGAGATTTCAAGGTCTTTTCCATACTAATTAAGGGTGTGGTCAGGAGCTCCAGAAAGTGAAAAATATCACAGACCTATAGGTGATGTTATCTGGAGGTCAATTCTATGACAGAAGAGTACTATTTTCATAAGGGCACCCTCCAATATTACTACCAGTTATTGGCCCTAGAAAAATTATTGGTCATTGCAACAATGTTTAAGAGATATTCCAGGAGTGAAGCTTAAGCAGATTGAGATCTGTCCAAAATTTTAAACCTATAGTTATTGTTAAAAGGTGTTCAATTATCAGAAAAGTTATGTGTTCAAAGAAGGATCACTACCTGTATGTATGGACTACATTTGAAAATGTGAACAAATTTTACTAGCTGCCATGTAGAGTAATGGTCCAGTTATAGCACCTGCGGTGGGTGTCTGGCAAAATAGAGCTTCCAGTCTTGCAGAAAAAATAATACTCTTAATATTCGATGACATCTTCCACATCAATTTATATCTCAATGTTAATAAATATAAATATTACACTTTCTGACAAAATATCTTGATATACAGACTCCTTTTTATTTTGATACAAGAATTTCCATATACTAGTTTCTTTTAAGGAAATAATCTGAGATTTTATCATTTCTCTTTGTGTTGTTGATAAAATAATTTTCCTTATCTATGCTATGAAAATAAATGTTATTAAATAAGTATAAAATGTTAAATAGCTGACTCTGGCTATTTATGTCTTCTAGATAGCAATAATCTCTCTGGTAGAATAAATAGATCTTTCAAAACATAAAAAAATACTTTAATAGACTCTGATGGGCCTGTTAGTTAAGAAAGACAAGGACTCTTGTTCACAAATGGCTTGTGGATATTCTTTAACTGTCTTGTGTAATAAAATGGGAGGTATTCAAATTGACAGACCCAGCCAGAGAGAAATAACATGGTGGATGCTAAGAAATAAAGTGGAAGAGAAAGTGAAAGGGCAGAGAGGGCTAGAAAATGGAGAAGAGCAGAAGGAGAGAGAGAAAATATTCAGTCTGATGGTTGGATGCCAGGATGCATCAGTGTTACTTAAGTTGTCCAAGACCTTAAAATAAATTGGAAAATAGTTGATTTCAGGTCAACAAAACAAGTGTTTGGTCTACCAAGATATGACAAAAGCCAGAATGGGACCTGGAAACTATCAACAGCAGAGAATGAGAAGCTGGAGTGTTGCAAAATAATGGAAATTTGCAAAATGACTAAAAGTATTATAGCATTCAACTTTGGCAAAATCACTACTAGTATTATAGTATCCAACAATCTAAAAAAAGCTGATTCATTTTCAAATGTTTATAATTTGCTTTATTGGGCATTTCTTTTAAATAGGAAATAAACTGGGATTTAAAAATTGAAGTCAATGAAAAATCAGATTCATTTTATGAAATGTTATTCTGAGAAACATTTTTCTAAATCACATTGACTCCATTAATATGTATTTTAATACTCTATTTTTAATGCAACAGAACTAGCTATATTAAAATTATTGAGGCTCTATTTTGTAAAACCATTTCTTTTATCTCTCCCAAAACCTACAGCAAGAAAAACATATTTTTCATTCATTTTACACTAAAAGCAGAAAAGTATGTTATCTATCCAATTTTCAAGGTTTCTTGCTGTAAGGATAATGCTTTTGTTTTCCAATCACTGCTTCTCCAACTGGTGGGTAGTAGAAACAGAAAACATGCAAACTCAAAATTGACATGCTTTGCAGAATCTGAGACAAAATGTTTCTCTGCCTATCAGTTCAAGCAGAACATATAATTATTTTCAGTGTTAGATTTCCTTAATGCTCAGACTTGGCAATGACAGGGAGAAAAAGAAGAAGAAAAAAAACACATTCGGGGACTGTCATTTGCAATCAGTTCTTTGAAACTAATTTTGAAATGACTTTTAAATTCTGCAAAACATTTATCAGGCAATTCTCTTGATGGAGAAAACAGTTATTTCTCAGTTAAATTTGCCATGAAGTTTTCCCAACTCTGTCTCATTTTTGACAGGCTATTTTCAGGAACATCATCACCATAAAGAAGGTAGAAGTGTGGTTCCTATCCTAGGAAGACTTTCATTAATGCATTATCTTTTTCCAGCTTTACAGCCACATTAGGTATTTAGATATTGACTATGGCATGGGTACTTGTATGGGTAAAAATCACAATAACATTAACTTTCGGACTCAACTTGCAAACTGGAAAATGACTCAAATTTAAATTCTATGAAAATTCTCTTCTTTGGCAACACAGTTCATGGTTAGACTTGGTAGGTAGTTCAATATAAAATGTCTTGTTAAGAGCAGTGAAACAGGTAATACCCTGATACTGAAACTATGCTAAGGTGTTAGGGAGTGTAATGAAACATAGGTAAATTAAAAGGAATTATAGTGAAACTATAGTTTGATCATACATCAGACTTTAATCCATTTCTAATACTTGCAGCAAATGTAAAACGTAACAAAAAATTGTACTGAAGAAAACAGAGGAATAGCAAGGTTATTTCCTTTGTGTCCTAAAAGATTTACATATTAAGTAAGGATGTGCAGGCTAACAGAATCTTATTAATCATAATGAAATTCTCAATATTCTATATCCTTATTTCCATAGATTTACATCAATGTTAAACAAACAATACATTCTGAATGGTACAACTCTTGATATAACTCTCTGACGATGCATCCTGAAGGCTTACTCTGAAATAAACTCAGTTGTGAGAACTGCTTAATAGTGATATAAATAGAAATTATTTGGAAACACTGCCAGGATTTAAATTAGAAGCAATCACAGAGGATTGCAAATGTGTCATTTGAAAAAAATCTTTCTATGCTATTTTCACTGGAATTAGAGAGAGCTAACTTAACAATTACTAAGTTATTAACACTATGAGTAGAATCAAGCCTTAAAACTTTAGCACTAGAAATAGAGTCCTTCAAAATCTATAGCCAGTCTACTACTCAGATTGATTTCTTACCAGTTTTCTTTTCTTCATCCACTACTTTTACCATGTCACCCACTCACAACCAAGTAACACTTTATGCACTTCCATAATCCCATGTACTTCTGTGTGTACATTGTTGTCTCTTCGTGTACAATTATTTCCAAGGTTAAAAATGGTGAATTGCTATTCATTCCTTCAAACCCAGCTCTGATAAATATTCCCTGACAGCACAAGACAGCCATCCATTCCTTGTTTGTACCATAGCAATTTGTGGTGTTCTATTAGGATGGGAACCATTTTAAATGTCTTTTATATGAGAACTGACATTTTCCTATCAGAGGTACATCCAAAGTGATAAATTATTTCTGTTAAGGTGATCACCCACTTCACCTGCACTTTTAAGTCACTGATATGTCTCTGTCCCATCATCCTTTATGACACCATAAGGAAAAGAGGAGTTAAGATAAATTCCATTGCATATCTTTGTCCATTTTTTGTATAAACCCTCCCTACCCCTTTCTACCATGACATGACTCTCAACTATCAGTAAAAAAGGAAGTTCAGAGTCAAGGTAGATGATATGACACAGTTGGAGACTGAACTTAACACACACGTAACATTATAAAACCTAAGTATTAGGAATGAGGCACCAAATTTGCAGCTTTGGTACAGCTGGAAGACTTCTGCTAAGAAAACAAAATGCAACAGTATCATCTTTAAGAAGCCACGCATAAAGTTAAAAAAAAAAAAAAAGACTAGAAGATGACATGACCTGTAACCATCACAGCTACTCAGGAATCAAGGATAGGGATAAGCATTAAATAGCAGGCTGTTGAAAGTTGCAAACCACAGTAGCAGTAGCATTTTGAAGAGAAATAAGTTCTTAGACTAAGACTTCTCACAAACCCTGCTGTCATATATTGTGCCACAATGTAATTATTTCTCAATTAATCTTCCACAAAGGAGACAAACTTTTTAAAATTATAAATATAATCTATTTTAATTGTGAATCCCCAACATATTAAATAATAATTGATAAAATATTTTAATGAAAACTTTGAGTAATTAAAACAAAAACACAGTAGGATTTAAAAAATAAATCTCTGGCAATTATTTAATGAGGAATTCATTATGTTTCAGACTATTCTTAATAAAGTGAGGAGGAAATTCAAATAAAAATTAAGTTCCTAAATCCAATGTTTAGGTCAAATATTATAAAGTGATGTTGAAAGAGGAAATGTTAAAACATATTTGGCAGTAGTCAAGTTTGTGAAGTTAATTTAGAAATCCAATCAAAATCCATGAAGTAGGCATTAATTTTTTTAACAAATATTTATTGAGAAACTACATTTTATTTAGAAAAAGTAGGCATTTAGTCCAGTGGCCACAGAACTGGGAAAAGTCAGCTTTCATTCCAATCCCAAAGAAAGGCAATGCCAAAGAATGCTCAAACTACCACACAATCACAGTCATCTCACGCTAGCAGAGTTAAATACTCAAAATTCTCTAAGCTAGACTTCAATAGTATGTGAACTGAGAAATTCCAGACGTCCAAGCTGGATTTCGAATAGGGAGAGGAACCAGAATGATGGTAATGATAAACTTGTACGCAAGACAGCAAAAGAGACACAGATGTATAGAACGGCCTTTTGGACTCTGTGGGAGAGGGAGAGGGTGGGATGAGTTGGCAGAGTGGCAGTGTAACATGTATGATATCATAAGTGAAACGAATTGCCAGTCTAGGTTTGATGCAGGATGCAGGATGCTTGGGACTGATGCACAGGGATAATCCAGAGAGAAGGTGTGGGGCGGGAGGGGGGAGGTGGGGGTTGGGATTGGGAGTTCATGTACACTCGTGGCTGATTCATGTCAATGTATAGCAAAATGAATACAGTATTGTAAAGCAAAACAAACTAAAAAATAAAAATTAATAATAAAAAAAAAAGAACATAGGCCCTAGAGTTCAAATAAGCTTGGATTTGAATCTGAGACCTACCCCCTATTAGCCATGTGACCATAAACTGTTACTTGACTTCTCAGTTTCCCCACCAGTTGACTGGAGTAGGACCCATCTCACTGGTTTCTTAGGAGGATCAAGTGCATGTAATTACCCATATGACAGCATCTGGCAAGTGTTCAACATGTGTGGTTGTTGCTGCTACAGCAAAGTCAGCTGGGGATAGCAGTAGCCTACCCCCGGAACAAGCCCTCTGCCTGAACTTGCAAATGGATAAGAATCAAAGAGGATGATTTCTTGAGTCAGAGTTTAGGTTGGAGTGAAGGAAATGTTATTCCATTTCTGTGTGTGAGATATACATTGTCTATGCAGAGAAACTACAGAGAATCCATTCAGATGTTGTGACCACCTCAAAATAAACTGAGCCCCTTACCTCACTGAGAGGCACAGCCCAGCAAGGGAGGGCCAGTAAAGACATGTCTCTTTTTCAGTCCTAATATTATTTCTATATCCTCTGGACATGGACTTAGGAATTGCTAGATATAGAATTAAATCTGCTAAGTATATTATATAAATACATTGATTTTAAAATATACTGAAGCTAACAGTTTATATCAATCTCTTTGGGGTTATTGATTTATGGATAGGCAAAGCCCAGTAGAACAAACAGTGGAAAATTCTTAAAGAGATAGGAGTACCAGACCCCCTTACCTTCCTCCTAAGAACCTGTATGCAGGTCAGGAGGCGACAGTTAGAACCAGACATGGAAAAGCAGACTGGTTCCAAATTGAGAAAGGAGTATGTCAAGGCTGTATATTGTCACCCTGCTTATTTAACTTATATGCAGAGTACATCATGAGAAATGCAGGGCTGGAAGAAGCACAGCTGGAATCAAGATTGCTGGGAGAAATATCAATAACCTCAGATATGCAGATGACACACCACCCTTATGGCAGAAAGCAAAGAAGAACTAAAGAGTCTCTTGATTAAAGGAAAGAGGAGAGTGAAAAAGTTGGCTTAAAACTCAACATTCAAAAAATGAAGATCATGGCATCCGGTCCCTTCACTTCATGGCAATAGATGGGGAAACAATGGAAATAATGACAGACTTCATTTTCTTGGGCTCCAGAATCACTGCAGCCATGAAATTAAAAGATGCTTGGAAGAAAAGCTATGACTAACCTAGACATATATTTAAAAGCAGAGACATTACTTTGACAACAAAGGTCCATCTAGTCAAAGCTATGGTTTTCCCAGTAGTCATATATGGATGTGAGAGTTGGACTATAAAGAAAGCTGAGCACTGAAGAACTGATGCTTTTGAGCTGTCGTGTTGGAGAAGACTCTTGAGAGTGACAGCCAGGAGATCCAACCAGTCCATCCTAAAGGAAATCAGTCCTGAATATTCATGGGGAGGACTGATGCTGAAGCTGAAACTCCAATACTTTGGCCACCTGATGGGAAGAACTGAGTCATTTGAAAAGACCTTGATGCTGGGGAAGATTGAAGGCAGGAGGAGAAGGAGATGACAGAGGATGAAATGGCTGGATGGCATCACTGACTCAACGGATATGAGTTTGAATAAGCTCTGGGAGTTGGTGATGGACAGGGAGGCCTGGTGTGCTGCAGTCCTTGGGGTTGCAAAGAGTCGGACATGACTGAACGACTAAACCGAGCTAAAAGTCCAGTAGAGAGAGATGATAGATAGACAGAATGATAGACATAAATAGACAGAGACGGAAAATAACCACTTGAGCACAAGTTTCTTTATAAATTTGACTCTGAGAAAGCTAAACTTCCTGGAAAGTATCCAATGATGCCATGAGGATTAATAGTCCTCTCTTCCTCCTCACTCTCACACACACACCCCTCTGTGTTCTCACATATGGTTCCTTACCCAGAAGACTGAGTTCTGCCTGCAGTCCCTAGATAAGCTTTTCTTCACAACAGTTCTCCCTGGCCTGCCCTCTGACTTTCTTAATCACCTTGTTTTCTTTGCAGGTGGCCACATCAACCCAGCTGTTTCTTTTGCAATGTGTCTTTTTGGACGGATGAAGTGGTTCAAATTCCCCTTTTATGTGGGGGCCCAGTTCTTGGGAGCCTTTGCAGGGGCTGCAACCCTCTTCGGCATTTACTATGGTGAGTAGGGTCCCTGAGTCCAGAGATTATGGAGAGCTGAGTGTAAGCTGAAATTCAGGATTACTTGGCAGGAAGAGGTGAGATAGAAGAACAGGACACAGTCTATCATACACTTGGCAGGCAGTTCTAAGTGTCCTGAATGAAAGTGAAAGTGTTGGCTGCTCAGTTGTGTCCAACTCTTTGCAACCCCATGGACTGTAGCCTGCTAGGCTCCTCTGTCCATGGAATTCTCCAGGCAAGAATACTGGAGTGGGTTGCCATTCCTTTCTCCAGGGGATCTTCCCAGCCGAGGGATTAAACCCAGGTTTCCTGTATTGCAGGTGGATTCTTTGCCATCTGAGCCAGCAAGGAAGCCCTTCTAAGGGTCCTAAGTTCTAGTTAATGGGGCCAACATTATTCTCAGGGCACATTCATGAAGCCTTTTAATGAAAATGATCACAACTTAAATGAAGGGGAGAACATAAAGGAATTCTGTCTTTAGACTCAACCAGTACTGGGTCGTTGTTTACAATGTAAACAATGCCAAAGCAAGCAACAGGCCACTGGCTTCTCCTTAGCTTTTTCTGAATTGGCTGGGAGAGAAACCATTGACTTCTCTCAAAGGGAATGATGAGTAAATATTTAGAGAAGAATTTGGAGCAAAGCCTTTGAGGGAAGAAACACAGCAGAGAAATGGGGTGAGTAGAGAACCCCATCTCCCTTTTGTCCAATAGCCAGGGCTTCCATTGGCAGCAGTCCTGAGGGAATCAAAGTTCTGACAATGGAAGACCCAGACTTTAGTTCCATATGAACTAAGTAGCTGCATGGCTTCAATAAGTCATCTGACCTTATTGGTCTCAGTTTCCTCCTCTGGAAAATGAGAGAATGAACTAGATGACTTCAGAACCCCTTCAAACTAAAAAATCTTGGGGTTCCATAAAATCAACTGTTAAAGTAGTTCCTTCTATCTAACCCAAAGTAAATCTCAATACCTTATAACTCTCAAGCTGGAACAATTAGGAAACTAGAATTTATGAGCCAAGCCTAATAGAGGTGCCTGTGGAAAGGCACCACCTCCCACAGGCTATCCTAAGAATTAGAGGGTAAGAAAACTAAAAGAGAAACTCAAGATGAGACCAGAAACCTGGAGAGTCAGCGGCTGGGTCAGGAGAGGCCTGGGGATCTTGGACAACCTCACTGGCTATGTCAGGGTCTGGTGTGTCTCTTGCTCTAAGGGCGTCTTCACTGTATTAATGCCCTCAAATGCTGGACTGGTATTAGGGGTTACTAAGAACCCTCTGGGAATCATGGATTCTGCCAAGAGCAGGTCTAAGCTTCACTTTGGCTTTTAGTCAATCTTGCAAATTCCAACAATTTCCTTCAGAGAAAACTGGTTCCCAAGACCCACTGAATAAGGATTTGGCTCAAGTGTGGAGAGAACCATCCAGGGCAGCCAGGGCTTTCTTTCTCTGACCCGTCACCCTGGGAGCTCTCTGCTGCTGCTGCTGCTAAGTCGCTTCAGTCATGTCCGATTCTGTACGACCCCATAGATGGCAGCCCACCAGGCTCCCTGTCCCTGGGATTCTCCAGGCAAGAACACTGGAGTGGGTTGCCATTTCCTTCTCCAATGCATGAAAGTGAAAAGTGAAAGTGAAGTCGCTCAGTCGTGTCCGCTCTTAGCAATCCCAAGGACTTCAGCCTACAAGGCTCCTCTGTCCATGGGATTTGCCAGGCAAGAGTACTGGAGTGGGGTGCCATTGCCTTCTCCGTGGGAGCTCTCTGGGCATCTCTAAAACTACCATACTATGAGACGAAGAGAGGCAAATGATATGGGTCTGCCAAACTGAAGCTGGCTATTTGTCTGCACTTGCTCAGCACAAGGCCCGGCATAAGCCTCCCTCTCTTCTGCCCAGAGGACACTAACGCGCCAGACCTCTGTCTTCCACAGATGCGTTTATGTCTTTTGCTGGTGGAAAACTGCTCATCGAGGGAGAAAACGCAACAGCACACATTTTCGCAACATACCCAGCTCCGTATCTGTCTCTGGTGAATGCATTTGCAGAACAAGTAAGTGTATATGCAACAAGACCCAACTTCAGTGAAAAGACACAATCTGATAAGGAGGATGCATAGGAACATTACAGGCCTGTCAGAAAGGAAAGTCTGTGTTTCCAAACTTGGAGGTCCCTAAGCATAACCCTAGCTTTGCTGACAAATTCTCGTGCTTGCCAAAGTTGAACCACTGACTTTCCTGCTTCCTCTTTAAAAAGTACCCTTGTTTCACATCAGTTGAAGTTCAGAGAAAAGTGGCAGCTACTGCTAAGTCACTTCAGTCGTGTCCGACTCTGTGCGACCCCAGAGACAGCAGCCCACCAGGCTCCCCCGTCCCTGGGATTCTCCAGGCAAGAACACTGGAGTGGGTTGTGGAGGAGTGGACATTTCAAACCCAAATGGGCAAATGGGGTTTGCTTTGTGAAACTGTCTCATCTGTTCACATCATGTAAATGTACAGATCTGGAGAAAAGACATTTTGTTCTCAGTTCAAGAACTGTGAAGTGTGGTAGGCTGGCTGAGGGTCCTCGGTGTCTCCCCATACGTATAGGTTTATCTAGACTCTCCAGGCAGCGAGAAGTGTCTCTCCTTTTTGACATTTAAACAAGGGGCATCCAAGCATTTGTCATGTACCCAATAGCACACTATTCTGGTCTTAAATCAGCTGTCTGAGTCTCATCCTGATTCTTCTGCTTAGGAGCTCTGTGCCCTTGGGCAAGTTTCTTAACCTCTTTCAATCCTCCTTTCCTCATCTGCAAATTGTGAATAAATAGGATTTATCTCACAGATTAGTGTGAGGTTCTAATGAGGAAAAGCAATGAAGTACCTGGCACATAATAAGTATCTGGTAAATAGTGGCTGTCATTTAGTTGTTAAAGTAAAATAGTAATACAATTTCTAAATAATAGTTTAGAAATTTTAAAGTAAAGACTGGGGGAAACACCCACTATACCACACCACTTCAAGATACCTGCTATCATTGTTTGTATAATCCCTTACAACTTGTCTTTTATGTTATTTTCAAGTATAAAACATAATGCACATATCATTTTTTACCTAATGTCATAAGTATTTTTAAATTTTACCATGTGTGTGTGCTTAGTTGCTCAGTCGTGTCTGACTTTTGTGACCCCATAGACTGTAGCCCGCCAGGCTCTTCTGTCCACGGGGATTCTCCAGGCAAGGATACTGGACTGGGTTGTCATTTCCTTCTCCAGTGGATCTTCATGACCCACTAATCAAACCCGGGTTTCCTGCATTGCGGGCGGATTCTTTACCAACTGAGCCATGAGGGAAGCCTCTGATTTTTTTTTAATGTTACCCCATAGTTTTTGTTTTCTATTTTTTTTTCTGAAAACATACCTGTTCATTTTCACGTTAACCTAGAAAAATATTTCATGTTAACGGAGGTAAACATTTAATCATCACATTGTACACACAGACTTCGTATTTATTGTTTTTAGTGGCTGTATAATAGACTATAGAATGGGCACTACACAACTGCTTTTGCCCTGGATGTGGAATCCAGTTTTCCAGTACTATAAATAATGTTTAATTATGTATTTGCATATTCATTTGATGATTTTTCCATATTTTAGATTATTTCCAAGGTGTAGTTCTCAAATACCCAACTGGGTCCACTTGAGTACACACACTTATGGGCTTTTAAAATACATATTGCTAAATCATTGTTAAATTGCCTTTCAAAAGTATAAAACATGATTAGTTCAACCAGGAAAGCCTGAGAGAACTGATATCATTTCCCTAACATTTGGTATTGCTTGCATTTTTTTTTTCATTACAAATCAGTTTTTCCCACTTATTTGTTTTTCAAATCTCTTTTTCTTTTATGAACTGTCTTTTCATTTCCTTTGCCCATGTATCTATTGATGTCTCACATCGTTTTTCTCACCAATTTGAATGAGCCGCTTCGTTCATTTCTCCAGCCTGCAGCTTGCCCTCTATTTATCTGGTAGTAGCTTAACAGGTCAGTGTAGTTGAGATACAGCCTCTAAACTCTCTGCATCCACACCTGACTGCCACTGACTATGTCACCTCAGTCAGGTAACTAGTCTGTAAAGGAGAGAGATATTAGCACTCATGTCTAGGACTGCTAATAAGAAGAGAAGGCGCTGACACAGTGCTCAGCCAGTGTATGTTGCTTGTTACTAAGTTTGTTTTTAACAATCGGGGGTGCATTTTGAGGTGGGCCAGTGGGAAGAATATAAGCTGAACCCGTCGTACTTTTTCTCCTTACCCAGGTAGTGGCCACCATGTTCCTCCTCATTGTCATCTTTGCCATGTTTGACTCGAGAAACTTGGGAGTCCCCAGAGGCCTAGAGCCTATTGTCATTGGCTTCCTGATTGCTACCATCGCTTCCTCTCTGGCAATGAACAGTGGCTGTGCCATGAACCCGGCTCGAGACCTGAGTCCCAGACTTTTCACTGCTTTGGCAGGTTGGGGGTTTGAGGTGTTCACGTAAGTAACAAAATTGATCGGGGAAGAGGGAGGAAGATTCATGCTGCGCCTCAATGGGGAGGGCTGGGCTTCGACCTGGAGATCCAAGAGAGCGCAGATGGGAGGGTGAGGGTAAGAGCACCCTCGTCATAAATGTGGCACGTATCACTGGTGATTTATGATGTGTGTGTGTGTGTAAGATAGAGAGAGAGAAGGGGGAGGGAGACAGCAGACAGACGGAGAGCAATCACTGACGCTACTCTAATCACCACCACTGGCAGCACTGGAGCCACTACAGAGCAAGCATTGTGAGGACAGGGGCCTTAACCACGTTTTCACTGCTTTGTCTGCAATGACTGAAATAGGGTCCAGCACATAGAAAGCCTCAGTGAACGCTATTGAACAAAAGAATGGATAAATGCTCTGCGCCACATATGTTCTAGGAGATGAAGGATACAAAAAGAATCAAGCATCATTCCCTGTCTTTTTCATTTCTTTCTTTTGTTGTGTCGGGTCTTAGTTGTGGCACACGGGATTTTCACCACGTCATGCAGAATATTTTGTCGCAGTGCACAGACTCTCCCATTGTGGTATGCAGGCTTAGTTGCTCCGTGGCATTTGGGCTCTTAGTTCCCTGACCAGGGATTGAACACCTGTCCCCTGCATCACCAGGCAGATTTTTAACCATTGGACCATCAGGAAAGTCCCCAACATACCCTATCTTTAAGAAACAAATAATACAATGAATTTTCTAGAGCAGTGGTTCTCAGTCAGCGGCAATTTTGCCCCCAAGGATGTTTGGCAATGCATGTTGACACTTTGGGTTGTCACAGCTGGGCATGGTGGGGGCAGAACTTGTCACCAGTACCTAGTGGGTAGAGTCCCACAGAGGATACTGCTAAGCATCTTACAGTACCCAGGACAGATCCCCACCAACAAAAACGCTGAGTGCCACAGCTGAGGAGCTCTGTTCCAGAATGACCATACTAGAACATGAAAAGGTGGAACAAAATGTTCACAGCTAGGATGGATCCTTTGTATTCTTTCAATGGACCATTGAGAACATGTTAAAGGTCTCCTTATTTCCAAAGCCCAGAATTAACCCATGAGTTTCCTTTAATTCCAATTTCCTGAGGTTCATTCCAGGAGACTACTGTCCTCACCTCACCACCAAGACACCTCTGTGAACTTCACACAGACCCCTAAAAAATAGACGCGCCAGAGTGATCTGGCCTCGCTTTGAGCCATGCTGGTGATTCACCCAAAGCTCTAAGCGTGATGGTGGTTCTGAAACAGGTCTTGCCCGTTCTCTTTGCTTTGTTGAGTATATGGCAGGAGCCCACATCTGTGATGCTGAAATCATCTGATGCCAAACTCAGAGCATTGCATCCCTTAGGATCAGGACTTTGCCCCTCATGCATGCATTCATTCATCCACGCAGCTTCCTAATTCCTTATTCAAGGCCCAGTGCTAAAGACGCCCTTTACTGTTGCTGCCCTTCACTGCTTTGTTTGTGTTCTCTTTCAGAGGGTGAGCATAGGCTCTTACACAGGTTGAAGCTGTCAAATGACTAACCCTAGAAGTTGAGAGCAGATTTGCAGCTTCAAATTTAGGAACTATGGGAGTAGAAGTAGGGGCATTTTATAGTATTTGGACATGTTCAGTCAGGGACAGAGAGGCTATTGCAAGCAGAGAGACATCTGTATCTAAAGACAGCATATTAAAATGACACATGACCTAGTCTAGTTGGAAGGCTGTATGAAGAAACTTGGAAGGGCAATTGTTTCAGATCATAGAGGACTAGATTTCTAGAACAAGACTCTGGGATTTTTGTTGCTCTCTTTTCTACAGATATAGGGAGCAGCAAAGGATTTAGGGCAAAAGTTTGATGTGTTTAGAACTTCAATTTACCAAAACTTAATCTGACATTATTATATAAAAGAAATTAAAAAGGAGTAGAAGGGACAGATAACAGTTATGAGATAGCTAGGCTGCCTGATAATCCTCTACCAAAAGTTCAAAAGAAAATCTTTGAGCGGTAACAGAACTCCGAAGAGTCCCTAGAGTTCCATCCTTTCAGGGTTTTCTACCCAAGACAAGCATCTCAGCAGATTTCCTAGTTTGAATCCACATCCAGGATCTCAGATGAAACCTAGACTGCCTTCTTCTCAGACCCTCATTTGCCCCTGTACGGCAAGAAGTGAGGATGACAAGGGAGTAGGTTCCCCAGGGTCTGACAAGGGTAAGAGACCCTAGCTGACTCTTGCTTTCCCTAAGTATTAGGATATAAAAGGGCTTCTCTGATGGCTGTGATGGTAAAGAATCTGCCTGCAATGAGGGAGACCGGGGTTCCGTCCCTGGGTCGGGAAGATCCCCTGGAGAAAGGAATGGCTATCCACTCCAGTATTCTTGGGCTTCCCTGGTGGCTTAGATGGTAAAGAATCTGCCTGCAATGCAGGAGACCTGGGTTTGATCCCTGGGTCAGAAGGATACCCTGGAGAAGGAAATGGGAACACACTCGGTATTCTTGCCTGGAGAATCCCATGGACAGAGGAGCCTAGTGGGCTACAGTCCAGACATGAGTCAGACATGACTGAGCGACTAACACACACACACACACACACACACACACACACACACACTACAGTCCAGAGATGAGTCAGACATGACTGAGCGACTAACACACACACACACACACACACACACACACACACAAACACACTAGGATGTAAGCACATGCTCTTCACTAATTCACATTAAAGTGCTAATAGCTTAATAGGTGAAGGATCTCAGGGGTACTGTTAATTTTTAAAATAACTTAGCCAAAGAAATGAATCCTTGATGATAGTACCTTATGCAACTGACACAGTTTTGTGGTATCCCCTCAAATCATAGCACCCCAATGACCTTGTTTACCTGTAAGGCCAGGCAGGAAGCCACATCAAATTGCCTCCATTTAAGCCTTGTGACCTTAGCACAAAATATCCAGTTCAGGGGGTCCAGACAGTGAAAGGAGGACATGCATGCTGGCAGGTATCTTGGCCCCTAATTTGTTAAATGACAGTGAGAGATTCACCACAAATCAGTGCTGGAAAAAAAGGAAATGATGGACCAAATAAGGTGGTTAAACGCACTCCATGTGCTGAAGAAAGCTTCCGCAGTGGCTCAGTGGTAAAGAATCCACCTGCCAAGCAGGAGATATGAGTTCGATCCCTGGGTCAGGAAGATCCCCTGGAGAAGGCAATTGCAACCCACGCCAGTATTCTTGCCTGGGAAATCCCATGGACAGAGGAGGTGGTGGGCTACATCCTAGGGGGGTCGCAGAGTTGGACACGACTGATTAAACAGCAGCAGCATGTGCTGAAGATAAGGTGCTTGTCACAGAAAATTCTTTTCATAGAAAATTTGGAGGCACAGGATAAGGGTCTGTGAGCAGAGTGGAGTGCAACGTCCTCTTTCCGGCACAGTAAGAGTGCCATCTGGTGGCCCCTGTGCTCAATCTCAGTGCCCTTCCCTGGAGCCTGCATTTATGATCTAAGACTCAAGATCTATGAGAGTGCTTGCATGATACGGGTTAGGAAAGTACCGCGGTATAGATGGTTATGAAGCTCAGAGATGGGGAGACTTGCTCAAAGGCCTTCTGTAGTCCTGAGATCCCAGGTGGGTCAGTGGTAAAGAACCTGTCTGCCAATGCAGGAAACATGGGAGACTTGGTTTTGATGCTTGGGTTGGAAAGATCCTCTGGAGGAGAAAATGGCAGCCCACTCCATTGGAGTAGAGAATCCCATGGACAGAGGAGCCTGGCGACTACAGTCTGTAGAGTCATAAAGAGTCGGACACAACTGAGCACGTGTGCGCGCGCGCACGCGCGCACACACACACAGAGCAATGTGCTAAGTGCTCTAAACCAAGGACACTCCTGAGATTAGAACTAGGTCTCATGGATTCTAGAATAGGCCCCCCTTTATTATTTTTAAATAATTTTATTAAAAATATTATATTAAATAATATTTCCTTTATTATTCTTTCTAATAAAAGTTAGAAACAAACAGTTCCATGGAAATACATATAGTTATTAAAAATAAAATTGTAAATAGCAGCCATGAATATGTCCCCCAAGTAAAACACTGTGAAATTCCTATGCAGAGCTGTGTTCCTTTTGTTTCCTCTGCCTCCTCTGCATTATCCTGAACTTTTTGTTCGTAATTATCCTTCTTTTAAAAAGTTTTATCTCAAATGTACATATCCTTAAACAACTGCACAACGATACTATATAGTTTTGCTTGCTTCTGAGCACTCATGGTCCTTTCTACTGAATATCCAAATGGATTTTCTGTCCCCAAAAGAGATGGTGACAATTCACAGAGACACCTGATTTCTCCCAGAACTAGACCTCCAATATAATGTACTGACCCTGAGAATTTCTGGAGGGGAGAGGGAATCCTTATCAGAAAATACATTTGAATAAGCTGTGACCTCAAAATATAAGTATGGAATTAAATTATACGTAGTATTTAATTCATATATCTACCTTTGAGTCTTTAATTCATTCATTGACAAATGTATCCTGACTGTTTATCTTGTGATTACCCTCATCCACCAATCATGTCCAGGAATCTCTCCACATCCCCCTTCCATTCACAATCCCCAGGACCCGCCACTTCAGTGTGAGGGAAAGGCAACTCCTGAATAATTGACCTGGACTTGCCCTAGATGCCCTCAACTGTTGCCATGGGCTCAGGGCCTACGTTTTCTGAAAGGGAAATAAATGGGACATTCCTCTCACAGGTATTAATAGAACAATGGAATCGGTCAACTGAAATCAGTATCCTACAAAATAGTACCTTTAAGCAATTAACACAGACATTTTTCTGGCATCCCCTCAATCATAGGATGCAAATGACCCTGCTTACCAGTAAGGCCAGGCAGGGAACCAGCTTCTCCCTTTAAGCCCGGCACATCCAACTCAAGAGGGTCCAGCCCGTGAAAGGATACTGGTTGCCAAGCTACCGTAAGTGCCATTCGACTTAGCTCTAGCTGATTGCGAAAGAGCCACGAGTAGGAGAACAACTAGCTGGTTAGTGAGTAACTGGCAGGGATCCCAGAAGGACGGCCACGCGATGTGTCACTGATTTCTTTGTTTGCTTTCAGAGCTGGGAATCACTTCTGGTGGATCCCTGTGGTGGGCCCTTTGGTTGGTGGTGCTGTTGGAGGCCTCATCTATTTTCTTCTCATTGAAATCCACCACCCAGATCAGAACCCAGACTTGGAGGCAGAGCAGCCAGAGGACAAATCAGAGAAACACGAGCTGAACGCAATCATGTAAGAGCGCGCGCAGGCTGGGTCTGCAGTCGCTACCTACTGGGCTTCACTTTCACAACGCATCTTCACACACGTTACCTAACGGAACCCTCCTAGTGACCATCTGGGGTAAATATCAAGCTGCTCATCTTTCAGATAAGAAAACAAAATCTTAGGGAAGTTGAGTTGCCTAAGGTCCCATGGAAAGTTGAACATCACTGAATGCATCCTATACATATCAGATTAATAACTGCACAACAAGTTTGACCAGCCCCTCCTGGCTCGCCAGAAGCAGCGGAACTGGCAGCTGCCAGAATTCGCACACAGCCTGGGCAACATTCTTCTGGATCCTAAGTTATAAAGACTGCCATTGTCTGATTTTAATCCCAGAAACACTACAAAGGGAAGAGGTAGCCCAGATTTTTCATCTGCTGAAGAACATTATCAGAGGTGACAAAGGGTGACCCTTCCTAGGCCACCCTTAGTCTTGCCAAGTCTTGATCTTCCTGACCATCCCAGCATTGTACATTCTAGGAATTTCCTCTTGGTCAGGCTCCTCCCTGTCACTTTAGTCAAGAGTCAGTGAATTAGGGAACTCTGCTCAATGTTATGAGACAGTCTGGATGGGAGGGGAGTTTAGGGGAGAATGGATACATGTGTATGTATGGCTGAGTCCCTTTTCTGTCCACCTGAAACGAAACTGTCACTGCCCTGTCAATTGACCATACTCCAATATAAAATTAAAAGTGTAAAAAAAAAGTGTGAATTACAAGCATGAGAAATTGTTCTACTTCGAGTGATACACTTTAGTCAAACTGTTATAAAGCTCAGAATTCCCAGACTATCCAGTTTCTCAGCTGTTTTGTAATAACAGAACAACAAAAAGCACATGTGAAATGTCTCCAGGAGGCTTTAATAGACAGTAATAGACTGACATATGGAATTTCTTCTTGCTCTGAAACTACTGGCATTTCCTATTTGAAATAAACTTAGAGTGACATGTTTGTTTGGAGTTTTTATGAGTAATAAGATTGCTAAGCACACTTAGTTCAGAGGTTGTTGTCCTATCTACAAACAAAGATCTCTGGGGAACTTCTAAAAAAACAACTTGGTAAACATCTTGGTGATTCTAAATGGGTGTAGCCAGTGTGGAGAATATTGGCTTGGTTTAAAGTACATAGGTTTCCTTGAGAAACATGTCTAGTGGTGACCAAGTAATTACTGGTAGGATTCTCAGACTTGGGGTCCTCAGGGGTTAGAGGGAAGTGGCTCTCAGAAAGGGACACTACTCCTTCTCACTCTCACCTATCACCCCTGCAAGGGGACATTTGGCCATGTCTAGGGACAGTTCTGGTTGTCACAGCTGGAGTAGGAGTGTTACTGGCATCTGGTGGGTAGAAGTTAGAGACGCTGCTGAACTTCCAACCATGCACAGGATAGCCCTCCCCTGCAGTACCCATTCATACCCAGATGTCTTCAGTGGGAAGGCTGAGACCCTAGATTCAAGAACAGACAGACACGTAAGAGAAGACACTGAAGTCATGTGCCTTGATCCCATTTCTGTCAAAAACAGAGATGCCAGACGAGTCAGATCCAGACCTCGTGGGTACATTACACTTCTTACCCCAAATCAAGAGGTGACCCCAAATTTGAGTTTTCAGGTTGGACAGTGGAATCTATGATCCCCACAGGTGCTCATTAAACACTGCTTGGTGATTAATGACTGGAATTATGAAGAGGAAATGTGCGCTTATGGAAATCAACCACAGAAAGATTTTTTTCTTTATGGAAAAAGAAGCTCTCTTGTTCCAGGTGCATGCACTCAAATCCTCTGTCTTTCCCAGTTTACAAATGGGTTTGCCTAGGTCAGGTGCTTATCCAAGAGAACATCCATGTTTCAGAAGTCAGTAAGAGCCAAATACTTATCTTTAAAAGACAGATTCTTGGGACTTCACTGGCTGTCCAGTGGATAAGACTTTGCCCTCCAATGTAGGGGTTCCATCCCCAATCGGGGACCTAGGATCCCACATGCCTCTTGGCCAAAAAAAGAAAAAACCCACGAAAACATAAACCAGAAACAATTTGTGACAAATTCAATAAAGACTTTAAAAATGATCCACATCAAAAAAGAAAGTCTTTAAAAAAAGTAATTATTTAGGAACTAGAATGGCAACATTTCCCCTTCTTTCTTGTCAATCGCAAAACTTAGTAGACATGTTTATTATCAAAGATAGAATTTCTCTATGAGTCCCTAACTAGTTGAGGTCTCAGAATGCTAAAAGTTGTAGGATTTTTCTAACCATCAACAGCCAGAGTTAATACTCAGCTGTAGAAAGGAATAACTGGAGTAAAAGCATCACATTTAAAAACCCAATCTTTAAAATATAAAGTATTATTACTTCTAAATTGCTTACACACACACACACACACTTGCCTTTTTAAAAAGTATGTCAGTGCTCAAAAATGTTGTCATGGATAAAGAATTACAGCTTCCTGTTATAGAGAATGGTTCACAAGTTTTATTTATCCTCAGAACCTATTGTTCAAATAAAATCTTAATGTGGTATCCAAAAGTCAACCAGAGCTGCTATAAATAGAAAGAGGTCCGGGAAGAGGAAGTAAGTTTCATCCTGCCTGTGATATCATCTTACTCCCCTAGTGCAGCCACTGAGGGGTGTCTGGAAAGAAACCCTGTCTTTGCAGTGGGGATCTTCAGAACACAAGTTGAAAATCACTGATAAGCGTTTGGGACAAATTGTTGCTAAACATTTTTTATAAAAGTTTCCAGTATAGAACCTAGCAAGTTAGTTCAGTTCAGTCGCTCAGTCGTGTCCGACTCTGTGACCCCATGAATCGCAGTACACCAGGCCTCCCTGTCCACTTCCAATTTGCCTTGATTCATGGACCTGACATTCCAGGTTCCTATGCAATACTGCGCTTTACAGCATCAGATCTTGCTTCTATCACCAGTCACATCCATAACTGGGTATTGTTTTTGCTTTGGCTCCATCCCTTCATTCTGTCTGGAGTTATTTCGCCACTGATCTCCAGTAGCATATTGGGTACCTAATGACCTGGGGAGTTTCTCTTTTGGTATCCTATCATTTGCCTTTTCATACTGTTCATGGGGTTCTCAAGGCAAGAATACTGAAGTGGCTTGCCATTCCCTTCTTCAGTGGACCACATTCTGTCAGACCTCTCCACCATGACCCTCCCATCTTGGGTTGCCCCACAGGCATGGCTTGGTTTCATTGAGTTAGACAAGGGTGTGGTCCTAGTGCGATTAGATTGACTAGTTTTCTGTGAGTATGGTTTCAGTGTGTCTGCTCTCTGATTCCCTCTTGCAACACCTACCATCTTACTTGGGTTTCTCTTACCTTGGGCGTGGGGTATCTCTTCACGACTGCTCCAGCAAAGCACAGCCACTGCACCTTACCTTGGACGAGGGGTATCTCCTTACCGCCACCGTTCCTGACCTTCAATGTAGGATAGCTCCTCTAGGCCCTCCTGTGCCTGCCCAGCCACCACTCCTCGGGTTGCTCCTCCCGCCGCCAGCCCTGGCCTCAGACGTGGGGTAGCTCCTCCTGGCCGCCTTCCTGACCTCAGAAGCGGGCTGTCTCCCCCGGCCACCACCGACCTCGTATGCGGGGTGTCTCCTCCCGGCTGCCATCCCTGACCTCGGACACGGCTCCTCCCAGCCGCCACTGACCTCAGACACGGGGTAGCTCCTCTCGCCGTTCCTGCGCCGTTGCAACCTGGCACTCTAGGCCGCTGCCCCTGACCTCAGACGTCAGGTAGCTCTAGCAAAAGCCATGTTAATTCAGTCTCAGGCAATTTGTCAAAGATGTCTTAAAAAATGAAGTTAAACAGAATTAACCTACTAAACATCACCCACAAAAAGATGTTGTAGGTCAAGTTGTATATAATTTCTCAAACTGAGAATTTAAGTTTTCTGAGATAACATGTTTATTTATCGCAGTGTGTGGAGAGAAACCATGGTAGTCCTGATCAGGCTTACTGGCTCTCTAAGTCTCTATAAAAATAGTACATAATAGATGATAGATTAATGATATGTAGATAGATAGATAGGAAGACAAGTAGATAGGTAAGTAGACAGACTGATCCAGAAGCCCCAATCTCTTTCTTGTTGCTGGAAACAGAGTAGCTCTTATTAAGAGAGGTAGTCTCGAGGCTAATAAAAGAAGGCCCCCATAAAACTGAACATGAATAAATGAACTGAATTAGATGAAAAAATTCACGGAATTGTGTGAGGATGCACATGGTGTCCAAGCAGAGTCTGACACCCCATGGATACATTATGTCTTTTGAGGACTCTAGGAATGTTTTCCTTCATGGGCAGAAATTGTTTTATGATGTTTTTGATGTTTTATGATGTTTTATCAAACAATGTTTTATGATAGCACTGGTAGCAAACGTTTTCATGTTCAGTTCAGTTCAGTCGCTCAGTCATGTCCAACTCATTGCAACCCCATGAATTGCAGCACACCAGGCCTCCCAGTCCATCCCCAACTCCCGGAGTTCACTCAAACTCACGTCCATCAAGTGAGTGATGCCATCCAGGCGTCTCATTCTCTGTTGTCCCCTTCTGCTCCTGCCCCCAATCCCTCTCAGCATCAGGGTCTTTTCCAATGAGTCAACTCTTCGCATGAGGTGGCGAAAGTATTGGAGTTTCAGCTTCAGCAGTGGGCCATGCAATGAACACCCAGGCCTGGTCTTCTTCAAGATGGACTGTTTGGATCTCCTTGCAGTCCAAGGGACTCTCAAGAGTCTTCTACAACACCACAGTTCAACAGCATCAATTCTTCAGTGCTCAGCTTTCTTCACTGTCCAGCTCTCACATCTATACATGACCACTGGAAAAACCATAGCCTTGACTAGATGGATCATTGTTGGCAAAGTAATGTCTCTGCTTTTCTATATGCTATCTAGATTGGTCATAACTTTTCTTCCAAGGAGTAAGTGTCTTTTAATTCCAGGGCTGCAGTCACCATCTGCAGTGATTTTGGAGACCAAAAAAGTAAAGTCTGACACTGTTTCTACTGTTTCCCCATCTATTTCCCATGAAGTGGTGGGACCGGATGCCATGATCTTCATTTTCTGAATGTTGAGCTTTAAGCCAACTTTTTCCTCTCCTCTTTCACTTTCATCAAGAGGCTTTTTAGTTCTTCTTCACTTTCTGCCACAAGGGTGGTGTCATCTGCATATCTGAGGTTATTGCTATTCTTCCTGGCAATCTTGATTCCAGCTTGTGCTTCTTCCAGCCCAGCGTTTCTCATGATGTACTCTGCATAGAAGTTAAATAAGTAGGGTGACAATATACAGCCTTGACATACTCCTTTTCCTATTTGGAATCAGTCTGTTGTTCCATGTCCAGTTCTAACTGTTGCTTCCTGACTTGCATACAGGTTTCTCAGGAGGCAGGTCAGATGGTCTGATATTCCCATCTCTTTCAGAATTTTCCACAGTTTATTGTGATCCACATAGTCAAAGGCTTTGGCATGGTCAATAAAGCAGAAATAGATGTTTTTCTGGAACTCTCTTGCTTTTTTGATGATCCAGCAGATGTTGGCAATTTGATCTCTGGTTCCTCTGCCTTTTCTAAAACCAACTTGACCATCAGGAAGTTCATGGTTCACGTATTGCTGAAGCCTGGCTTGGAGAATTTTGAGCATTACTTTACTAGCATATGAGAGGATTGCAATTGTGCAGTAGTTTGAGCATTCTTTGGCATTGCCTTTCTTTGGGTTTGGAATGAAAACTGACCTTTTCCAGTCTTGTTCAGTTCAGTTCAGTTCAGTCACTCAGTCGTGTCCGACTCTTTGCGACCCCATGAATCACAGCACGCCAGGCCTCCCTGTCCATCACCAACTCCCGGAGTTCACTCAGACTCACGTCCATCGAGTCTGTGATGCCATCCAGCCATCTCATCCTCGGTCGTCCCCTTCTCCTCCTGCCCCCAGTCCCTCCCAGCATCAGAGGCTTTTCCAATGAGTCAACTCTTCACATGAGGTGGCCAAAGTATTGGAGTTTCAGCTTTAGCATCATTCCTTCCAAAGAAATCCCAGGGCTGATCTCCTTCAGAATGGACTGGTTGGATCTCCTTGCAGTCCAAGGGACTCTCAAGAGTCTCCTCCAACACCACAGTTCAAAACATCAATTCTTTGGCGCTCAGCTTTCTTCACAGTCCAACTCTCACATTCATACATAACCACTGGAAAAACCATAGCCTTGACTAGACGGACCTTAGTCGACAAAGTAATGTCTCTACTTTTGAATATGCTGTTTAGGTTGGTCATAACTTTTCTTCCAAGGAGTAAGCGTCTTTTAATTTCATGGCTGCAGTCACCATCTGCAATGATTTTGGAGCCCCACCCTCAACAAAAATCTGACACTGTTTCCACTGTTTCCCCATCTATTTCCCATGAAGTGATGGGATCAGATGCCATGATCTTCGTTTTCTGAATATTGAGCTTTTATCCCTGTTAGAATACCCTAAAACATTTTCCTGGGTTACTGAAAGCATCCTGGCCTCTAGCACGCCCCCTGGTGCCTCAGAGCCTGGACATACTGCAGCCTCTTCCTCCTGCGTGGATGCTAAGTCGCTTCAGTCCTGTTCATTTCTTTGCAACCCCATGGACTATAGCTCACCAGGCTCCTTTGTCCTTGGAATTCTCCAGGCAAGAATAATGGAGTGGGTTGCCATCTTCTTCTCCAGGGGAACTTCCTGACCCAGAGATTGAACCTGCATCTCTTATGTCTCCTGCACTGGCTGGTGATTTCTTTACCACTAGCGCCACATGGGAAGCACTTAAAATGTGTTTAGTCATGTCCAACTCTCTGAGGCTCCATGGACCATGGCCCACCAGGCAAATTTTCTTGCCTGGATAATGTTATTTTTTGAAGCAAATCCCAGATGAAATATAATGGTATTCATGGATATTTAATATGTATATCTAAAAGATAAGGATTCTTTTAAAAAAATACCATTATCACACAAGAATAATTACCAATAATCTATTAATGACATCAAATATCCATTCATATTTCACATTTCTAGTGAGACTGTCCTTCAACTCCAGTTAATAACAATGTGGAATCTGTGAAGATTTAAAACAAGGGATTTAATCTGATATCTCAGAGAGACATGGGGATTTTGTAGAACAAGTTTATCCAGTTCTGTACCCTTGTATCAGAGCCTTCTTTAAGCTTTTCACAAAATATTTACATTTTTATACCAAAAGGAAAATGCATTTGCCTACTATTATTAAAAGTTGCCATCTCCAGGAGTGAAATCATTTTTAGAAAGAGAGGAAGTCTTAAATTTACCTGGATTTTAGAAAAGATCTTTAGTGACTATTGTTACACCAAAAAATACATACTCCATAGAATGCTTACACTTTAAAAGCTGAAACATAGTGTGAAAAGACATCCAAATATTTAACATCTATGCAGTCCTATGCGAAGGAATCACTGTAGCACACTAAGGTAAGTGAAAACCTAAAAATTCCTAAGCTGCTTCACTTGGAGTAGTGGCATTTGATGCTTCCTATTTATTGTTTATTTGTTTCTACTTTTTGCCCAGTGACTCCAGACCTTGGAAGATAAAAGCTAATAAAAAAAAGTGGTACAATACTTCCCAACTTTTGCGTAAACAAAATTACCTGTACCAAAGGAGATTTTCATGGCCTTCAGTTAGCAGATCTCATCTGGTGATATACTGAGAACTGGATTCTATTTTAATAGATAATGGGCTTCTCCTGTGGCTCAGCTGGTAAAGAATCCATCTGCAATGTGGGAGGCCTGGGTTCGATCCCTGGGTTGGGAAGATCCCCTGGAGAAGGGAACGGCTACCCACTCTAGTATTTTGGCCTGGAGAATTCCATGGACTGTATAGTCCATGGGGTCACAAAGAGTTGGACTAAGCAACTTTCACTCACTTAATAGATGATAAAATTATGGCCAAAAAGACCTCTGTGGATCAAGGAGAGAAGAGGACCATGCACGTAGAAGACCAGCTAGGAGCCTTTTCTTGCCTGGAGTCAAGAGCAGGGAGTAGAGGTTCTGTGGCTGAGCCACTGGCCTTTGGAACAATGCCATGACGGGAGTCTGTGCAATCACAGGCTGGTGACTAGTTCTCAAGAGGTCAGGTTCTACAGACAACCAGATTGAATTCCACTGCAGAATAGCCATGTGCCCTCTAAAGCTCAGCCTCTCTGCCCATAAACTAGGAATGATGCTAGCACTTGCTTTCTATGTATTGTTGAAAGCATTAAGAAAATGCCTGTGAAACATTTTAACATAGAGCCTAGAATTTACTTTCTTCTTCATAAGTGTCATTATTTCACATTTACAAATTCAGCTGTATATCTGCTTTCTTAAGTTGCTTCAGTTGTGTCTGATTCTTTGCAACCCTATGGAGTATAGCCCGCCAGGCTCCTCTGTCCATGGGATTCTCCAGGCAAGAACAATGGAGTGGGTTGCCATGTCCTTCTCCAGAGGATCTTACCAACCCAGGAATCCAACCTACATCTCTAATGTCTCCTGTATTGGCAGGCAGGATTTTTACCACTAGTGCCACCTAGGAAGTCCCACTAAAAAAGTTGATGAAAAATCTCCAGGAGTATAAATTTGCTGACAAATAATCCAAGTCATGTGACTAACTTAGATATGACAATTCTTTTCATACACTTGGGTGCAAGCCACTTGCACAGGGCCATGCTTAGTTCAGGAATTAGAGTCTAGGGTCAATTAAGAAGCTAACCAAATCACTTAGTTGCCTAATAGAGCTACCACATTTATAAGAAAATCCATCAAAATAAAAATGATGTACATATTTAATGTGATTCCCATCGAAGTTTCAGCATGTTTTTTGGTAGAAATTGACAAGCTGGTTCTAAAAGATATATGCAAAAGTCAAGGAACTAAAACAGCCAAAGCAAACTTGAAAAAAAGGAACAAAGTTAGAGGACTTATACTAGATCATTTGAAGACTTTCTATAAAGCTGTGGTAATCAAGAGAGCATGCTATTGGCATAAGAAGGGACATGTAGATAAATGGAACAGAATAGAGAATTTAGACTTTGACCCACGCTTATGCAGTAAATTGATTTTCAATAAAGAACACGCAGTCCAATAGAAAAAGGAAACTGTTTTCAGCAAATGGTACTGAACAACTAGGAAAAAAGGAAACCTTGACTCCTACATCAAGGTAACTCATGCATAAAAAAATAATTCAAGATGGATCACAGGCTTCAGAATAAAAGCTAAAACTATAAAGCTTCTAGAGAAAAACATGGGAGGATATATTATCATCTTAATAAAAGTAGAAAAATCATTTGACAAAAATTCAAAACACTTTTATTAGAAAAACACTCAACAAAGTAGTAATAGAAAGGAACTTCTTTAGTGGGATAAAGGGCATCTATGAAACACACACACACACACACACACACACACACACACACAAAGCAGCATGACATTTGATGGTGAAAGACTAAAATCTCCCCACCCCCACACCCCACCCAAAGATCAGGAACAAGACAAGGATGTCCACTCTGGTATATCTATTTAACTTTTTATTGGGGGTCATGGTATTTAGGCAAGAAAAAGAAATAAAAGACATGTAGATTGTTAAACACAAAGTAAAACTACTTCTATTTCAGGATGACATGATATTTCATGTAGGAAATTCTAAAGATTTCACAAAAATGTCATTAGATGTAATAAGAGAGTTCAGCCAGGTTGCAGGATAGATCAAGAAAAGAAAAATCAACTGCTATGCACTAGCAACAAAGCATCTGAGAACAAAACTATAAAAACAATTCCATTTACAACACCCAAATAAATGTAACAAAAGAAGCACAAGCCTTGTATTCTGAAAACAAGAAAACATCACTGTGGGAGGGAGGTATGCCTCCCCCTGAAGAGAGAATGTGTGAGAGAACAGAGAAGGACTAGCCTGCCACCACTGGCTTTGAAGACAGACAGCCAAGGAAAGAAGAAGGTCGCTAGAAGCTAGAAAAGACAAAAAAATAAGATTCTCCTTTGAAGCATCCAGGGAGGAACACAAAGTTGCCAATACCTTGATTTTGGTGAATCCATGTGGGATTTGTGACCTACAGAACTGTAAGATAAAAAAAAAATCTATTGTTTAAAGCCACTCAGTTGGTGCTAATATATAACAGTAGCCATAGAAAATTAATACAGATGGTTAACATTCTCAAACACTCCCAAGGCATCTTGAAAAGGAACAAAGTTGGAGAACTCACAATTCCCAGTTTTACAACAGAGTACAAAGCTGCAGGAATGAAAGTGTGGATAAAGACAGACATAAAATATTGGAATCAAACTGAGAGTCCAGAAATAAACCTCCACATTCACAGTCAACTGATTTTCATCCAAGGTACCTAGATAATTCAATGGGGAAAAGAATGGTCTTTTCAACAAGTGGTGCTGGAACAACTGGATATCCTGGACATCCACATGCAAAAGATATATGTGGATCAATAGCTTGCTTATAAGATGGGTTTCCCTGGTAGCTCAGCTGGTAAAGAATTCACCTGCAATGCAGGAGACCCCGGTTCAATTCCTGGGTCAGGAAGATCCCCTGGAGAAGGAATAAGCTACCCACTCCAGTACTCTTGGGATTCCCTGGTAGCTCAGATGGTAAAGAATCTGCCTGCAATGCAGGAGACATGGGTTCAATCCCTGGAAGATCCCTGGAGAAGGAAATGGGAACCCTCTCCAGTATTCTTTCCTAGATAATCCCCATTGACAGAGAAGCCTGGCAGGCTACAGTCCATGGGATAGCAAAGAGTCAGACATGACTGAGCGACTAAGCACAGCACAGCACAGCACACCTTATAAGATATACCAAAATTAATTCACAATGGATCAAAGTCTCTAAATGTAAGACCTAAAACTATAAACATCTTGAAAGAAAACATAGGCATAAAACTGTGACTTTGGATTTGACAGTGGTTTATGTCAAAAACATAATCAACAGCAAAAAATGACAAGTTGGACTTCATCAAAATTAATTTATGTGCTTCAAGGACACAATAAAGTGGAAGGACAATCCACAGAATGGATAAAAATACTTGCAACCATATATCTTATAAGGAACTTTTATACATAGTATTTAAAAAAACTATATCAATTCAACAACAAAAGGACAAATAAGCAAATTTTAAGGGCAAAAAGTTTAAACAGACATTCCTCCAAAGAAGACACATAAATGGCCTATAAGCACATAGAAAGTGCTCAAAATAATCAGCCATTAGGAGACGCAAATCAAAACCACAATGATAAGCCACCCACTTTGCTGGCTTTAGTTAAAAAAAAGGGCTGATAATAACAAGTATTGGTGAGGAAGTACATAAAATAGACCCTTCGTGTAATGTTAGTAGAAACATGGAATGGTACAGCTGCTCTGGGACAGTCCTCAGTAACTAAGCAAAGTTAATAAAAGACCCAGGAACTCACTCCTAAGTCCATATTCAAGAGAATTGAAAATGTATGGCCACACAAAAACTTATAAATACATATTCAAAGGATGCATAATCCTTAATGGCCAGAAAGCAACCCAAATGTCCATCATCTGATGAACAGGCAAATTAAATGTGCAATCTTGATACAATAGAATATTATTCAGCAATGCAAAAGGAATGAAATACTGATACATGTCACAACATGGATACACCTTGGAAACAATTTGCTGAGTGAGAGAAACTAGGCACAGAAGGCCACATATAGAATAATTCCATTTGTGTGCAATGTCCAGAGGAGGCAAATCTATCAAGGCAGAAAGCAGATTTTTCAGCCCACAGTTGACAGGGGCTGGGAAGAGGGGAGATGGGGAGTGACTGCTAATAGTTATCAGGTCTCTTTTGGAGGAACTGTTTTAGAATTAGATGTACCACTCTGTGAATAATCTAAAACCCACTGAATCATACCCCATAAAAGAGTGAATTTTATGGAATGCAAATCATTTCTCGACAAAACAGAATGTTATGACCATTTGAAGAACAATCTGGAAGTACTTAGTGATACTAAATATGTGTATCCCTGTGATTCAGCAATCTCCTGTCTAAATACTTCTGATAATCAGATGCATAGGGGTATATACATGGAGACGTTTATTGTGTTGTTTTTGGCAGCAGGATGTTAGAAACAATTTGAAGGTCCATCACTAGGAAAATAAATAAAATGGGGTGAATGTATACTATCAAACATCATGCAGCTGTAAGCAGCAATGAGCCAGATGGACATTTGCACTATAATAGATCATACAAACAGTGAATAATAAAAAGAAACAAAACAAGACCTATAGCAAGCACCATTTATGTAAATTGAAAATACATAAATACAATATATTCTTCAATGATGCATGCAAATACAAGAATATAGCATTTTTAGAATGGCCACTAGTGGTAGGAGCGGGCAGTGAGAGTAACAATTCAGGAGAAAGGGGGAAAATAATAAAACAGAAGCAAAGCCAAGGACATGCTAATGTTGATAATGTGCCATGACTGAAAAGTATAAGTCAACTCTCTGCCCTTGAGGTCCAAAGAGAGAAAGAGAAAGAGGACGATAAGAAAGGGGGTGGATGAGGGGCACAAGAGGGCAGAAAAAAACTAGATCAGATGCCCTCCAAATTCTAACAGATTTTCTCCAAAAGATGGGATTGTGATGGGGTTTATTTCTCTATTTCTTAAATATTTTTTTTATATGTTTAGTTTTAAAAGTGCACTGGGATGACCCAGAGGCATGGGATGGGAGGGAGGTGGGAGGTGGGGTTCAGGATGGGGAACACATGTACACCCATGGCAGATTCATGTCAATGCATGATAAAACCAATACAATATTGTAACGTAATTAGCTTCCAATTAAAATAAATAAATTTATATTTGAAAACTAAAATTGTGACCTTAAAAAAATAAGCAAAAGATTTAAAAATGACAGAAGTCTTAGATGGCTTTTGAGTGACATTTAAGGGCACCTTGATGGTACAGACAACCACAGAATTACAACCCGTACTATTCCCTTGGGTTATTAAAGTGGATTAAAAATGACTGCACTGTGAAGTGTAACCTATCACTGCCTCTGTCCATTCTTATCAGATCTGTCCTAGACTTGAATTGACATTTTGAGTACTCAGAGTCATCAGTGACCTGGATCCCACCCGCTTATAGTTAAATACTGTCATTCTGCTGAAAGAAAGGCATCTGATAGATTTCTGACTGACCTCGCAATAAGGTCATCTCACAAAAGACTCAGAAATGTGTAAGAAGAAGGACCAGCTGGAGAACCAAATGGGGTGGGTAAGCATCAGGAATCTTGGAAATTCTCTTGGAGGATATCTTAGTACTTTGCCTGGCTCTCTGCTGGGGTAGCCCAGTAACCCACTACTGCTGAGCCACTTGATTATAGAATCAACTCAAACCCAAGATCTGGTGCCACAAGGAGGCTGGAAGAGTGCTCAGAGGCCATGGCAAGAACACTTGTCTTAGGATCAGATTTGTGTTTTGAAAAGATCACTGGCTAGAGTGGAAGACAGAGGTCAAGGGAGGTGAGTTAGGAGGCTACTGCAACAGGTCCAGTGAGAAGTTATGGGAGGTGGACTGAGTAGCAGTGGTGGAGAAGGAGGGAAGTGAATGCAATCTAGAGACTGCGGGCAGTAATTAAAACCCACTCCGTTCCGTGCACTGTTGTAGGTCTTGAAAATACAGCGGAAAATAAGACAGGCTCAGGTCCCCGCCCTCCAGGAGATTATAATCTGGCTTCAGGCTGCTGGCTTGCATAACTGTGTGGGCGTTGGTGCCATTACTGAGCTAGGGAACACGGGAAGAGGGACTAGTTTCCAATTTGGACATGTTGAGTTTGGGGTACCTTTGAGACATCCAAGAGGATGGTAAACAGACTGGTGGAGAGGAGAGGTCTGGACTGGAAATGCATTTCCTTCATTGGATGTAAATAGAATAAAACCAAGGGTTCCTTATGAGGCTACTGTGGAACAACTAACTTTAAAGTTTTTATAAGTCTGGCTTTTTCACAGAAAGGGTGAAAGTTGGCTTCATCTTTACCCTGAAGCCACATTTTCGTGACAGCACCATATAATTGATTTTCCCTCCCCTAAGCCCTTTATACCAGAGAAGATAATGGCACCCCACTCCAGTACTCTTGCCTGGAAAATCCCATGGATAGAGGAGCCTGGTGGGCTACAGTCCATGGGGTCGCTAAGAGTCGGACACAACTGAGCGACTTCACTTTCACTTTCACTAGTGTCTCAGCGTGTTGGCCTGGTACCTGGTTCCACCACTTGGTACCAGATCCTCGTGACTATTATCCTGTTTCATTTCCCTTCCGGGTGCTCTAGTTTCCCCATGACTAGGATGCTCCCCAATGTCTCCAAGTCCTGCTCCCTAACCCTGGAGCACATGATTTCTCGCTGTTGACTGGTTTTCTACCCCATTCTGGAAGACCTAAATGATCTCAAAGTCTGGTCTTAGAGGTGATGACAGACCTCTGCAAGAAGGCAGGAACAAAGGATGGCCCCAACGGGTCTGTGTGCCAGCAGACGGAGCCCCACAAGAGTTGAGCCTTGAGAAACATGTTGAGGCTGAAAAAGGTTCAAGTTGGGCAAAGGGACGGGGCGACATTTTAATCAATGTTTTGAGCAAGAAGGACAAAGAAAAGGAGAGGCCCACAGCTTTGGGCAGATGGTTCAAGTTAACAGATGGCAGACAGAAAGCAGCACTATCTTTATTTTTATTATATTCTTCAACACAGTGCCATAAGACTAGGGATAGGCATGTGTTATTCAAATTTCCAGAAAACAGAAAGAGGTCAGTTTTAGAAACTACAGATTGAGTCACTTATCATTACAATTAAAAAAAAAACTAACAATCATGAAACAACGTGTGTTAACTTAGTACATGCTAGGCATAATGTTGTCTGCTTTTGACATATTATTTCATCTTAATGAAATAATCACACCAAAACCATGGAGAAAGTATTCTTATTCTCAGATGAGGAAACTGAGGCTCAGAGAAAGTGAGTAGCTTGCTTCGCTCGTGTGTGCTTGTGCTTAGTCACTCAGTTGTGTCTGACCCTTTTGACCCTGGAGACTGTAACCTGCCAGGCTCCTCTATCTACGGGATATTTTTCAGGCGAGCGTACTGAACTGGGTTGCCATTTTCTTCTTCAGGGGATCTTCCCAACCCATGGATTGAACCCAAGTCTCTGGTGTCTCCTGCACTGCAGGCAGGTTCTTTACCCACTGAGCCATCAGGGAAGTCCTAACTTGCCTTAGTTCACAGCAAAAAGAGCCAGGATGTCAAACCAGGGTTTGACAACAAAACTTGTGCTCTTCAAATTCTAAAACAGATTGCTCATGACATGGAGGAAATAAAGTGCTGTCCATTAGGAGCCCGCATGAGTTGATTAACAGCAGCCAGTAATGCCAGACTAAATTGGAAAGTTTTACCCAGAAAATTCAGGAAAAGGCTAGATAGAGGCCAGATATCCCTTGACTTAATAAGGCACAGGGTCTGCAATGTCATTGTGAATCGAAAGAAGAAAAGCAGCTTGGCGGACAACAGATTAGACAGACTTGTAGCTGGATTGATCATTTCCTAAAAGTGCTCCTCAATCAACAGAACAAACCTCCTGAGCAGGAGGTCATTAGTGCCCTGCCAAGGGACCCTGAGTTTGCCCCGTCCTAGTTAACCATTTTATCAATGACTTGCCTAAAATATGTATGGCATGTGTTAACATGCAGAGGACACCAGGGATAATTATTACACTGGATGACTGATTTGAAGAGATTTTTTAGCTGAAATGTCCATTTCCTAAAAGTGTCACTCAATTAATGTATACGAATCTACTCAGAAGATCTTTGGTGCCTTGAAAATTGATTGATATTGCCTGGTCCTATTCATCGATTTATCAATAATTTTGATAAAATATGTATGACTTGTCAAATTGCAGAGGATACAAGGGGTAATTATTGTAATAGATAACAGAACTAAAATTTGTTCTACAATCCAATCAAAAAGTGGGCAAAAGACTCAAAAAGTAGACAAAAGACCCAAACAGACATTTCTCTAAAGAAAACATACAGATGGCTAATAAACACATGAAAAGATGCTCAACTTCACTCATTATTGCTGCTGCTGCTGCTAAGTCGCTTCAGTCGTGTCCGACTCTGTGCGACCCCATAGACGGCAGCCCACCAGGCTTCCCTGTCCCTGGGATTCTCCAGGCAAGAACACTGGAGTGAGTTGCCATTTCCTTCTCCAATGCATGAAAGTGAAAAGTGAAAGTGAAGTCGCTCAGTCAGGTCGTGTGCAAATCAAAACCACAATGACTATCATCTCATGCTGGTCAGACTAGCCAAAAAGTCCACAAACAATAGAAGCTGGAGAGGGTGTGGGGAAAAGGGAACCCTCTTACACTGTTGGTGGGCATGCAAACTGGTACAGCCACCATGGAGAACAGTGTGGAGATTCTTTAAAAAACTGGGAATAGAACTGCCATATGACCCAGCAATCCCACTGCTGGGCATACACGAGGAAACCAGAATTGAAAGAGACACATGTACCCCAATGTTCATTGCAACACTGTTTACAATAGCTTGGACGTGGAAAAACCTAGATGTCCAGATGAATGGATAAAAAAGTTGCAGTATATACACATAATGGACTGTTCCTCAGCTATGAAAAGGAACACATTTGAGTCAGTTCTAATGAGGTGGATGAACCTGGAGCCTATCATACAGAGTAAAATGAGTCAGAAAGAGAAAGACAAATACTGTATATTAACACATATATATGAAATTTAGAAAGATGGTACCAATGAGCTTACATGCAGGGTAGCAAAGGAGACTCAGATGTAAAGAACAGACTTTTGGACTGTGGGAGAAGGTGACAGTGGTATGATTTGAGAGAATAGTATTGAAACATGTACATTACCATGTATAAAATAGATGACCAGGGCGAGTTCAATGTATGAAGCAGGGAACCCAAAGCTGGTGCTCTGGGACAACCCAGAGGAATACGGTGGAAAGGGAGGTAGGAGTGGGCTTCAGGATGGGGGGACACATGTATACCTGTGGTGGATTCTTGTTGATCTATGGCAAAAACCATCACAATATTGTAAGGTAATTATCCTCCAATCAATATAAATTAATTGGAAAAATAAATAAAATTTGTTCTAAAAATCTCATCAGGATGCAATGATGAATCAAAACAGACAAGATGAAGAAGATCAGCAAGAAAAAATTAAAACTCCTTTTTTCAGGTCTATAATACCACTTAGGAAGACACTGGAGAGAAGCTACCAAACAACCGTCCTGCGACACGTGCCAGTTCATGTGCCAGTTCACATACAAGTTCAGTCTGGTCATGTGGTTGCCAAGTGTATATTAAACCCAGCACAGGTTTAATAGTGTCATGATAAACAGAGGTGCTATTTTTTCCACCCTCAGCATTAGACATACTAATTTTGTTTCTTGAAATATTTTTGAATGGGATATTTCAAGTTGCTGATTGCTGTGTAATAAATCAGTCAAACTTACTGGCTTAAAAAAAAAGTGTATTCTTATCTCTCATAATTCTCTGCACTGATTGAGCTCAGATGAATGGTTCTTCTGCTGGTTTTGCTTGGAATCTCACTTGCAGTTACATTCAGTTAGTAGTTAGGTCTGCCAATGCTCTGGACAGGAGTCCCGCATGGGCAGGACATCTAAGATGGTGCCTTCATCCACAGAGGTGATGCCTTAGTTCTCCTCCATACGGCATACCATCCCTTGGGGCCTTTCTTGTTCAGCGGCGTAGCCAAACTATTACCTGGTGGCTAGCTTCTAAGAGCACAAAGATAAAAGCTGCTCATCTTTCTTAGGGCTTAGAACCAGAATTGCCACAGTCACTTCTGCCCATCCTGTGCAGGTCCAAGAAGAGCCAAAATTCAGTATGGAAGAGAAGATGAAAGAATCCCAGGAGGTATCATTATTGGAGGTCATCTTTGGAGTCCATTGGAGGAGGACAATCATGCTTATAATGAATATTATTCTAAAACTCATGCATAGCATGAAGGACAAATAAACTTGGGAATTTTAGCATAGACATGATGTTTTGCAAATTCACAGCAGGTGTTTACAAATTCTTGGAGGACTGTGTGCAAAAGAGAGCTTAGACATATCCTGTATAGCCTCAGGGGACAAAATGAGGAATAGAGGTATGTTTTCAGTCAATTGCTAAGGACCTACTTTGCAGGGATTAGGAGAGAAGTTTCTGTCTGAACAGGAAGTTGTGTTAGTAACCTCTAAGTCTCCTTTCAACTCTCAAAATCTAAGCTTCTCATCACATGCCTCCTTCTGTTAATCATTTCTTGGTATGTTAGTCCTATCTCTAACTAAGCCAGATTTTAAACTGAAGAATCTGGATAGAGGGGTAAAAAGATTTCTGGACTAGCTTCTGGTCTTAGCTTTGCCAGCAGTTATCTACTGTGTGACTTTGGATCAGTCAAAGTCCCTGGGCCTCAATTTCTTCATCTGAAAACAGAGGGGATTGCATTCTAACCTCCCTCCCAGCACAAGTATAATAAATGGAATCTTTGCTTACTTAATAATGAAATGGAAATTAAAGCAGACAAAGTACTTTAAATATTACCTGGGCTATTGTCAGTCCTTAATAAATATTAGCTCTCATTATTTCCATTTTTGTTCAGTCATTGAGTTATATCTGACTCTGCATGTGACCCTATGCAAAGAACACCAGGCTTCCCTGTCCTTCACTATCTCCTGGAGTTTGCTCAAACTCATGTCCATTGAGTTAATGATGCCATCCAACCATCTTGTCCTCTGTTGCCCTCTTCTTCTCCTGCCCTCAATCTTTTGGAGCATCAGGGTCTTTTCCAGTGAGTTGGTTCTTTGCATCAGGTAGCCAAAGTATTGGAGCTTCAGCTTTAGCATCAGTCCTTTCAATGAATATTCAGGGTTGATTTCCTTTAGGATTCACTGGTTTGACCTCTTTGCTGTCCAAGGGACTCTCAAGAGTCTTCTCCAGCACCAAAGTTCAAAAGCATCAATTCTTCAGTACTCAGCCTTCTTTATGGTTCAACCCTCACATCCTTACATGACTACTGGAAAAACCATAGTTTGACTATACTGACCTTTGTCAACAAAGTGATGTCTCTGGTTTTTAATATGCTGCCTGGATTTGTCTTAGCTTTTCTTCCAAGGATCAAGCATCTCTTAATTCCATGGTTGCAGTCACCGTCCACAGTGATTTTGGAGTCCAAAAAAATAAAATCTGTCACTGCTTCCACTTTTTCCCCTTCTATTTGCCATGAAGTGATGGGACTGGATGCCATGGTCTTAGGTTTTCTGTTGAGTTTTAAGCCAGCTTTTTCACTCTCCTCTTTCACCTTCATCAGAGGCTCTTTAATTCCTTTTGCTTTCTGCCACTAGGGCGGTATCATTTTCATATCTGAGGTTGATATTTCTCCTGGCAATCTTGATTCCAGCTTGTGCTTCATCCAGCCTGGCATTTCCCATGATGTACTCTGCATATAAGTTAAATAATCAGGGTGACAATATACTGCCTTGACATACTCCTTTTCCAATTTTAAGCCAGTCCATTGTTCCACGTCCAGTTCTAACTGTTGCTTCTTGACCTGCATACAGCTTTTTCAAGAGGCAGTAAAGTGGTGTGGTTTTCCCATCTCTTGAAGAATTTTCCATAGTTTGTTGTGATCCACACAGCGAAAGGCTTTCACATAGTCGATGAGGCAGAAGTAGATGTTTTTCTGGAATTCTCTTGCTTTTTCAATGATTCAACGGATGTTGTCAATTTGATCTCTGGTTCCTTTGCCTTTTCTAAATCCAGTTTGTACATCTGAAAGTTCTTGGTTCATGTACTGTCGAAGCCTAGCTTAACGGCTTTTGAGCATTACCTTGCTAGCATGCGAAATGAGCACAATTGTACAGTAGTTTGTAGTTCTTTGGTATTGTCCTTCTCTGGGATTGGAATGAAAACTGACCTTTTCCAGTCCTGTGGCCACTGCTGCATTTTCCAAATTTGCTGGCATACTGAGTGCACCACTTTAACAGCATCATCTTTTAGGATTTGAAATAGCTCAGCTGGTATTCCACTCCCCCCACTAGCTTTGTTCGTACTAATGCTTCCTAAAGCCCACTTGACTTCACACTCCAGAATGTCTGGCTCTAGGTGAGTGACCACACGACCACGGTTATCCTGGTCCTTAAGACCTTTTTTGTATGTGGTTATTTCCATGGTTATCATTAATATTTTCCAATTCTGCAATTATGTATACAATGGAATTGTGAGGTGCTTTAGACCTTCAGTTCATTTGTTGTGCTCAATGGTGATCAAAAAATGACTCAGAATCATTTCCTATCTAAGTCTCTTCACCTGGTAACCAGGAGTCCTTCATCCCTTGTATAGGGCAAGCCCTTCATAAATAATTGGATTAAATCTGAAGTGGCTCCTCTCTTGCTCTGTGCCCACCAGAGGGCACCAAAGAAAAAGAACAAATCTATTCTCAGCTAAGGTACCAAACACAGGAAGATAGGGCTTCCCTGGTGGCTCAGTGGCAAAGAACCGCCTGCCAAGCAGCAGTCTTGGGGGATTAGATCCGTGGGTCAGGAAGATCCCTCAGAGAAGGAAATGGCAACCAGCTCCAGTATATTTGCCTGGAAAATCCTATGGACAGAGGAGCCTGGCGGGGTACAGTCCAGGGGGTTGCAAAAGATTCAGACACAACTTAGCTTTTGGAAGTCTCCTGTTTCACCCTGTCCACCAAGAACTCAACACAAAAGAGGAAAGGGGATTTCCCAAGGTTACCAAGTAATAAGAGGTTGAAAAGTGAAAGTGGAAGCCGCTCAATTGTGTCTGACTCTTTGAGACCCCATGGACTGTATCGTCCAGGCCAGAACACTGGAGTGGGTAGCTATTTCCTTCTCCAGGGGATCTTCCCAACCCAGGGATCGAACCCAGGTCTCCCTTACTGCAGGCAGATTCTTTACCAGCTGAGCCACCAGGGAAGCCCAATAAGTGGTTAAGTCCTCAGAAAAACAAGCCTGTGATCTCAGTCCTCGCTCTCGAGTCTTTGACCTATGGTAATTTTTATGTTTCCATGTTGCTTCCTGAGCGATAAAGCACTGTAAACTCACATCTCTGTGGCCTCAGTTCTCTCATAGCATAGTCTTGGGTTTGAATCCTGACTCTGCTGCTGCTACTCCTCACCAACTGTGTGACCATGGGCAATTTACACACCCTCTCCAAGATTTGGAATCATGTCTTATGATTATACTTGTCTTATAATTACACTTCTTTCAAAGGGTTGTTGAGAAGTGTGAATAAAAAGTTGTAATGGAAGCAATGTAATGGAAAATGCCCTGTAGCATGTTATGCCTTGAATTTACAAGGTGCCTTCATAGCTATAAATACTTATTTTGTAAAAAAAATAATTTTTATCTAAATGAATTGAAACGGAATAATGTAGGTCTCAAATTCAGATGCTTTTAGGAGCCAGCCACTTGAATAAAGCTGCCTGGCTATACAACAGCAAGGACTTCTAGGGATTGTGGCAAAACACAGAGTTGTGGCCATGGGAGACAATTAACCTTTACCAGGAGAAAATTCAAGCCTAGTGTTGCCAAATCTTCCAAAATGTCAAGAGAAATTGGCAATCTGGGTTTTTATGTGCAAATTTCTGATTTTTAAAGAAATACTGTACAGACCAAATAAAATCCAGACCAACAGCTTGTTATGCCTGCTTTCAAAGCTAATTTTAGAGTTCCATATGCAGACACACAACACACTAGAATTGAGAAGCTCAATCCAACAAATTCAGGAGAAGAAATGCTGCCTCTAATTTGGAGGGAATGTGCCAATAATACAAACACACAGGGTTGTTTTTCCAAGGACCTTACTCAGCAGACACATTGAACCCTTGGGTTCAATCTTGCCATCTCTGGTATACCCTCCAGCATTCCTTGATATCTTTAGTTTTTCTGCTCATTCCATGCCTGATACCATTTAAATTGCCACAGTCTTCCAGGTTGCCTATAAATTATACACTCCACATGATATATATTTTTTTCTTTATAAGGTAGAAAATAACATTTCACAATTTTATAAACCTAACATTCATTTTTATTTAACAGCCACCTTCATTAGATATTCATTGAAAAAAGTCCTCTGTAAGCAACGACTAGACGGGGAAAAGGGGTTGAGTTGTGTAGAAACTTTTTATATCAAACTCTCAATACACAGTAAAAATAAAAGTCATTTTGTGCCAGTCAACGAAGGAAAATAAACTGTGGGCACATTGGACCAGCAAAGAGAAAATGCAGTATTAAGTGAAAGTGAAAAAAGGGGGCAGTGTGAACTAGCAGAATAGTTCAATTGAAACTTCTTAAAGATCCTTAGTTGTTTTCGTCTCTCTACTCTGACAGGTTCAAACAGTTTTTGCCAATTTTCATAGAGTATCTCCATCACATCTCCCTTCCTTTGTGGAAGAAGGGTTGATTGGGAAACCTGTTTGTTTCTCATTGGTTTACAATCTTGCGAAATGTCCTTGGGCAAACTCAGCCTGGTGGTTTTACTTATAGATTGCTGTGTTTCAGGCTACCCTTTGGACGTTGTGAGAAGACACTGACCTGTGTATAGCCTTTTGTTTAAACCTGAGGTTTCCAATTAGCACGGCCAAGATATAATTATGTCGACTTGGTTCTGTTATGATTTGTTTCAAAGAAGCTTTTTTAAAGTCAGCCAAAGAATGTTAAAGAAACATGCTACCGCCAGGTCAGTGAGAGTGGCACCAAGTTAATGAAACAAGGAGACAGTGAGGCGGGGTAGACGTGACAGGGATTGAGTGAGAGGGCCTATGAGCACAAGGCGTCCTGTAGTCTAGACACTCATGTCTAATGAGGAGAGAGACAGGGAACCAATATCAAGGGCTTGTGTGTGCCCTGCCGTCCCCCACTCATTTTGATATGGAAAAGCCAGTGTGATACTAAAAGAGATTAAAAATAATTTTACATGCCAAAGAAAGTGAGGTTAATTTTTATGAGACACAGTAAAGAATAGTGGAAATAACACCAAAGACTCAGTCCTCTTGCTTGTTAACTGTGGTCTTAGACAAGCTGTTAACTTCTTTGGGTTTTAATCTTACTAATGAAAGATTTAATCTACCAAATGAAAGGTTTAGAAGACAAAAGTCCAAGGACTCCTCCAGGTCTGATGGTGTCTTGTCTGCATTTTCTCCAATTTTTTTTTTTTAATTTCAAGTCTATAGAAAAGATAAATGACTTAAAGTAACATCCATATACTCTTCACTTAGATTTACCAATTGTCAACATTTTGCTGAATTTGCTTTAACTTTCTTTCTCTGTTGCTATCTATCAATCAATCATCTTTCTATTCATATACAGAGGAAACACAGGAGGAAAAAGTGTATATTTTTATTATCTGTTATTAAGTCATTTAAATTAAGTGCAGACATTCATGACATTTCATTGCTAAATAGTTCACCATGCATCTCCTGAGAATAAAGATCTTCTAAATAACCACAATGTCACAATCACATCTAAGAAAATGACAATTCAATGGTAAATAATCTGCCTACAGTGCAGGAGATGCAGCTTCAACCCCTGGGTTGGGAAGATCCTCTGGAGAAGGAAATGGCAACCCACTCCAGTATTCTTGCTTAGAGAATCCCATGGACAGAGCCTGGCAGGCTACAGTCCATGGGGTCACAAAGAGTTGGACACAACTCAGCGACTAAATAACAACAACAATATAATCTAATACCCAATTCATATTCATATTTCTACAACTGTATCAAATTCTTGTACTGATTATTATGCTTTTAGCTTTTCAGGCCATAATGTTTCAAACAGTGAACAGTGCTCCTCTTTCTCTTTATCCTTTGTTTAAACTTATATATGTTGACTTTTTGAGAAATTCAGTTATTTTTAGAACATTTTGCACGCTCCGGATAAGGCAGATTGTTTCCTTGTGGTGTAGTTAACATGTTCCTCTAACTCTGCATTTCCTGTACACTGAGAGGGCTGGCAGCTTGATCAGATGCAGATTAGACATTTCTGCCAAGATGCATCTTAAGCAATTGTGTGTTCTTCATGTTGCATCATGCCAGAAGTCACACAATGGGTTGCATCACTTAATGTGATGTTAAGTTTGGGCTCTTAGTTAAGGTGGTGATGGCCAGATCTCTCCAGAGTAAAAGTACATGTCTTCTCCTTTGTCATTAGTAATCTGTGGGTTAAAACTGTGATGCCATATGGATAAACTGTCTTAGCATACACTGAAGATCCTTACCTGAATTCATCATTATGTTGGGATTATAGGGACTGTCTCATTTTATCCTTTCTTCTATGTTTATTAACTACCATTCTTTTGTAAAAATGAGCACTCTCTTTATTCTTTCTTCTCTCTCTTTCTCTGTTCTCTATTTCTCTTCTCTCTCTTTCTGTTCTCTCTGTTTCTCTCTCTCTGTCTCCCTTTCTCTCTCCCCCTCCTCCGGCCCCCAACCCTTTCCTTCTCCCTCTCTTTCAAATTACTATGGTCTCATGAATTTCGTATATATTTAATGTGTTATAAACAGTTACATTCTTTGTTCTTTTCAATGTCCAAATGGTCCCAAATGTGGCTAGAGGCAGAGCCTTTAAGATAGATCCTGAATGCTTTTTATAAGAAAACACTGGTTTTTAAGTTTCTCCTTGTTGTCTAGCAATACAAAATATTTCTGATTCACTAGATACAGATTCAGCCATTCTCTAAGGAGTCCTTTTTCTTTTTAATGGAAAATGATATTCACATTGAGATCTAGGCAGTGTGCTCATTGCCACTAAGTGCCATTACTTGTAAGTCCTTTCAAGTGGGTAAAGCTAGGAAACATATATATATATATATATATATATATATATTCCTATATTCAAATTTAATATAAAAGGTTTTTTTAAAAACTTCTTTTATTTTCTATTTTTATTTCTTTTCTCTTAAAATCTTGACTCCTAATACTATATCTATTTACATGTTTTTTTCTTTAATATTGGTATATAGTTTCAAAATTGTAATACTAACATTACTAACAACTAACGGGCATACTAAATCTTTAGTTGCCTTTGAATTCCTTTTGTTAAAGTAGATCCCACTAAGGGACGGTGAGCCAAGCTCCTGATACATACTAAATTTTACTTGAATCAATTCTTTTTTCTGTGTGGTTATTTTATCAATATGACATATAGCTAGATTCATTTGTTTTTTAAATTGTATTCCAATTTAGAGTTTGCTTTTCTTTTAATTTAATTTTCCAGATATATAATATACATCCTCCTGTATCTACTCCTTGTACCCTAGTCCCACTCCTCCTCCTTATAAATATTACTACTTTCTGGTTTATCCCTTGTGTGTCTGTGTGTCTACTTGTTTTTGTTTGTTTGCTTGCTTTGCAAAACACACCATTTCCTTTCTTCCTAGGCAAAGGATATCCTACTACACATGTTTTTCTACCTTGCTCTTTCACCAAACAACGTATCCTAAAAGTTACTCCAAATTCATTCATAAAGATCTTCCTCACTCTTTTCCCTATATCACCAGATAATTTCAAAGGAATATTTTCAAAGTGAGACTTCAGAAAATAAGAACTAATATGTACTTGACACTGTGTCGGAAGATTTTAAAGGTGGAAATGGAGATCAAGTGAACCAATTTCTCCACTTCACAGCTGTTGAAACTGAGGCAGCTGTTGAAACTGAGGCTCAGAGGAGTGAGATGACTGACCCCATGGAGCAGATGCTGGCCTCAAGGCCCAGATTCCCCATCAGGACTGCAGAGCTAATCGCAGAGGCCAGGAAAGCCACTGTGAAAGCCCACTGCTAGCATTCCCTCTGGGACTGCCCTGCTCCAGAGAGAGCTACCTCAGCAAAGATCCCACTCCCTCCAAGTTAAGCCTGCCTCCACAGACAGGCTGATGTTGAAGGTATAAGAGTATGGAGAAAATGGAACCTTCTTACACTGTTGATGGGAATGCAAACCAATAACCACTATAGAGAACAATATGGAGATTTCTTTAAAAACTAGGAATAAAACTACTATACAACCCAGCAAGCCCACTATTGGACATATACCCTGCTGCTGCTGCTGCTAAGTCGCTTCAGTCGTGTCTGACTCTGTGCGACCCTGTAGATGGCAGCCCACCAGGCTCCTCCAGGCAAGAATGCTGGAGTGGGTTGCCATTTCCTTGAGGAAACCAGAACTGAAAAAGACACATGTATCGCAATGTTCACTGCAGCATTATTTACAATAGCTAAGACATGGAAGCAACCTAGATGTCTTAGATGAATGAATAAGGAAGTTGTGGTACCTGGACACAATGGAATATTACTCAGCTATAAAAAGGAATGCATTTGAGTCAGTTCTAATGAGGTGGAGGAGCCTAGAGCCTATTATACAGAGTGAAGTAAGTCAGAAAGAGAAAGACAAATACCGTATGTTAATGCATGTATATGGAATCTACAAAGATGGTACCTACGAGTGACCTATGTGCAGGGCAGCAAAGGAGACACAAAGAACAGACTTTTGGGCTCCGTGGGAGAAGGTGAGGGTGGGATGATTTGAGAGAATAGCACTGAGACATACACATTACCGTATGCAAAACAGATAGCCAGGGGAAATTTGATGTATCGTATCAGGCACCCAAACCCGGTACTCTGTGACAACCTGGAGGGACAGGGTGGGGAGGGAGGTGGGAGGAGGGTTCAGGAAGGAAGGGACACATGTATGCCTATGGCCAATTCATATTGATGTATGACAAAAACCATCACAGATTGTAAAGTAATTAGCTTCCAGTTTAAAAAAAATAAGCCAAGTCCTCTTAGCCCCAGCTCAGGACATTCTGAAAGGTGACTCCAGCTCCAAAATCCCATGGGGTAAGCTGAGCCCTTGTGATGGTATCCTAGCCCTACTTCTCTTCTACCCAGTCCCACTTCATGACTTTCCAGGCTTTGATCCCAAGGACATGCCCTGGAAAAACCTCCTACATATAGGTCTCTGTCTCAGGGTCCACCTCTTAGGGAACCCAACTTGAGACACTCAAAGTCATCCAGTTATGAGTAGAATCAAAACTATACACTGAATCTTCTGACAATAAATCTGCTATATTGCACTATATCATGTCACATTTCAGTTCTCTATCAATTCACTTAACTATTAAAAAAAAAAACATGGATGCCACTAGTCAAAATTTCTGGGGCAAAAGAGTCTCTATCTTTAGATTTCAGTTCAGTTCAATCACTCAGTTATGTCCAATTCTTTGTGACCCCATGGACTGCAGCAGGCGAGGCTTCCCCATCCATCACCAACTCCCAGAGCTTGCTCAAACTCATGTCCATTGAGTCGGTGATGCCATCCAACCATCTTATCCTCTGTCGTCCCCTTCTCCTCCTGCCTTCAATCCTTCCCAGCATCAGGGTCTTTTCAAATGAGTCAGCTCTTTGCATCAGTTGGCCAAAGTATTGGAGTTTCAGCTTTAACATCAGTCCTTCCAATGAACATTCAGGATGATTTCCTTTAGGATGGACTGGTTGGATCTCCTTGCAGTCCAAGGGTCTCTCAAGATCTTCTCCAACACCATCTTTAGACTTAGTTACCATCAAAGATAATATTTTATTTTTGCTTTATTTAAAACGCAGTGTGTAACCCAGATACCAGCTAAGATCTCTCAATGCTTTGCCATTTGGCTAAGACTCACTCAAAGTCCCACTCCATGCTATGTGGAAACACAAAACTTTTTGCGAGATTTCTGAAAATTCTCAAAGAGCTTATATTCTTAAAACAATTTTGGCTCTGGTTCCTGCTTCTAAAATTGCTGTCTGGAACATATTAGGCACCAATAAATATTTATTGTTTGTCAGCCAAGAAACTCTTCCTTCTTCTGAGAATAATGCCCCCTTCTTTGGGGGAAACAACTTCTTTTCCCTCATCTCCTTTCACACTATAACATGTGATTTTTTAGCTGTCATGTTTGGCTCAGGGATGAACATAGGACCTGATCCAAGCCAATTAAAACTCCACTCTGGCTCAGGGGTAAAGAATCTGTCTGCCAATGCAGGAGATTCAGGAGACCCTGGTTCGATCCCTGGGTGGGGAAGATTCCCTGGAAGAGGAAATGGCAACCCACTCTAGTCTTCTCGCCTGGGAAATCCCACGGACAGAGGAGCCTGGGGGGCTATAGCCCATGGGTCACAAAGAGTCAGGCATGACTAAGCACGCATGTGTACTGCATGTATGCTAGGGGGCTCTAGAAAATTGGAACAAAAGGAAGATAGTCTTTTCCCCTCTGGTAGACAAGCTCTCTGAGGATAAGAGCCTGGAAGCTGCTGCTAGGCACAACCCCTGTTGAATGAAGTTTATCTGCACTAGGAATAAATAATACCAGTGAACAATGATCAAGAGGGAAATCTGATGGTGTCTAAGTCTCTACATATGAGTCTCTAAAGCCCTCTACATTCACCTTTTCCACAATATGAACAGAAAAAAATGACATAGTTGTCAATAGAGCAAGCTAAATTACCTCCCCAAAAATGGAAATGATGATAAGTTGCAGTCACTGTATTGCAAAAGGAATGTAGAATTAGAAAATAACATTACAAAATCAAGGTGAAAACTGCACAAAAGGTAAAGAGGAGGTTTCAGATTAGGAATTTCTACTGTGTTTCACAGTTCATTCAAATGCAGCCTGTAATGGGAGAACATGCCCTCCCTACCTGACTGCTGTTCTTTCCTCACTGGGCAAACATGTGATTCAAAAGCAGGTCGTGGTCTCCTCCAGAAGGAAATTCAGTGGTTTCTCCTTCTAACCTCCCAATCCTAATTCTTTTGCTAAATACTTATCAAGCAAGTTTCAAAGAGCTAGGAGGGTTTCTATTATCTATGCCCCAGAGAATAGTGACCTTTCAGTTAGCAAAATGGCCTTAAATTGGCTGTCTGTATAATCAGCTTCATCAAACAGTCACAGCTGGAATTGCTGGCTCCAGGGCTTTGGGAAGCGGAGGTTTCATCTTTTACAAATTTTGATACTGCTTTCTCTCTCTTTTTCCAGAAGGGGAAGAAAGGTTTCAGCCCAGTTTTAAAGGCCAGAGGAAGAAGATTTTTGTTTCAGTGGTATTAATTTGCAAAATCATTCTTTTTGGATTCCAGGCAGAGTAACTTGCTGAAATGATGGACCTAATATGCAGTTGATGACAGCAACCTCCTAATGTCAACCGCTGGCTCCCCACCATTGAGCATCCCAGAGGTGCTATTCAGAAAAGTCCCACCAAAAGCCTCCCCATACTGGGGCCTATGAGTTCTTTCAGACAAAGGGTCTTTTGGCCATGATACCAAGTCCTTCCTCGACAAAGAGTGTAAGTCCAACTGACTAGGTTACTGCTGGGGTCTTGAGCATGGATACTTTCCTAGTGATACATCAAAAATCCTCCAGGATTAACTCTTCCTGCCTACGGGGGGATCATAAGGAGATGGAAAACACCACTTTAAACACCAAACACTAGCTTATCGTCTGTGTACTTGTGCTCAGTCATGTCCAACTCTTTGTGACCCCATGACTGTAGCCCGCCAGGCTCCTCTGTCCATGGGATTCTCCAGGCATGACTACTGGAGTGGGTTGCCATGCTCTCCTGCAGGGAATCTTCCCGACCCAGGGGTATAACCCACATCTCCTGTGTTTCCTGCATTGCAGGCAGATTCTTTACCACTGAGCCACTGAGGAAGCCCCCATAGCTTATCATATTGATTTTCAAAACTTAAAGTCCATGACGGAGAAGGCAATGGCACCCCACTCCAGTACTCTTGCCTGGAAAATCCCATGGATGGAGGAGCCTGGTAGGCTGCAGTCCATGGGGTCGCTAAGAGTCGGACATGACTGAGCAACTTCCCTTTCTCTTTTCACTTTCATGCATTGGAGAAGGAAATGGCAACCCACTCCAGTGTTCTTGCCTGGAGAATCCCAGGGACGGGGGAGCCTGATGGGCTGCCGTCTCTGGGGTCGCACAGAGTCGGACACGACTGAAGCGACTTAGCAGCAGCAGCAGCAGCAGCAAAGTCCATGAGCTTCAATTTCTGCAAGCATAAGATGAAGAAATAGAATACTACCTCAGAAGGGTATTTTGCTCAGGGAATGCTGATTGAGTAAGCGCATCACTGAACTAATTACTTTGCTAACTAGATGAGTCAGAGTTCTTGGTTGCAAGCAATAGAAATTCAATATGATTAACTAAAGCAGGAAGGGAGTGTAGGCAAGATACCAAGGAGCTCAGAGAACTGGACAGAAACTGAAGCGTCAGCCCAGGAATGTGGGCTGGAACCTAAGCAGCAGGAAGACAGCCAAGGTCCTGCCACAGAAACAGTCCCTTAGCGTGCAGGGCGTGCACCTCCTCCCTCTGGCCGCCCCCGCTGCTGCTCGGCCCTCAACACTGTGCCAGTTCATTTGCTAATACAATGCTCCTGCCCAAAAAGAGACTGAAATTACATTCTATTTCTGGGATACGATTCTGTACTTTTGGGTCTCTTAGTTTCATCATCCAATGTTTCCAAAATGTGTGAATTCAAATATGTGAAGAAATTACCCAATTTTGAAACGACCGTTTCTTCTACTACCTGAGAAATACCTGCTTCTGCCAAAGATTTGGACCTTTTTCTGAAGATTAAAGCTCAGTATTGAAAAAGAAAAATAGATGGGCAGACAGATGGACAGATAGACAGATAATTCAGAAAAAAAAAAAAAGAAAGAAACAACTAAAAGAAATACATCTCAGGCACCCGACTTGAGCACCAAAGACTTGGAGGCAAATGTGATGGATTCTTTAAGTTTTAATTTTCCTTTTTCACACCAGGATTTTATCTGCAGAGACAAATGGTTTCTGGCAATTATCTCATGCAAAGCTTTAGGTTTTATATGGAAGGTGTTACATGAGATAGTAGACCATATCACCAATTATGGTTTCACAAGCTCCAAAAAGCCTTTAAAAATGAATAAACCTCATGCAGAATGTTTTCTAAAGGCATATTTTTATTCCAGAACTGTTCTGCCAGCCCTACTGAGGACAAAGCCCAGGTGCTTGGGCTCCTCCAGTGTAGCTCACCCCAGACACAGCCTAAACAATCTGGATGCACGCTCAGCGGTGCCTCCAACAGACCTCCCCCTCCAGTGTTGGTTGTACTAGAGTCAGGCTTCAGCACGGATGTGCCCACCATGAATGGATGAACCAACCTTCAAACATGTTCCCACAGCGCTGGGTTTAGGCCTTGGACTCCAGACAGGAAGGGGCAGATGGGCATCTTGTTCAAGAAGGTTTAAAACGTGACATGTGCTCTGGCCCAGAGAGCATCATGGGCTTCAGTAGTAGGAGGAGTGTCTGCAGAGGGAAATGCTGCTTCTTTTTCATTTTCTGGAAAAAGCTCAGCAGCCGCTCCAACTCCAGCACAGTAATAAAGGTTCTATCACCCAAGAGGCAGCCTTCCAGCCGTGGGGATGCTTGGCAGAAACTGCATCGCCAACGGTGGGGCTGACATTGGAAGCCAAGAGGTAAATCCTAAGCCATTAGCTCACACAGAAGAGAGGTGGGAAAGGCCATTAAAAAAAAAAATACGGAAAAGTTAGTCATTAGAACCTGAAAAACAGCAGTGAATTTAAATGCTTGTAAATACAACCAAAATGCTGCAAACCTCATTCATTCCAAAGATCTGAGACCGGTTTTCTTTCTTTTTTTCAATTTTAGGAAGAAATTAAGATGCAGACAAAAATAAAATTAGGTTAGTAAGGTAAGGTGTGACATCACACAGTATTTTCCAGAAATGTAAGCCACATGACCCGGTCCAAGTTGGACGAATGAACGTCCATGCCTCTCTGCAAGGAGGTGCTGTTAGGGTGGGGAATGGGAAAGAGGTCTGACCAGCTCAGAAGAAGGAACGGTGGGACCTGGGTGGAAGCATTTTCCTTTCTTGGAAAGGTTTGTTTTCTCACACCCCATTCTCCCTGCTGAAGTCTGCTTCCTCAGAACTAGGCATGGACCTCACCACTCTGGGATGCCCCCCACTGCCTTGTGGCTCCCCCTGCCCCGACTCAGTACCCCTTCCAGCCCCTCTGGCTCCAAGAACACCTCTCACACCTTCATTCAAGGGAGTGAAAGGTTTTGACTCTTCCAGAAGGAACACCAGTTACACAAGCAGGTGGGAAGATGGTCACAGAGTGTATGTTCCCTTCCTTTGTTTTTGTTTGTTTGTTGATGAGGGCAGAGTTGGGGGGCTGAGAAAGACAACAAAACAGGGAATTCTCCTATCTCTAGAATCAGATTGTTCCTAAGACTGGACCTGGAGGTAGAATTATTTTCCTCATAGAAGGGAGGGGAAGGAAAGGAAAGATCATCCCTCCCGGTCTCCCCACCCCCATACTCTCCACTTTCCCTTAATTCTACCTGTTCCCTCTGTGGCAGCATGCCTGGGACACAGGCTCTGGATCCCAGCCTAACTCATCATGGCCCTCCCATCCCACAGAACCCCACACCCAATTTAGGCCTGGTGCTCTGTCTGTCTGGCAGCTTTTGTCCAGTGTCGGGGAAGGGAGAGGCTTGGAGTGTGCAAAAGAGTACCTGGGAAAAGTCCTGGCAGAATGGAACCAGCAAGCAGAGAGAGAATTAGGATTCCTGGGCACATCTCAGGGGAACTTAGTCTTGGGATCTAAATAGAGGGCAGAAGGCAGCCAAGGGCAAGATCTAGAATTTTTGTCTTCAATTTGCAAGTGATAATGATGCCCCTGAGACTAACATCAGGATAACAACACACACACATACACACCCCGTATTTGACTCTCACACCAACCTCTTGGCATACGTAATGTGACTGTCTCAATATTACAGATCCTGAAGCTCAGCCCTAGGAAACTGAAATGACTTCCACCAAAGAAAGTGCAACATACAAGAGAGGTTTGAGTCTTCTATTCTCTGCACATTAGTGATAAACAACCCATGAACTTCAGCAATTATTGCTGATGATTAAGATTTACCAAAACAAAAAGAGGGGAAAAGACTATAAAAGAAAAAAAGATGTACATTTTTTTCCTTTATAAAAGGAATCTCAGTTAAATCCCCTGATGTGAACTAATAACTGGAACTCAGTGTGATAATGGATATGATGAGCCATGTCTGATTAATAAATCCCTTACAAGTTTTGTTTGATTATTATAATCTAATAAGATCTATATACACTTATGAGATTTTCACAAATTAAGTACTTCGCGGCGTTTTCTTACAACATTATTTTTCAAAGAGATTAACATAATCAATTATTTTGTAGGGTTTCATGGACTCATGAAGCTTCACATGATGAAACATAAACCAAATACAAAGATAATCTTTGTTCCAAATTGTTCCTACATTTCAAATAAGGATGACACTATCATATAAGATAAGTTGGTATCTTTATAGTTTGATTTTTAAGAATCAGTTCCCCAAAGTGAGGTTTTTAGGACATACAAACACACAGAGAGACAGACAGACAGACAGACAGACACACACACACACAAAGGTAGGGTGGTGAAAGTTGCTCAGTGGTGTCCAACTCTTTGCAACCCCACAGACTATACAGTCCATGGGATTCTCCAGGACTTTCCCTTTCTCCAGGGGATCTTCCCAGCTCAGGGGATCTTCCCAGCTCAGGGATTGAACCCAGGTCTCCTGCATTGCAGGTGGATTCTTTACCAGTTGAGCCACAAGGGAAGCCCAAGAACAGGAGAGGTAGGTGGTCAGGATTTAATTACTCACACTGCCACCAGGTGGAGGCAGAGTGCTAGCCTAGACGGGTAATGGAGAATTTGCTAAAATTACAGCTTGTAGTTCTGAGTTCAAACCTTACAGATTTATGATCATAAATCTTTCTATTTCTTATTAGAGATATTTAGTGAAATATCAAGGCAAGCAAGCTATAAACAAACATTTAAAACAGCTCTCTAGAGGGGTTTTACAAATGAAAAATCACTGAAAATCCCTTCAATCACTGAAAATTCCTTTTCTCACAAATACCTTCAAAAAAACATTGCTAGCTCCTCCTTATGATGCTTGAAATGTGAGACTCCCCCAAATCTGGATTATGTCTTGCAAAACTTCAGCTTGAGGGCTCTGATCTCTTTCCCAGAGTAAGAAAGAGGGGTGAAAGGAATTTGAAGGGTGGCGGTGGGGAAGGCAACAGACAGTGACCAGCTGGCCTGTTTGCCCAAGACAGTCCCAGTTTTAGCAGTGAATGTCCCATATCCAGGAAAATCCCTTAGTCTCAAGAAGAGCAAATATATATACATAGCTTCTTATTTCAGACTCTCTGGTCCGAAACATTCATTTCTTCTCATTAGAGAAAAAAAGGAAAATGCCCTGTCATCTGATGAACTGTACACATCCCATGTATAGACATCCTCCTTTAAGCACGAGCCTACTGCTAGGTCAGGGGTGTGCTTTATATATCACATGGAGGCAGAATACGCTGCAGATGTAAACGTGTGTGCCGATGAAAGGTGTTGCAGAGCAGGTGGGACCAGTATTGCACAGAAAAAGACGAGGCCTGGAAGAAGTCTCTCAGCTCCCCTTTCTGACTTCTGAGGCTGACCCTTGAGGCCTCTGATGAGGCTGCCAGGTAGAAGGGAAGCGGGAAGGAAACCAGCCTGGGCTGACGCGGATGCTGACTCTGGAGCAAAGACCAGAGGCTCCAGGAAGGCTATATTTAGCCCAGCCCTGTTAACAGCTTACCCCCTTGGATATCCTCAGGAATGTAAGGGAGAGTTCTTGACAGTGAACCGGGAATGAAATAACACGGACAGGTTTATGACTTGTAAAGAAGAATACCTTTAAGGAAATGACCTAAAAAGGACAACTCCGTAGGGATTCGATGAAAATGTTAATGTTATTTTGTGAATTGCTTTCCTGAGCAATATAGGTTCATTATATTCAATTTCTGTACCTTCTCACATAATTGGTTCAATCATAATTTAGCTTTTGTTTAGGACACACATTCTTTACCAAGTTCATGTTCTTGGTCACACAGCACTAGCAAAGCCTGCTCTATACACCTGTCACCTGCCAGTGCCTACTAATTGAGGAAACCAACAGAATGTGATAGTGTTCTTAAAAACACTGATCTCGTAAGAATTATTTCCAGACCCTCCAAAAAGCAGACCAGAGATGCTGACCGTGGAGGAGGCAATGTCACACAAGGATGGTGGTCTTGCCCTGGGGCTGCAAGTGGCACAGACAGTGAACAAATGCAGCCCAATGGAACACACACTACTAGAACAACACATTTATTTATTGAAGCTGAGGCTAGGGAACAGAAGACAGCTGAGAAATATGGTTGAGTTCCTAAGTTGACAATGAATAAGCAGGCTCTAATTTACAATTGCACGGGTGTGAGACTGCCATATGTTATGTAAATAGCTGTGTGTCCCTTTAAGGAAAGAAGTGGAGTGAAGACAAAGCCCTTTTGTACTACTGGCTGAGCCTACCTTGATCTTCAGAAAATAAAAAGGCACCTGGATAGAGTTGCCAGATAAAATATAGGATGCCCAGTTACATTTAAATGTCAGATAAATAATGAAAACATTTTGGTATAAGTATGTCCCAGTATTGCATAGCCATGCACACAGTAAAAATACTCTCCATTGTTTATCTACAGTTAAAATTTAATAGAATGCCCTGTATTGTATTTGCTGAATCTGGTAACCCTACCCTGGGGAACAAAAAGGAAGGGACTATGAGATGGAGAGAGGAGTTGTCACGAAGGCAAAGGAAGAGGAAGCTGACCGAGCGGCAGTAACACCCAAGAGAGGAGAAGCCCAAACAGAGAGCAAGTCCAGGAGCACAGGGAAAACATTATACGCTCTTTCTCTCCTTAGAAAAGGACGTGATTAAAATGGAACAGCTGGAGAACAAAATCATCTTGGAAATTTTCAGCGTGATACCAAAATACAGACTCAATAGAAGGCTTTATATATAAAGAAGAGTATCTCTCCCACAAAATAGAACAAAAAGACAAAGATCTGGAAATACCACAGAAACTATAGTAGACACAGAGAATTCAGGAAGACCAGTACTGACATTATAATGTTTCAGAAAATAGAGAAGGAAACTACCAAAAATTGATATTGAAAAGTTCATGGAACTGAATAATAATAGCAAACATTCATTGGGTGATTACTATGTGCTTTATAAGTACTAATTTATTTAAATCTTCAATCACCCTGAGATAGCCATTATTATTACCCCATTTCACAGATGAAGAAACTGAAGCACAGAGAAGTTAGCTAACTTGTGGCCAACAAGGCCAAGACCAATATTCAAATCTGGAGGCCAACTCCAGAGCCCAAGTTCTTGAAGTCAGTGTGTCTTAGTCTGGATTCCCTACAAAAATAGAGCCAGACACAGGTTTACTTGCTATCCTTTCATCTGGGAGAGCAAGCCTAGGAAAGCAGGAATGAGGGAAAAGAGGGAGGAAGGCAAGAAAGAAGGAAAACAAATACTACAAGAGAAGGTGCTCTCAGGCTAGCCATGGACTTGTAATAAGTATAGCTGGTTGTTTTATAGCCTCTTGATAACCAACCAGGAGACAGTAGGCTCCACTACTCAAACATTCCCATGGGGTTTTAACCCTCCCTCCCTGCCCTTCTGAGTTGTTCCAACTGGCCTTTCAGAGGCCACCCAAGAAGCCAGATCCGTGGCATCCGACGAGTGCACACGGGCCAGTAGCATGTCCGTGTGCTTGTACATCTGCTGGCAGTTTCTTGGGCATTGCCTGGGGAGCCAACAAGCATGTGTAGATGTTGGGTGGATCCAGAGCCTCAGGCATCAGTGGGAACAGGGAATCCCTAGAGCAGGAAGTAAAACACAGGTGGCATGAAGAATGAGGCAGAATCCTACCAAATCATGCCTGTAAGTGACAGGGAAGCTTGGAGTAGTTGCCACTGAAGGCCTGGCCAGCCAAGCAGATGATGATGGAGACAGTGCTCAGCAAGAACTGGAATGTCTCCTCTGGGGCCTTGCAGAATGTTGGTTGGTGCCAGGTGATCCTCTGGAGGGCTATCAGTAAATGGCAGCTGGACCCACCTGGAGAGATGCATAATTGGACTGGGTACATTTTTCTATGCTGAGTCCACAGAACTGAATACTGACAATGACTCTATCACTACAGCAAAAACATTTACTGAGGTGCTACCCAGTGCCAGGCACTATAAATGCTACATTTATGTTATTCATTTTAATCTGACAGCGGTATCAGGAGGTTCCTGGTGATTTTACAGACAAAGATACTAGCACAGAGAAGGTTGGTAACTTAGCCAGCACCATAGCTGGCTTTTGATATAAAGCTCTGGGGAGCTGGTTTTGAATCTGGGTCATCTCACTCTGGTGTCAGTTCATTTAACTATCAAAAGCCCACTGAATGATCGGCAAACACATGAGAAAACTTCCCCAAATATGGAAGTTTGAAACATCAGGAATAAAAAGATGATTCTAAAAGTTTCCAGGAGGACAAATCATAAGAAAATGAGACTCAGGATGCTTATTAGTCTTCATAACAGCAATACTAAATGCAGGCAACAACAGAGCAATGACTTCAAATTTTTAAAGAAAATAAATTTTCAACCTAGAATTTTACATCCAGTCAATTTGTCAAATATGAAAACGCAATAAAGACACATACAGACAGGTTTAGGCTCAGAAAATTGACACTTTTTTTTCTTAGAAAGTACTAGAGGATGTGCACCAACCAGCCAAAGAAGTAAATCAAGGAAGCGAAAACATGACATTCTAGAGATAGTAAATCCAACCTAGAAAATCCATTAATATCCCAGGTTGATAACTGTGTCACAGGACCAGAGAGCTGTCCACCCATAACAAAGCTGGAAAACAGAGGGTTCACAAAAGAGTGCCCAGGAGAAAAGTGGACCCATAGGTGATACAATAGATGAGATGACGAAGCAACTGAAAATAAGAAGCAATTAGGCAACTGTTAATTTAAAGAATGGCGAAAGGCTATATAAGAAAAGACACGTAATCACAGTATTATTGGTTTAATGATACAAACACTAATTATTGGTATAATTAAAAGTATAATAAAATTTGGGGGAGAGGATGAGGAAAGAGAATTCAAGTTATTAAGTCTTCATCTCTTATAACACTTATAAATTAAAAAATTTTTTTTCTTTTTATTGTATGTGTATCAGATGATGGATGTGAAGTAAACCTATTGTGGCAATCATTTTACAAGATATATATAAATCAAATCATAATGCTCTGCACCTTAAACTTATACAGTGATGTCCATCAACTATTTCTCAATAAAACTGGAAAAAATACTTTTAAAATTGCAATATATGAATATTATCTAAATATTTGAGAATGGATACCAGAAAAACCAAATAAAATTTCAAAGGAGTTACCTTTAGCAAAAGATTAGCAGCTGGTGTAGAGCTGTGTAGGATACTACTTGTATTATAAGCATTTTTAGCATTATTTAAAGATCTGTCTAGTCAAGGCTATGGTTTTTTCAGTGGTCATGTATGGATGTGACAGTTGGACTGTGAAGAAAGCTGAGTGCCAAAGAATTGATGCTTTTGAACTGTGGTGTTGGAGAAGACTCTTGAGAGTCCCTTGGACTGCAAGGAGGTCCAACCAGTCCATCCTAAAGGAGATCAGTCCTGGGTGTTCATTGGAAGGACTGATGCTGAAGCTGAAACTCCAATACTTTGGCCACCTCATGCAAACAGTTGCTCCTTGGAAAAGACCCTGATGCTGGGAGGGATTGGGGGCAGGAGGAGAAGGGGACGACAGAGGATGAGATGGCTAGATGGCATCACCGACTCGATGGACATGAGTTTGGGTAAACTCCGGGAGTTGGTGGCTTGGCGTGCTGTGATTCATGGGGTTGGAAAGAGTTGGACAAAACTGAGCGACTGAACTGAACTGAAGTGAACCATAAAAAGAATTCATGCAATTAAGAATAAAGCCTCATGGAGATCTCAAGTTCTTTTCACAGTTCTTCTCCTTGGCACTTGACCAGCTTCATGAATTCCCATCCTTTGACTTCTCACCTGTGTCTCCTGGTTGTGCTCCACCTCTGATTTTGATGATCTGGTGACATCTGGTTCCCCATTCTGGCATCCCCTGCTCACACATGTCCAAGCTCACTTTCTGACACTAAGTTTGACATCTTTCTCTCCCCCTGCCCATTTCTCTAACTTATACACAAGTGGCTCAGAAGTGTAGATTTAATCAAAAAATTATAGGAAATATAATCTGCTGTGACTTTGACCCAGTCACCTCACTTCTCATAATTCCTTTTCTGTAAAGTGAGAAATTGAACATTTATGATCTTTAATCTCTTTTGTACTTCCCTGGTGGCTCAGATGGTAAAGCGTCTGCCTACAATGCAGAAGACCAGGGTTCGATCCCTGGGTTGGGAAGATCCCCTGGAGAAGGAAATGGCAACCCACTCCAGTATTCGTGCCTGGAAAATTCCATGGACTGAGGAGCCTGGTAGGCTACAGTTCATGGGGTTGCAAAGAGTTGGACACGACTGAGCAACTTCACTTCACTTCAATCTCTTTTTATCAATAACATTCTGTTATTTATATCTTGGTGAGAAGGCTTGGTTGGCAGAGGTATATAAAAATAATCACAAAGAAAGTGATATCATCTATCCTATGTTAAAGGAAAATAAATCAGTGAAGGATCATACTGGGCTCTGTTCATTTTAAAAAGAAGTTTGAAATTCTATATCTGAAACATGAAGATCAATGGTCTAGATCTGAGTCAAGCCAGTTGAAAGCTTAAATGGAGAACAGAGTGCTCCAAAGTCATTAAACTAGTCAGTCTTGATCAAACCTCTTTTATGATCCCTTTTAAGAAAGAGGTATTCAAATCCAGATTATAACAATGGCTCTGGTGACCAGCACAGTGGAGGGAGTTTGGTTTTAAACCCCACAACCACTTAGAAGTGATAGAGGTAGTACGAAAGAGACAAAGGCAGAAAGATGGTCCCTGTCATGTTGATGTGTGGCAGAAACCAATACAACATTGTAAATCAATTATCCTCCAATTAAAAATAAATAAAATTTTTTTAAAAATCATAAAAAACACCCCACAAAGATGGTCCCCCGGCCCCTGTCCAGCAGGAAGAAGTTACAGAAGAAGAGACCTTTGGCCCCCTCACCTCTTAAGAATAAGGGTGTAGAATCTCTCAGTGGGGAATGAGGCAGGCTTGAGCCCTGGGAGCCTTTGCTGCAGTGCTACAAAGCTTGCACCTGGACACACCAATCGTTGAGCAACAAAATAGAAACTATATGGGACTAAAAAGAACTATGTGCATGCACAGTTAGGGCAAATTCTGGGCAAAAGATACAGAGACCGTAAACCCCAACTGTCACTTGGGAAGAGCCCAGAGCGAACACAGAGCATGACCCATGCACACAATCCCACCTAAGCCACCCCTCCAGCCCAACTCCTGGACACATCTCCACCCTCACCCCATATAAGGAGCAAGCTTACCCCACCCCTCAGGGAGCAACCAAGCAAGGAAGCCTGTTGTTTGTTCTCACTCAGCCCTGATGCAGGAGGGGCCCCCAATAAAGCCTTGCCTGAGGGCTTCCCCAGTGGTCCAGTGGTTAAGAATCCACCCGGCAATGCAAGGAACACTGGTCTGGGACGATCCCACATACTGCAGAGCGACTAAGCTCATGTGCCACAACTACTGAGCCAGCACTCTAGAGCTGGCAAGCTGAGACTACTGAGCCCATGCACTGCAACTACTGAAGCTGTGCTCTAGAGCCTGTGCTCTGCAACAGGGGAGCCACCGCCATGAGAAGCCCAAGCACCTGAGAAGAGCAGGCCCTGCTCACTGCAACTAGATAAAGCCCCCACACGGCAATTCAGACCCACCATAGCCGAAAAATAAAATAAATAAATAAATCTTAAAAAAAAAGGAAGAAAGAAAGATGGTCCTCAATGACAAAACAGTTGAATAAGAACTCAAAGATGCACGTACTTCCCTAGTTAAGGGAAAGGAAGATTTTACTGTAACAGGCCTTTTTCCCTTTCTCCCAAAATACAGAATACCAAACTCCATGAACCAATGCACTTGTGTTGGGCTGTATTCCAGAGGCCAGCAGGCCCTGTACTTGCCCAGCCTTAAGACTGAAGAAAGAGCTTGGAGTCAGTGACAGAGACGTTAATGGTTTAATGGTTAGAGGGTTCTTACACACCCAAAGCAAAAAGGAACCTGGAGCGACACTCATTCATGGATGGTGAGTCACAGGCAAGACATGGATGGCAGCAGTCTTTGCTACCAGGAGGAGAGGGGGACGACAGAGGATGAGAGGGTTGGATGGCATCACCAACTCAAGGGACATGAGTTTGAGCAAGCTCCAGCAGATGGTGAAGGGCAGAGAAGCCTGGCATGCTGCAGTCCATGGGGTCGCAAAGAGTTGGACACGACTGAGCGATTGAACAACAACATATCCATAGCAAAAAGGATCCTGGGGTGACACCCATTCATGGATGGTGGACTGCAGGCAGGACGTGGCAGCAGTCTTTGCTAACAGGGGAGAGGGACGATTACCAGGTACAGAGGGGACTGAAGTCAGGTTGGCTCATCAGTTGCCACGGAAAGCAGCAGAGGAGCATCACTGCTCCTCATGAACTATCATGGTAGGGATAGTTCTTATCTAAAGATTAGAACAATCACTATCTGGGGCTGGGGGCACGTACATAGGTATTTCCTGACTAGACTCGGCTATGACTGAGAGGGAAAGTCAGGTGAGGAAGGTGTGGGTGAGGCAGGGCAGGTAGAGCAGGGAATGTACAGAGAGCAAGAGGGCAGCCATCTTGGGTGTCCTGATCATGCAATTTGTCAAGACAGCCTTAGGAACAAAAGAGAAATAATTACTAACAGGGAAGACGTAAATGGCTGGTTTACCATACCTTCTAGAGTTAAAGAGAAAATGCTAGATACGTGAGGTCCCAAAGCCCTGTGTCACTAAGTAGATTAGACTTGATGGAACCTTGTCATTGTGTCCCAGAAAAACACACAGGGATCTAGGGAGGTCAATCTTTTGAAGGGTTAATGATCCATAAGTCCTTTACAAATAAAAGAAATTAAGTAAATTTGATATATATTGAAGTAGTGTACACTCATACACATATAAACACATAGACACATTCTGAGAAGCAGATAGCAAACAGAATACCAGAAGAAAAGGAATAGAAAGGAACCTTAAAAATCCTAAAGAGGAAGGAGAAATCACTAAGGATCCCCAGGCCTCTGCTAAACCTGGATTGATTTTTTAAAAATAGAGAATTCCAACCCTGCTAAAGGGTTTATGTTATAAAACTGATTGCTGAACTGAGCACAGGGGCATAAAACAATAAAGGTGTTCCTTGGAGATGGAACGTTTTCTGCCAGTACATACTCAGTACACATTTACTGAAGCATGGGAATATTCATGGAAACTTTCCAATGTGCCTGGCAGGTCACTCACTGTCTTACATATTTTGGCCCATTCCATAACAACCCTGTGAAGCATGAACTATCAGTGGCCTCATTTCACAGATGATGAAATGGGCACAGAAAGGTTAGGGAACATGCCCAGATTTCACAACTAGAAGGCCATGTTCTGAATTATGGTGCTGCTTGTTGGTCCACCAGCAGTGATGGAAGAGGTGACCCCAACTCTGTGTGGAATTAGATGTGATGATGTGAGAGGGGCCTAGAAACATTTATAAAAAATAGACCAGCATTTAAGGTCATCTAATAGGATGAATAGTTAAGAATAAAGACTACTTGGTGTTAGACATGATTTTCAAATAATTAAACACCATTCAAGAGGAGTCATCTCTCTGGCTTCCAGTGAAGATTTGGAGGGGTCAGTGGGTGACCTGGGTCCCTGGATAGGTAATTGCTGTCAGATGCCTGTCAGAGAGACCTAATGAAAATGACCCAGTTCAAAAGTCTGCACTACAAACTAAACTTGCCTGCAGACTTTCCACATTGGATGATAAGAGAAACAGAATCAAGAGGTTCCTTCACCTCCTTTGACCAAAAGGCCCCTCTGCCTGTTGCTGGGGTTGTAAATATCTCCCTGGGGCTGGTTAGGGTCTGTGATAGATGTGTGTGTGTGTGTGTGTGTGTGT
>SJXQ01007825.1:626453-665106 GCA_006408695.1 Aepyceros melampus
CTATCCTAAAGATGTCTTTGAGATCTTATATTTATCTTTAAAATTATGCTAATTTAAAATTCTTTCCCATAACGGATCAGTCCTTGATTTAACAACAACAAAAAAAATCCCTTCTGAAATACTTAGTAAATCTGATGCTCCAAAGAGAGGCCACATAATTGTCTAAAAGCTTCAAGAACCACAGTGCAGACCCACATATGGTACCCTGTGCACTTGCTCCTCAAACGCGTGCATCCTACATACCCACCGAGATTGGTAAACTGAGGATGCTCTGGACAAGCCAACGGAAAAAAGGAAGGAAGGAAGGAAATGAGCAAAGCGGGGGTGACTCCTTAGGGAATGCCAGCTTCAAGGAGGCCTATCCATGTCCCTTGTGACCCATCTCCGCTGCAGAAGGTGTGTAGTTTTGCTTTTTTTTACTGATACCTAAGGCATAAGCCAAACACAAGCATTCAAGACAGATTTTCAGAACAGACCCTGGAGATGCCAAAGGATAGATCTAACAGGAATAATTAATCACCTAGGAAAACAGAACCCGAGCCTGAGAGACATAGCAGCTGACAAGAAGGGACTTCTATATGGAAAACTGTTAGACCTGGGTGTTAAACATCCCTACCGTCTGTGGCAGGAGAATAAATCATGTCACCAAGAGCAATTTGCAGGCAAAGGCAAGTTAAGGAGAACAGAACAGGGGAGTCAGAATGCAGAAGGGTCTCTCAGGTGGGAAGGAGATCCATGGTCTGGGCCAGATCCCCAAGCCAGAGAGGGGGACACACCAGGCACCCTGAAGGCAGCAATGGTGACCTGGCTCAAAACCAAATGATGAGCAGACTGACAGAGAGCAATAACAGAGGTCTCCTCTCAGAATGCTGGGTGCTTATCTGGCAAAGTGGTTCAAGAGACTGGGAAGTGTGGCCGTTCAAATTCAGGTATGTGGCAGCTGAATAACTGCATGCCATTTTTCACCCTGACATGGAATAGTATTTGCATTTTTGTGCACTTCAAACATGAAGGACATAGCATTGTGCATTCTATGCACATTATATATATACATATTAATATATGTAATGTGCTGTGCTGTGTAGCTCAGTCGTGTCCAACTCTTTGCAACCCCATGGGCTGCGGCCCACCAGGCTCCTCTGCCCATGGGATACTCCAGGCAAGGACACTGAAGTGGGGTGCCATGCCCTCCTCCAGGGGATGTTCCCCACCTCCCCTACCTCAGGACCTATAATCTGCCTTGACTCCTGGGCTAGAGTTTGATGTATGTGGATTTTAGAGTCTGAAAGCCAGCTGATAGGAAATATGCAGAATGAGCAAGTCCCTCTACAGAGGTAGACAGTAGACTGGCGGTTGCACAGGACTGAGAGAGGGAGTTGGGAGAAACGGAGGGTGACTGACAACAGGTCTGAGGTTTCTTTATGGGGTGATAAAAACTTACTAGAATGAATTGCGGTAATGGTTGCACAACTCTGCAAACATACTAAAAACCATTGGATTGTGCACATGAGGTGAATGAGTTGTATGTGAATTATATCTCAGTAAAACTATTAAAAGAAACCAGAAAACCTTGAGTTAGTGTCCTAATACTGCCACTGACTAGCTAGATGCCCTTGAGGAAGTTCTTTACCCTGGTCTCAGTGTCTCCATCTGTAAAGCAGGGATGATGCGCAGTACTACCGACCTCATAAGGGAGCTGTGAGTTCTCAGTGAGATCACACATGTGAGAAAGCCTGGCATCAAGTCCTGTATATGCCATATGCATGCATACGTAAAGCTGTAAATGACAGCTTTGTGTCCATTTATCTCAATGTAACAAACACATGAATTCATTTGAAAAGTGAGGTTTGGCGTTAGATTGATACTTCTCGATAGAGGGCCCTCAGACCTCCAGAGAGACTAGAAAACTGTCGTTGGGCTTCCTCTGGATACCTTCTGCCAGAAAACCTCCCCGAAGTTGTAGTCACCAGAGATCAGGCTGCCCCAGACTGCTTAAAAACGTTAAGTTTCTTTGGACTGGAACTCAGCATAATTATTGGCAAATTCAATTTTCAGTTTAGCAATTATATTAGCCTTTGGTTAATTAGCTTATTGTTGTTGTTTAGTCGTGTTCAACTCTTGCAACGCCATGGACTGCAGCCTGCTAGGTTCCTCTGTCCATGGGATTTCCCAGGCAAAAGTACTGGAGTTGGTTGCCATTTCCTTCTTTGAGGGAGCTTCCTGACCCAGGAGTCAAATCCACGTCTCCTGCATTGGCAGGTGGATTCAGTACCACCAAATTACCTGGGAAGCCCAATTATCTTATTATTACCTGTTAAATGCTGTTTATCTGAGAGACAAAAATCTTTCAAAACACAAGACCCACAGAATAAACTACGAAAAGGGGTTTGGATGGTGAAAAGGTAGACAACCATTGAACCAGTTTCTCCAAGCTCCTTCAGCTCTATTTTGGATTTTGGAGGAAGGGTGTTTGCCAGAGACAGGGAACAAAGGTGTTCGGTGCATTCCCTTGTGCTGAAATGGCAGCATGAGTGACAGCAGAAGGGAAGCAAGGTCTCTGAGCCTTTCTGGCTGCTTCTCAACATGACTCAGTGTTAAAGAATACACCTGCAATTCAGGAGACACAGGAGACACGGGTTCCATCCCTGGGTTGGGAAGATGCCCTGGAGGAGGAAATGGCAACCCACGCCAATATTCTTGCCTGGAGAATCCCATGGACAGAGGAGCCTGATGGGCTACAGTCCATGGGGTTGTCAAGGTCAGACATGACTGAGCACAAGGCACACTCAACCACTAAGACCTAATTCTGGCTTCAGAATCTAAACGTTTTCAAGGCCAGTGCAAGGCAATCTAGTTCACAGTCCTGTCACTAAGGTCACCTTTTATTTGAAACACAGGTGAGGTCAAAGCCATGGTCCTAGTCACTCCTGTTTCGGGACAAACAAAGGCTTGATGTGGCTTGTTTCGCCTCCTAAGTAAATTCTTATGAAGCACTTTGAGTCTTCAGAGGCATCTTCCAGGCTCAGCAGCAGAGTTATTTGCTAGAAGGAAGGGTCACTCGGGGCTTTGTTCTAAGTGGATCTGATCTTGCTCAGGGTCCTCAGTATCCATCCCCATGGACCATGCACACAGTTTGTTGGATGATGGCCCATTTCTAGACTTGGGAGCTACTCCTTTGTCTATGTGTCAGCTGGCAGAGAAAGACTTCTGCCTATAGAAGGTCAAAGTAAGTATAAGACTGACAGCTATCTTCCAAGAAGTTTCCCAGCGTGGCAAGTACTCATGTCAGGACTTGACAGTGATCCATGGCCTGACCTTTGGTCTTAGGGTAGGCACAAAGAGGACAACTGACTACGACCATGTGGCTGATGCCTACAGCCATTCTCCTCCTGAAGACAGATCTGGGACAGAAATCCACTCACGGGCTGTGGAAAGGTGCTTTGTGGCCCTGAATCAGGACAGAGAGGATTCTGGCAGCTGAAAGGTGGCAACTATCCCCACTGCAGGGTCTGACATCATAAGTCATTTGGGAAAGCTTACCAGATGATGGTTAATACTCCAGGCACAGCCACCAACTGAAAGAGAGCTCAGGTGGGCAAAGTCCACCCTTGTCTCAGGGCCCCTCCTTTTTCTAGCTGCTGCTGCTGCTAAGTCGCTTCAGTCGTGTCCGACTCTGTGCAACCCCATGGATGGAAGCCCACCAGGCTCCTCCATCCCTGGGATTCTCCAGGCAAGAACACTGGAGTGGGTTGCCATTTCCTTGTTCAATGCAGGAAAGTGAAAAGTGAAAGTGAAGTCGCTCAGTTGTGCCCGACTCTTAGCGACCCCATGGACTGCAGCCTACCAGGCTCCCCCATTCATGGGGTTTTCCAGGCAAGAGTACTGGAGTGGGGTGCCACTGCCTTCTCTTCTAGCTTCCATGGTGATTATGCCCTTGTGACTGACTGACATCACCTATCTATCTTTAAATGTACTAAAATATTCAATCAAATTATTCAGATTTCAGAAGCGTGGGAGCCAAGCTGTATCTCTCAAACTCTGCCCATAACTGGACCCTCAAAGGATAATTTATTCCCCATTCTTTGAAGGGGTCTCACTGCAGCCACTGAGCATTAATAATTACAGACTAACGTTTACTAAGTGCCTACAAAGCGCCAGGCAGGACGCCAAGTATTAACTCATCTAATCCCCATAAAAACCTCATGAGGAGGGTTCTGCTATTATCTCCATTTGCAAATAAGGAATCTGAGGCACAGAGAGGTAAAGTAACTTGCCAAAGAGCATGCAGTTCCTACGTGGAGGAGGCAGTATCTGAATGTATACAATCCAGCTCCAAAGGCAATACCTTAATTGGATGCATCACAAATACTAATAATAGTCACTGCTTGAAAGGTCTTCCCCAAGGAAAATAAAATTAACCGGATTTCAGAGAAAACAGATGGAATTTGCTGGAGATTTAAGGCTCTGGCTCAGTGCTGAATCCAGCCTTTATGAATAAGTAGAATGTGCAGTGGCTAGAAAGGGGAGGGAGGCACAGGTAAGCAGCCCCTTGTCGTGGGAATGTCCTCCCTCCTGTCTGGTTTGGATTTCCTGTTTTTGTGGTCATCGTTTTGACTCACTCTATTACTCATTCAGGAAATTTGTATTACCCACTTTCTATGCAACAGACACTGGAGATGCCGAGGAAAGACACAGAGCTGCTACCCTCGAGGACTTCCCACGGTAAGACACCAGCATGCGTTGCCCCCTGTATTAGATAGCTGGGCTTCCCAGGTGGCTAAGTGGTAAAGAATCTACCTGCCAAGCAGGAGACATAGGTTAAGTCCCTCAGTCGGGAAAATCCCCTGGAGAAGGAAACGGCAACCCATTCCAGTATTCTTGTCTGGAAAATCCCATGGACAGAGGAGCCTGACAGGCTATAGTCCATGAGGTCTTAAAGAGTCAGACATGACTTAGTGACAACAAGAATAACACATTATCTAGTTAATCTAATCCTTGGAATCATACTGAGAAGTAGGCAAGATGGGAATTGGTGTGCCCGTTTTTATAATTGGGAATACTGAGGCACTAAATAGCTAATTGCTCTGCCCTGATGTCTCCCAAAATCACACCACTGGAATTCCAAATGAAGCTCTATTTCAAGTGTTTTCTGTCTTCTTGTCTTTGTTTATATTAAAGAAAGTGAAAGTGTTAGTCCCTCGGCCGTGTCCCACTCTTTGTGATCCCAGGACTGTAGCCCACCAGGCTCCTCTGTTCATGGCATTCTCTAGGGAAGAATACTGGAGTAAGCAGCCATTTCCTTCTACAGGAGATCTTCCCAACTCAGGGATTGAACCCAGGTCTCCCACATTGCAGGCAGATTCTTTACCACTGAGCCACTAGGGAAGCTTGTTTATATTAGTGATGTGGCCAAGTTGCTAGCAGGCTTTCACTGGTCATCAATGAAATGAGAAAAAAAAAAAAAAGATGATAGAGTCTTTTTGTTAAACTAAATTTCTCCCACTTAAAGACTTATCCTTTACTCTAAAATTATGTCCTTCCAACTTTTTGGTATTAAAATGCCCTTTTATAAATATTGGTAGTTTTTATTTTCTTTTAAATCCATTTACATGGCAGAACAAAATGTCAGTAATTTAGTTGTTTCCCAAACATGTTCGCTGGTCTTTGAACCCTCAGTACATAATTCCTGAGAGAGACAGAAAGTCCATCCCATCATCCAGAGGTGTAGATAAGCCTCCCACCACTTGTAGTACCTAAGGACCTGAGACCATGGCCTTGACTGGGAGGACATGGAGGCTTGGAGGGAGCTTTGAATGAGGAAGACAAAGAGCCATGATAAGCTGTGGTCCTTTTTCTCTGATTTATATGACGCATGACCTTCCATAGCCATAGCAACGGGCCAAAAATGATAAGGCTGAGTAATTCCACAAGTGCGTTATTCACATGTCACCAAATATTGACTGTTACCAACCTCCTTCCCCTCACCCATCTGCCCTGATGTGTCAAATCAAAATAAATCAACAAACAAAAAGTGGCAGGCAGATGACACCCCAGAGATGCTGCAGCTAATTACAGAGTTGCCAGTCCTAGAGTCCCGAGCAGCTGCCCCATTTCTCCATCTCCCTTCTTCCCTATGACCAGAGGTACATTCACACACATGCGCACGCGCGCACACACACACACACACACACACACACACATTTTAGATGGGAATAGTTGAATATGTGAGGGAGGAAAAGGTTGGGGGCACCTGGGGTGAAAAAGACTTAAAAGATCCTAGGTAGTAATGGTAACAGTAGACCATTGATTAATATGTGCCAGGTATGTTAGTGCCAACACAACTCTCAGATGTAGAAACTATTATTATTCCCACTTTTATAGATGAAAAACTAAAACTTATTTACATTAATCAACTTGTTCAAAGCCAAATATGTAGCATTTTATGGTTTGAACTCCAAATCAGTGCCTTTAATCCCTACATGAGCCAACTTGCCTTTACAGCTACCTGGATGGATTTTTCAATCACTCTGTGCTTTCATTTCTACATCATGATAATGGGACAATTATGGTACCTAGCTGGAGAAGGCAATGGCACCCCACTCCAGTACTCTTGCCTGGAAGATCCCATGGACGGAGGAGCCTGGTGGGCTGCAGTGAATGGGATCGCAAAGAGTTGGACTTCAGTTTCACTTTTCACTCTCATGCATTGGAGATGGAAATGGCAACCCACTCCAGTGTTCTTGCCTGGAGAATCCCAGGGACGGGGGAGCTGCCGTCTATGGGGTCGCACAGAGTTGGACACGACTGAAGCAACTTAGCAGCAGCAGCAGCAACAGCAGCTCACAGGGTTGTTGTGAGAAATCAATGAGCTAACACATGTACTTACAGTCGTTTTGGTACATATGTGCCCAGCATGTGTTGGGTTATTATCAATATCATTCTTATTATTATTACCCAGTGTTGTCTTCCTTAGCTGGATGAAGAGTGTGGAGGTCACAGATTTTATAACAAAGAGGATATATTTGAGTGTATGAGAATTCTTGAGCTCTAGTACCAAGAGAACTACATTTCTACTCCAAGGCAGAGAGTAAGCCATTTTCTCTACACTTGCCCATACCAAGTTGAACACTTTCAAGCCTTGTAGATTTCTGAGCCCTGTTCTCTTCACTTCCTTCTGTCTCCTCTCTTCTGACAGCTCACCAGAGAAGCCACGCCCCCCACATTTCAGAGCCCCCTCTCCACTGAGTCACAAGCTGTTAGACTGCACAGCCCCACAGCAGTGGTTGGAATGAATTGCCACACCAATGGCTGGGTGGTGATGTGTACCACATCTGCAGAAACTCCCGATGAAGCATAGAGGGAGACGGGCTCATCACTCCAGCCTGCTATTTTTAAAAGCAATTTTCAGCATTCTCCTCCTTCACTGCTTTCCACCAAACTATGAGAAAACATCACAATTAATTGACTGGAACATTCCCAACAGCTGCTACCCAGCTCCATTCAGGGCAAGTGGTACACACAAATGACTTTAAATTTTAGTCTTACATTTTGTAACATGGAAAATAAAACCAATCACCCCTGTGAACATGACTTATGAGTTTCCTTTTCCAGCTTCTGTAAATATGACTAAAGTCTCAGTCATCAGCCTGAGTGTGTCATAAATATGCTTCTTTCTCTCATGACCTTCTTCCGTCACTGACTGCATTTTCAAAAGTGGCCCGAGGCTGGGGACCAGCTGTTCTCTGGTTCCCTCAAGAGCTGGTTGCAAATGGTGCATCACTGGCTTGTGGGTTGTTTTTTTTTCTTGATTCTTTGAGGGAGGCATTTAAATGTGCAAAATGGAAGTGAAGAATCATAGGATGGATAATAGGATGTTAAAATGGAAAGTTTCTACCAGTAGCCAAGATAGAACAGATGTGAGCGTAAAAAGCAAAGTATAGATTAAAAAAAAAAAAAAGTGCTAGCTCCATGTCCTTGTGCTGGATTGTTCTAGTGTTGGTTTATTTACACTGTGCTCAGTTGCTCAGTCCTATCAGATTCTTTGCAACCCCACGGACTGTAGCCCGCCAGGCTCCTCTGTCCATGGGATTCTCCAGGCAAGAATACTGGAGTGGGTTGTCATTTCCTCTTCCAGGGGATCTTCTCAACCCAGGGATTGAACCTGTGTCTCCTGTATTTCTGCATTGGCAGGTGAATTCTTAACCACTGAGCCACCTGGGAAGGCTTTACACTGGGTGCTACACTTTCCAAGAAACTTTACAGAGTGTTCTGGATTTGAGTTTATCAAATGTGAACCTGGAGGGTCCTGGGATGTAGAAGTGAAGCAGCCACTCTGCTCACTGATGCTTGCTGTTGGTTAAGGGCAGTAGACCAAGGCACAGGCTCCAATAGATTCCAGTTCATTTTCACTTTTCCCTGTTGGGTGTCCAGCTCTCCTCAGCTGCTGACCCCAGCCACCTCGCAGTGACCCCAGGCCCACCACAGGCACTTAGCCACCAACTGTGAGGAAGCAGCCAGGAAGAGCAGACACCCTTCCCCAGGGGTCTGTATCTGCCTCCTTCTCACACCTACTCCAGCAGCTGGAAGAGCCCAGGTTCCAGGCCTCCCTGAGAACTCTGACTCATCAGCCTGTGCTGGAGCTGATTCATGGTCTTTCTTTTCAAACCTAGCCTTCCCCCTGTGCCTCCAGCGACTCTGTATGCTCTAACTGCTGAAGTACACTCCTGACTCCATAACACTCATAAGGGTCTACACATCCCTGGTTGGATCCTGAGCGATGTCTCCCTGGAAAACCCCTGAGTCAGAAACCCTTGAGTCAGATCAAGGATAAAGAGGAGTCAGAGTGTGGAGCGAAGAGAATTTTCAAGCTGAGAGATGCAGCTGTTCCCTGTGTGCCTGTGCACGTGTGGCCGTCGTGACCAACTCTTTGACTCCATGAACTGTAGCCCGCCAGGCTCCCCTGTCCATGGACTTTTTCAGGCACGAACATAGGAGTGGGTTGCCATTTCCTGGATCTCTTGAGTCTCCTGCATTGGCAGGAGGATTCTTTATGACTAGCACCACCTGGGAAGCCCACCCTGTGTGCCCACCTCCTTCTATACCTCCAGCCTCATGATGGACCCCATGCGCCCCTCAGAGAACTCTGACCTGTTGCTGACCCAGCAGCTGAGATATGGAGAGCTGCCACCTAACTTATGCCTAAAAAGTTGTCAGAGAGAATCAAGGTAACCATATTGGGTTTTACAGGGTTGCCCAGAGTTCAGTGGGTCCTATCATTGTCCTTGGAATGTCATTGGAAAAGTCCCCGATGCTGGGAAAGACTGGGGGAAGAAGGAGAAGAGGGCATCAGAGGATGAGATGGCTGGATGGAATCACTGATGCAATGGACATGAACTTGGGCAAACTTCAGAAGATAGTGAGGGAAAGGGAAGTCTGGAGTGCTACAGAGTCACAAAGAGTTGGACACGACTAGGCGACTGAACAACCAACAACAACAGCACTGTCCTGGGTCCTGACCAATAGGACTAGCGGGAGGGGCAAAGCAAGCCCAGGGGCAAAGAGCTGAAGGCAGACGCAGGATTCCTAGGAAGGAAGCACCCCCAGGAATGGAGCTGCATCCCCCAGATGGAGGGATCTGCAGGAGTGCTAGAGCGTGAGAATGAGGATGCTGGAGAAGCCCAGCAGAGCAGCTCACAGGAAACACAGGGTTTGATAGCTGCTGCCAGGCAAGCACTCATTTACCTCTCCTTTCTCCCTCCTCTCTGACCCTGGAGAAGTCACAAACTGCCTAGTAAACTGAAATGGGGGTGGGTGGGAGGACAGACAAGGCATAAAGATTTGCTGTAAAATTTAAGTTTAGAGTTTTGGTTAATTTCTTGGATTGAGCACGGGTGAGTTGCGATTATGTTTTGCAACTTAAAAGTGACCATGTTAATTGAGAGTGAGCTGGAAACTAAAAGCCTGCTGGAGTTTTCAGCCTAGAGGTGGAGAGAGCATTTCCATTTAATTTACCATAAGGTGGGAAAGGAAAACTAAGTTGTGGTTGCTCAAGGCCAGAGACCAGGCCTTGTGTAAGCCAGTTACAACTGCCAAAGCAGGGAGAATCCAGGCCCTGCAAACCTCATGCTGGGTTTGTAGAGCCCTGGACTCCTCTAATGATGCCTCAGGGAGAAGAGGAGCCAGGCAGATGGCCAGAGGATGGGATTTGGGGGTTGTCTACTTTCAGAGCTTTCACTACTTTTTGTACTAGAGTTAGAGTATGTTTTCAACTGAAGGCAGAATAGAATTCTATCACTTTAAAAAGGTCTTAAAAACTACTTTCTGTCTTACCCCATTTAACCACTGGAGAAATGAAGGCTATAGAGGGGAAGAGATGTGCCTGTGTTGAAGCAGGCCCCAAACCAGTGCTTTGACTCATAGTCCTGAACCTTCTCCCCACCACCCACAACCTCCAACCCCAGCATCCACATGGCACTCTGCTGGCTGATTTCTGATTTCTCCACGACTGTCTCACTTTAGATTTTTTCATCTCCAAAATAAATGTAAAGGCATATATGAAACAGGACAGAAAACTAGGTCAGCAAGTGCAGGGCCAAGCAAAAGAAAGGTTTGGGGGAAGAAATGAGAGTCTGAGCTGCTAGGGGGCAAGCTCAGCCTCTGAATCACCCTTGACCTCAGTGGTGCCCTGTCACCTGCGGAGACTGAAAAGGCAGACTCCGAATCCCCAGGCCACCCAGATGCACAACCCCGGAATCTGGGTTTTCACAATCACCCCAGGGGCTCTGACCGCCAGGGCGGGTCTGGTTGTGCATGTCAGGCCCAGGGTGCCCCCTGCGCATGGTGACAGCACTCTGGCACTGCTCCTGGCCCCCCTCCCCACGGAGGCATGCCCTGGGGCAGTGCCCGAGGGTTTCAGCAGGCCGGGCAGTGACTCCAGCTGGGAAGAGTTTAAAAGGGTGACCTCTAGGCTGAGGAGGAGAAGCTGAGGGAGGCCCTGGGGAATCCATGCAGGGACCAGTTCTAGAAGCTAGCCTAGCAGAGGCAGGGTGTCTGGCTGCATGACGGATGGCACAGAGAATGAAGCAGAGGAAGAGCTGGCCCCAGGCCAGTCTTGGGAGGGGAGCCCTAAAGCCTGGGAAGTGCAGAGAGGTCAGAGTTCCAGATGACAGGGACCACTGTGAGGGAAGGAGATTGCAAAGGATGAGAAAAGGTCTGTGCTAAACTGGCAAACTCTGGATAACTATTGGTCACAGACCTTCATGGAAAGGTTTTTGTGCTTTCATAACCAGTCTGAATCCCAGAGTGGCTGAAAATGTGTTACTCTTGCTCATCTATGACAGTAGTTCTCAACCAGGGGCAACTGTGGCACCCAGGGGACATTTGACAGCATCAGGAGACAATTGGTTGCCACAAACTGAGAGTTGGTGGGTATGTGACCCCCCCATCCACAGAAGGCAGGGGAGCCAGGGGAGCTGCTGGGCAGCCAACCACACAAGGGACTTCCCCCCAACACACAAACACCCATCCCAGAAGGTCAACAGTGCCGTGGTGGAGACTATGATGGAATCACTCAGAGAACCCAACATCCTTTGGGGAAATGCACATCTGAGATGCTCATGATAAAAAGCCCTGGGTTAACTCTGTCCACACACACTAGAGTCCTCCCACTCTGGAAAGCAGCCAGGCCTAAAGCCAGGCACCAGTGTGCAGCTGTATGCTAGCTGCTGAGTCTCATACTGAGTTTTATTAAAAGAAATAAACAGCAGCACATTTTATAATTGGCTTACGATCGGCATCAAAGCCTGTTGGAGTCACACCTCCGTGCTCCCGCTGCACTCCTCTCTTGCCATCTCCCACTGCCCCAGAGAGATGGCTCTGCAGCATCCCAGGTCAAGCAACAAGGACTTTTGCATCCTTAACCTCCATCCCAGTCACTAGGGCTCTGCTTATTCAGTTTCCAGCAGGCACATTTGATGTCTTTTGCAAACCAAGGGGCCCAACGCAAAGGTCAGTGTTGGCGGGGCTGGGGTGGTAGTCATGGCTTCTCCTCCAAGAAAAGCCAATTAACTTTCTTTCTGGGCTCCTCAGTTTTCAGATTTGTAAGTGCACCCTGATCCTGGCTAATTTCCTACCTCTCAACTACAGGTGTGGGCATGTGTCCCCAGGACACCACTCCAACTTGTCCAGGCTGCAGCACCCCACTTTCTAATTCACTTTTACTGTGGCACTCAGCATTGTCCCCCTAAGATTCCAGGGTACCTGGGTCCCTTCATCTCTCAAAGTGTACAGCCAAGTCCTTTAGAGCAGTGGTCCCAAACACATTTGACCTCAGGGACCGGTTTCTTGTAAGAAAACTTTGCCACAGATAGAACGGGGTGGGGGACGGTGGAGGCGGCAGTGCTAGTGATAGGGAGTGATGGGAGAGGAAGATGAAGCTTCGCTTGCTTGCCTGCCATTCACCTCCTGCTGTGCAGCTCACTTCCTAAAGGCCATGGACTGGTACCTGGGGTTGGGCACCCCTGTCTTAAAGGGCATGGCAGGGAGCAGAATTTCAGAGAGCTCAGAATTCTAGCTCTGCCTAAGGAGGATGCTGCCAGATTTCTTTCCACACTGGAAACAAACCCATTTGTTACTTTGAGTCGTGACTGAGATGACATTTATGACATATAGCAATGTGGGAATTATCTTTAGGAGCAGAAAGATGAAGACATATTGTGGGTCTGATAAGATAAAAGCAGCAGCAGATAAAAACATTTATAAAGGGAGACGATGTCTATCTGCCAAACAGCAGCAAGGAATCTCAGCCATTAAACACAAAGAAATGAAAAGAAGTCAAGCCAGATTCTCTGATGGGTTGCACACTAGCCTCCATCTTTTCCTACAAGAAGATTCAGCAAAAGGAGAGAAAATGGAAAGCAATGTTGTGTGTTGGGTTTAGAGATATGGTGTGACCTTGGACAGAAGTTTTCTGGGCACAAGAATGGAAGGAGGTGGCCCTATTTACCTCTCATGGTCAAGGTTATGTTTAAGTAAGTTCAGTTCAGTTTAGTTCAGTTCAGTCACTCAGTCATGTTCAACTCTTTGCAACTCCATGAACCACAGCACGCCAGGCCTCCCTGTCCATCACCAACTTCTGGAGTCTACCCAAAGCCATATCCATTGAGTCAGTGATGCCATCCAACCATCTCATCCTCTGTCGTCCCCTTCTCCTCCTGCCCCCAATCCCTCCCAGCATCAGAGTCTTTTTCAATGAGTCAGCCCTTTGCATAAGGTGGCCAAAGTATTGGAGTTCAGCTTCAGCATCAGTCCTTCCAATGAACACCCAGGACTGATTTCCTTTAGGATGGACTGGTTGGATCTCCTTGCAGTCCAAGGGACTCTCAAGAGTCTTCTCCAACACCACAGTTCAACAGCATCAATTCTTTGGCACTCAGCTTTCTTCACAGTCCAACTCTCACATCCATACATGACTACTGGAAAAACCACAGCCTTGACTAGATGGACCACTGTTGGCAAAGTAATGTCTCTGCTTTTGAATATGCTATCTAGGTTGGTCATAACTTTCCTTCCAAGGAGTAAGTGTCTTTTAATTTCATGGCTGCAGTCACCATCTGCAGTGATTTTGGAGGCCCCCAAAATAAAGTCAGCCATTATTTCTACTTTTTGCCCATCTATTTCCCATGAAGTGATGGGACCAGATGCCATGATCTTCGTTTTCTGAATGTTGAGCTTTAAGCCAACTTTTTCACTCTCCTCTTTCACTTTCATCAAGAGGCTCTTTAGTTCCTCTTCACTTTCTGCCATAAAGGTGGTATCATCTGCATATATGAGGTTATTGATATTGTTCCTGGAAATCTTGATTCCAGCTTGTGCTTCTTCCAGCCCAGCGTTTCTCATGATGTACTCTGCATAGAAGTTAAATAAGCAGGGTGACAATATACAGCCTTGACGTACTCCTTTTCCTATTTGGAACTGGTCTGTTGTTCCATGTCCATTTCTAACTGTTGCTTCCTGACCTGCATACAGATTTCTTAAGAGGCAGGTCAGGTGGTCTGATATTCCCATCTCTCAGAATTTTCCAGTTTATTGTGATCCAGTCAAAGGCTTTGGCACAGTCAATAATGCAGAAATAGATGCTTTTCTGAAACTCTCTTGCTTTTTCCATGATCCAGTGGATGTTGGCAATTTGATCTTTGGTTCCTCTGCCTTTACTAAAACCAGCTTGAACATCTGGAAGTTCACGGTTCACGTATTGCTGAAGCCTGGCTTGGAGAATCTTAAGCATTACTTTACTAGCGTGTGAGATTAGTGAGTTGTGCGGTAGTTTGAACATTCCTTGGCATTGCCTTTCTTTGGGATTGGAATGAAAACTGATGTTTTCCAGTCCTGTGGCCACTGTTGAGTCTTCCAAATTTGCTGGCATATTGAGTGAAGCACTTTCATAGCATCATCTTTCAGGATTTGAAATAGCTCAACTGGAATTCCATCACCTCCACTAACTTTTTTCATAGTGATGCTTCCTAAGGCCCACTTGACTTCACATTCCAGGGTATCTGGCTCTAGGTCAGTGATCACATCATCATGATTATCTGGGTCATAAGTAAGTTGGTGCAGGTTAAAAGCTATGAGAGCTGAGAAGCATCATATACTGAAGGGACAAGTTCTTGAATTGCATCATATGAAAGTGTCTTGTAGGAGAGCTGTTAAAAATCCAGATTTTGCACCCCATTCCCAGAGGTGCTGAATCAGTAGGTCTTACCTGGGTCCAGAAGTCTGGATTTCAGACAAATACTTCAGATGATTCTGAAGCAGGAAATGTCTAAGAACCCTAAGAGGTAAATACTGTTATGATCCCCATTTTACACATGAGGAAACTGAGGCATAATGCCCAAGTTCACCTGGCTGGTTAGTGGCAGAGCCATCTCCCAAGAGACCTAAGGCTCAAGAGATGAGAAATGAGGTGGTTGGGACCTGGGTGGGGACTCTCCTCTCACCCTCTCCTCTGAAGCAGGGAGCAGAGTTGTAACCTGTTTCCAGAAGCATCCAGAACTTTCAGATCACTGAATCCTTCTGGCCTCAAGCAGACAGATATGCCCAAGACAGGTGTGAACATTCACATTCATGTGTAAACAGACACATTCATGAATGATAGAGAAAGAGAAGCAGGGAAGGAAGAGAGAGGCACCTTAAAAAGTATAATTTATTTCAAATTTGTGCTTATCTAGAGCAATCTGAAGATTCACTGGGACAAAAACTACTCTAAAATGTGTTAATGCCAAGGTGATTAAAATGCTATTCTGTCCCGTCAGTGTACAGAGAGGAGAGGACACTGCACCAAGACACTGCAATCAAGTTTTCAGAAAATAATATTAAATGAGTAAGCAGAGTTTCAAAACCCAGAATCATCGAAGAGTAGAGCTGGATGTACCTCTGGAAGTCAATGTGGTTAACTCATTTATTTTACAGATGAGAAAACTGAGTCTTAGGGAGGGGGAGTGCCAAGGTGGGTCAGCAGGGCACCCCAAACCTTAGGATTCTGACCCCTTAGTCTGCCTCCATGAAACCTGAAAGGAAATCATTAAGGTGGTGTTCCTTCTAAACTCCTTCTTTAATACACACCCTTGGTTGGAACAGGGGCTGAAGGAAGAATAAACAGAGGTGAGGAAGTGTAGTCCCCAGTTGACTCAGTAGATGGGGGGAATCTCAGACACTATCAAGGTGCTAAGAGGTCTCCAGTCTCCAGCTCCCTTATAGCACTGGAAATAGAGGGGATGTGTGACTGAGGGGAGGAGACCCCAGGAAGGCTCCCCAGGCTGCATCTGGAGGGGTGAGCACAGTAATTCCCCTCTTGCCACCTTCCTCCCTCTGATACCGAGGGACACTGCTCGAAAAATCAGCATCTTTGAAACACAGGGTGTAGTGGCTGGAAGCAGAGGTAGGGTTTGGAATAGATGGCTCTCTCCCAGCTCAAAACCCTCACAGGAGTCCTGGACCAGGCATCTCAGCTCTACTCAGGTCTGGCCGCACACTGTCCATCCAGTTTTATTTTCTATCACTGCCCAGACGAAAGCACACATCCCATATCTTGGATTATTCTAACTAACTATACCCTGGGGAAAGTACTGGTTTCAGCCCCAGAGGCCAGCCTAGTGGTAGTCCTTCCAATAGAAGAGGAAGAATTTCCAGGGGCCAGGAGAGTAAAGGGTGAGGGTACATACAGGGAACAGTCCTAAGACTAGATGGGAAAAACTACAGGCCTGGGCAGAGAGTAACCCAGGGCTCCTGCACTTTTCCCACCTGACTCCATCAGCATGCTTCCCTCCACACATGACACCACCATGCGGTAACACCAACATTAAAGGGGCATGGCCCAGCCCCAGCTTCTGAGCTCCCCACCCTCCTGAAACCAGACCAGTCAAGCCCAGCTCCAGAGTAGCCACTGGCCCTGACTGTGACAAGAGCTGTAAGGACCAGACAGATGTAGGGACCTTAAATTTTCGTTTCCTCTACACAAAGAGATTGTAGCCAGGATTAACAGTGTGAGCTGAATAAGCCCTGTGATGATCACCAGAATGGGGGATCCCAGAAGTAGGAAAAGACACTTTCAATAGAGAGAGATCAAAGATGTGTGCTTATTCCTCATTCAAACTGGTAACAAAGCAGTGACTGGAATTGAGGTTATAGCTACTCACTGGCTTTGGCTTTAACCTTGTTAAATCAACTTGGATTCAGGAAAAGGAAAGATGCTCAAGGTGTTAGCTATGAAAATAATCCACTGGGTAACCCACCACACATCATGCTTATCAAATGGTCGTCATTCTCTGAACAGAGGAAAGATGTGCAGCTACACCAGAAAGAATGATTGCCTTGCCAACCCTCGGAAGTCCCAAAGAAGCCCTCAAGTTCCTTTCATTTTTCCTATTTATCTTGGTAATGAATTCTCTGAGCCTTTGACCTGCCAGTTCAGTTATCTTTCCCCATCTCTGACAAAAGCCTTGCTGTGGGGAAAGATAATATTTTCTTAATCAGATGAGTTATCAGTGAGATCTATGGAGTACCTTTGGCTTCTCTTAGGAGAAAGCCTTTGGATAGAATAAGAATATTAAGGAATATTTTAGATTTATTAAACTCATTTTTTTTTACTTTAAGAGTTGGCAAGAGGAAACCTTGAACTTTCTAGCCTTCTCTACACAATGAAAGGGGGAAATGTAAAGAATTTTAAAGATTTTGTGCTTCCCAGGTGGCACGAGAGGTAAAGAACTTGTTTGCCAATGGAGGATACTCGGGTTTAATCCCTGGGTTGGGAATATCCCCTGGAGAAGGGAATGGCAACCCATTCCAGTATTCCTGGCTGGAGAATCCCGTGAACAGAGGAGCTGGAGGCCAACAGTCCATGTGGTCACGACTGAAGTGACGCAGCACACACACATATAAAGAAGACGCTATCAGTTTCTACTTCCAGTCAGGATCCAACCTTAGGGCATACTACCTAGGGTTTTGAAAAATCTAGGTTATCACCCTCTCAGTTACTTAACTCTGCTACAGTTTCCAACTCAATGGACATGAGTTTGAGCGAACTCCAGGAGATAGTGAAGGACAGGGAAGACTGGCATGCTGCAGTTCATGGGGTCACAAAGAGTCGGACACAACCGCAACTGAACAACAACAACAGTTTCCAAGCTTGGAAACTAGTACAAAGGGACTATCATAGTGCCTCCCTTGTAAAGATATTGTTAAGATTACATACAATAATGACCATAAGCATTTAAGACAGAGCCTAGTTCAGTAAATGCTAGTTTTCTTTCCTATATCAACAGAAGGATTATCTTAAATTTCCATTTTATTTTGTCAAGACATGGCTTCTAAACCTTCTGGATATCACAGGGTACCTCTAACAGTGAACAAATAGCCCCTCTGAGTAAAAGGAAGTTAGCACAACCTGTGTATCTGTTACTTGGAAGGAGAAATTGGCTAAAGGATTACCATACTTGCTTCCTAGAGCTGACAAAACAGTTTCCCACAAACTGGGTGGGTCTTTTTTTTTTTTTTTTTTGGAAAAAAAAAGAACTTTATTCCCTTATAATTGTGGAGATCAGAAGTCCAAAGTCAAGGCGTCAACAGAGTGAGCTTCTTCTGGAAGATTTGTGAGAGAAAATATTCCATGCCTCTCCCAGATTCTGGGAAAGGGAGCCCCTCACAGAGGATGGGACAGGTACACCTTCTCAGATACTGAGATGCCTAACTTGATCCTAATGTTAACATAAAGCCGTGGGTCTCACAGTCTCGCGGAATGAAGGATCACCCAGGAATAAAACAGAACAGCAAGCGTCTTGACTTTATTATTTCTAACCCTGGGAGTTATCCTGCCAGATAGAAATTACAATCCTCATTTTTCAGATAGACAGCTAAGGCTCAGAGGGTTTAACTCACTCAAGATAATCCACCCGGGAGATGTCTGACTAGGACTTCGAAGTTGTCCAACCTCAGAGTTCATAGCTCCTTTACACAGCTGCACTGCTCTGAACAGTCAGGGCCCCAGAGGAGAGACTCTTGGGACCTGTCCACTAAACAGCCACAGGACTCAATGTGGACTGAGGATAAAGCTACCTGCCCTGCTATATAACGCTGGGCCCTAGATTTATTCATGTTTCCCTTGGGGTGATAGAACAGCAGATATGTAAACTGTATTCCACAATGTTTCAGGTACTGTTCGCTTCGGTTGGGAATAAAACAGACCAAGTGCTATTACAGAGCTTCTCACTGAGGAGATAGACAGTAAACAAATAAATAATAAATACATGACAACTGGTGACTAAGTACTATAAAAAAGAAATAACACAAAGTAGGAAAAAATGAGAAGCGGAAGAATCATGATCTGACTGAGGTTTTAAAAGAGGTACTCGGGCTGATACATAGGTTACATACTGTAGAGAAGCAAGGGGGTAAACCCAGGGACATCACTTGAGAAGTGATGGCAGTTTCAACTAGGATTGCTGGTGGCCATGGAGGTGGTGGAAGTTGATAAATTCTCAACATGTTTTGAAAGTTGAGCTGACATAATTTTCTGAGAGACTGGGTAAGAGGTATAAAAGAAAAATAATAAAAGGACCCTGTGGCTGATTCCCCAAAAGATAGCTCTGGAACCTGTGAACGTTACCTTATATGGCAAAAAAAAAAGAAAAATATTTTCATATGTGATTAAAATCAGTTTAAAATGAGATTATATCCTGGATAATTTGGGTGGGCCCTAAATGCAGCCACATGTAACTTCAAAAGAGGGAGGGAGAAGGAGATCACACACATGGACAAGATGATGTGAAGATGGAGCAGACGATTTGAAGATGCTGGCCTTGAAGACTGGAATGATGTGGCCACAAGCCAAGGAATGCCAGCAACCATCAGAAGTGGAAGAGGAAAGGAAGGGTTCTCCCATAGAGCCTCCAGAGGAACCAACACCCTGACTCCAGCACAGTGATACTGAGTTTGAACTTCTGGTCTCCAGAACTTGAGAGAATACAGTTACATTGTTCTAAGCTGCCCAATTTGTGTTAATTTGTTTCAGCAGCCATAGAAAACTAATCCAGATCCACTTCTCCAATATTCCTCTGCACACTAAACATATTCTCTATGTAACTGGTATATGGCCTGGTATAAGTACATGGATTTGTAAGGAAATGAATTGCTGTTTGAAATATGTCTATATTTTTATTCATAGTATTCAGGTTATGCTCTAGACCTTACATGCTTTCCTTTTGTATTCTGTACATTTACAGCCCATCCATGCTGTCATGTGTATGCATGCCTGGTATGATATATCTATCTAGTGTAGACCATTCTGCTTCCAACAGAAATCCCTTTTCCATTCTGGTAGAGATGGACATCTGGGTTACTTCCAGCTCACTGCTGTCAAACTACAACTTGAAGAGAATTTTAAAATCAAGAATCAGATAATTGCTGATGCAATCTGTTTAGGATCAGGTGAAAAGAACAGATATTACAGTCAGACCAAAACCATAAGGTGATAAACCATCAGCTGTGCAAGGGTTTAAATGAGTAACAATTATGAATCTTGGATTCTACTTGGCCCATTCTTTCCTCACAGGTCCCTCTGCACTGACTTTCCCTCTCCCCAAGAGATCCCAGGAAATTGAATGACCTAAAAATTCCAGCTGCCTTGCTTGACAAATTGGAATGGAAGTCGACAGCTGTTGTCCCTCCAGCATCCTCTGGGAAATCCACCCAACTCTGTTTCTAGCCTGCCCTTGATTTCAAAGCTATAATGTTCAATACCAAGTGGCAAGTGCCATGTATAGGATGTTAGTGTCGGGAAGCAATTCAAGAGCTAGAAGGGGCAGAGACAGCCCCTGGGAGCAAAAGAAGCCAAAGCTAGTTAGCTAGGAGAAACGTGGACGAGGTGGGCTCAGGTGGCGCCAAGTGTGTAAAAATGATGCTAAAAGCAACTATGCTTCTACTCAGCCAAGAAACAGACACAGTAGACCTGAACTGCTAAGAACCACTTGGCACAGACATTCAGAAGGACTTTTAAATAAGTGAGGTTAGAGGCAACAATCATGAAGTCTCAAAGCTGGAAGATGTAGATTCAGATAAGCTGTGTAAGAGAAAACACTGTCTGGAACAGACCCTAACTAGCTATCTTACCTCTATCACTAGTTTGCTTCAGAACATGAGCTAAGCCCCTCTGCTTTGGTTTCCTTATGTGTCAAAAGGAGGGTTCAAAAGATGTGGCTACATAAGAATAACTCAAAATGCATCACAGAATTAAACATAAGAGCTAGAGTTGCAAAACCCCAAGAGGAAAACACAGGAGACTGTCTTTATGACCTTGAATTGACAGATTTCTTAAATATAACACCAAAAGCATGATCCATAAAAGATAAAGATTGATACATTGGACTTTTTCAAAATTAAAACCTTTTGCTCTTCAAACACCACTAAGAAAATTAAAATATAAGCCAAAAACTAAGGTAATATAAACAGTAATTTATGTAATTGAAAGAGGCATGAATCCAAAATATGTACAGAACTCTAAGGGACTTCCCCAGTGGTCAAGTGGCTAAGACTCTGCACTCCCAATACAAGGGGCCCAGGTTCAATCCCTGGTCGGGAAACTAGACATTGCATGCCACAAATAAGATCCAGTGCAGCCAAATTTTTTTTAAAAAGGAAAAATAAAAGTATGCAAAGAACTCTTAAAGCTCAATAATGAGACAAGATTTGAATATTTAACCAAAGATATATGAATGACTAATAGACATATGAAAAGATGTTCAACAACATTATACATTCAGTTCAGTTCAGTCGCTCAGTCATGTCCCACTCTTTGTGACCCCATGAATTGCAGCATGCCAGGCCTCCCTGTCCATCACCAACTCCCAGAGTTCATTCAGACTCACATCCATTGAGTCAGTGATGCCATCCAGCCATCTCATCCTCTGTCATCCCCTCTTCTCCTGCCCCCAATCCCTCCCAGCATCAAAGTCTTTTCCAATGAGTCAACTCTTCGCATGAGGTGGCCAAAGTACTGGAGTTTCAGCTTTAGCATCATTCCTTCCAAAGAAATCCCAGGGTTGATCTCCTTGAGAATGGACTGGTTAGATTTCCTTGCAGTCCAAGGGACTCTCAAGAGTCTTCTCCAACACCACAGTTCAAAAGCATCAATTCTTTAGCACTCAGCCTTCTTCACAGTCCAACTCTCACATCCATACATGACCACTACATTAGGGAAATAAAAATTAAGAGCATGATAAGTTATCACCACATATTCACTGAAATGACTAAAAGCAAGAAGTCTAACAATATCAAGTGTTCACAAGGATGTGGGGAAACTGGAACATTCATATACTCACTGCTTGTGGGAACAAAGAATGGCTACAGCCACTTGGGGGAAAAGTTTGGTGGTTTATTAAGTAGCTAAACATGCACCTACCATACAAACCAGCAATTATCTCCTAGTTGTATGCCCAAGAGAAATGAAACTATGTCACCACACAGACATGTGTATTCACAGTAGCATTAGCCACAAGATCCCAACACTGACAAAATCCAAATGTCCATCAGCTGGTGAACAGATAATCAAATATAGTCTATTCATACAATGGAATAGGAATGAAGCAATTTAAGAGATCAATACTGTAATGTAAGTAATAACAGGATTGAATCTCAAAAACATTCCTTGAAGTGATAGAAGCAAATACAAAAGGCTACATATGTAGGATTCCATTTATATGAACTCTCTAGTAAAGGCAAAACTATAGATATAGAAAATAGTGATTAACCTGGAACTGGGGATAGGAATGGGGAATGAACACAGTCACAAGGAAATGTGGGGCTGATGGAAGTGGTAATGGCTTCAAAATTGTATGTTGTTGTTAGAGCCACTAAGTCACGTCCAACTCTTGCGACCTCGCGGACTGTAGCCTGCCAGGCTCCTCTGTCAATGGGATTTCCCAGGCAAGAATACTGGAGTGGCTGCCATGCCCTCCTTCCAGGGGTCTTCCTAACTGAGGGATCAAATCCGTGCTTTCTGCGTCTCCTGCGTTGGCAGGCTGGTTCTTCACTGCTCCTGCCACTGTGTGCCTGTATGCTCTTGTTACTGAGGACAGTGGTAGAGAGCAGCCCCTGGACTAGGGTGAAGCAAGAGAGGTGCTGAGGGTGCAATGTTTAAGGAGACTCTCACTCCCAGGCATCAGCTCGGCCTTGAGAGATCCTGAGAAATGAGTGCCTCCTTAAGTGTGGGCCCTGCAGGCATAACCTCTAGGGAGGCACTCACTCTCAGGGTGGAAAGTGTAGGGTAGGCCCAGAGAGTGGCCTCCTCCAGGGCTGCACTCTCACACCTCATTGGCCTTGCCTTAGTCACAGCCCTGCTGCAGGGGGCCTGGACCCAAGTCCACATGCTAGAGTTATACCTACCAGATGTGTGACTGCAGACAAGTCTATGCCCCTACTTTTCTTGCCTGTTCTGACTCCATGATGCTGGGGCCACTTTATTCTCCTCTACAGCAAAGCAAAACAGTTATGGAAATATCACTCCATCTATGAGGTCCCAATTTAAATTTCCTATCTTCACAGAAGCAACCCCCCTGGCTGTGTAAACCACCCTCTGTCATGTTTTCTTAGCAACTTGTTCATTTTATCCACAGCAGTTATATTTATACTATTTTGCTTTATTGCTTTATATCAGTCAAGATAGTTTGGATTACAGTGCAGTAATAAAAACCTCAAAATCTCAAGGGCTTAAAACAGCAAGGTTTTATTGCTTTCTCACTCCACACGTCTGCTGTTTGTCAGCTGGGAGGTTCAGCTCAGGGACTCCGCCTATGGATCAGCCACACATGCAGCACTTAGCTGGTCTTTGTGCCAGAGGGGAAAGAGCTCCAGGGGGACACACATTAACCGCTCAGCCCAGAAGGAGCACACACCATGTCCAGTCATGAGTCACTGGCCTGTGCTCAACAGTGACCCCACCCACCCACAGGGGACCCCTGCCACGCACTCCTAATATGAGCCTGAAAGGCAGAAAGTGGGAAAGGTTTAGGCTCTCTGATGACTCTGCATTATTTATTTGGCTGGGTCCAAATCCCCTGACCAGCATGGCCCATTAGGCAAGATTGCCTGTCTTGTTCGCCACTGTATCCCCAGTGCTGGCCCCTTTGTGGTTGTTATTCAGTTGCTCAGTCATGTCCAACCCTTAGAGACCCCATGGACTGTAGCACTCTAGGCTCCCATGTCCTCCACTATCTCCCAGTTTGCTCAAATTCATGTCCATTAAGCCATGATGCTATCTAACCATCTCATCCTCTGCTGCCCACTTCTCTTTTTTGCCTTCAATCTTTCCCAGCATCAGGCTCTTTTCCAATGGATCAACTCTCCACATCAGGTGGCCAAAGTACTGAAGCTTCAGCTTCAGCATCAGTCCTTCCAATGGATATTAGGGAGGAGATCCTGAATATTCACTGGCACCTAGCTGGTGCTTCATAATGATTTGTTGCCCAACTGAACAGTTCTGGTAGCTTAAGATTGGTGCTAAGACTATTGGCTGGATGAATGTTAGCTCCCAGCAAACTGCTCAGACCCCAGAGGACTCAGAGCCCAGTTCTTCCATGTCAACTGGACCCTTCTGAAAGGTGAAGAATAATTTCTCTAACTGCTGCTTTCCCTCATTTTCTCCTGGAATGTCTAACTGCAGAGGCCAATGAACAAGAACCTCTAAGAGTCTGGGACTGTGGTCCAAAGCGATGATCCAAACTCTGAAATCTCTTTGTAATTTTATTCTTCATCTTAAAAGTTCATACTTATTATAAATTTTATAATTTTTCTGTTATATTTATAGTCATAAAAAAGTTTTAAAATATTTGCTGCTAAGTCACTTCAGTCGTGTCCGACTCTGCAACCCCATCGATGGCAGCCCACGAGGCTCCCCCGTCCCTGGGATTCTCCAGGCAAGAACACTGGAGTGGGTTGCCATTTCCTTCTCCAATGAGTATGTGATGCACTCTGATATTTTCTATACTTCCTATTCTGGTTTTTTGTTTTTTGTTTTCCAAACTGCTCATTTGTGAGCCTCTAATTTGACTTTGTAATCCACTAATGAGCCACAGTACAGCAATTTGAAAACCACTGTACTGAACCTTTCCAGGTTCACTTTCTGGAAGCTAGTGTTCACTTAGGGAGAAGGTGGAGCAAAAGGACTCTGTCTCAGTGTGCACAGCATCAAGAGTTGAGGGACACAGGAAATTGATCCTTAGGGCTAACCCCTCAGGATGGCAAGGGCCAACTGCCATCTGACGGCAGGGCTGGCCACCAGCCTTCTCCACACTGTTCCCCAGCCTGCTACTCCTTCTCCAGTGGCACATGCACTTACTTGGGGCTTCAGTAAGAAATGTGGGTTCCCAGAGGATAAAGCAGTTTTCAACATTAAACAAAGGCATGAAGATGAACATGTGAGTATATTTATTTCAGCATTATCTGTAATGGCTAAAACTGAAACATCCCAAATGGCCATCACTAGATGAACCACAGTGTAATTGGACAAAGGATAATCATGTATCCATTAAAAATAATGAAGTAGGTATCTAAGTATAGTAAATTTTCCATGCTATGGGTATGCTAAGTGTAAAAATCAACTGAATTTATAGTTCACCAATATAACTCCATGTTTATATTAATTAGTTCAAGCTTTATATAGTGAAAATATGGAAAAATACACTCAAAATTATTTACAATAGTCATCTACAGGGGCATGATTATGGGAGACTTTTATTTTGTAAGTCATATATTTCCATAACATTTGAACTTTTTGCCACAAGCATGATTTACTATTGAAATGAGAAAAAGCAATAATTCTCACTCTAAAAAAGTAAAACACAAAAAGCAGCTCTAAAGCGGGAGCATGTGTTCCTTTGAAGTCACAAAGCACCCCTTCAGCAGGTAAAATGTACTTTCAAGAGAGTCTGAGATAGAAACCATTTCTAGGAGTTCATGCTCTAAGGCTACACTTTGGCTCCAACATATAGAAATTTTAGACAAAATACAACTGAGGAAATTTACAGATCACAGCAAAGCTTAGAAACTAGATAAATGTCCCTATGCACCAGGAACAGAAGAAAAAACCCCTATCCAGGAGCAGGACTGAGGCCAGAGCCTGTGGGTCAGGTTTTGCGAGCAAACAAAGGTGGCTTCCCAAGTGGCTCAATGTTAAAGGATCCTCCTGCAATGCAGGAGACTAGATTTCTATCTCTGAGTCAGGGAGATCCCCTGCAGAAGGAAATGGCAACCCACTCCAGTATTCTTGCCTGGACAGAAGAGTCTGGTGGGCTATAGTCCATGGCATTGCAAAGGTCGGACGCAACTGAGCGACTAACACTTTTACTTTCAAAGGTGGTTCCAGCAAGGTCATAGGGACTAAGGGGTGGGGGCTGTGGAGTGAGAGATGCTGGGAACAGGGACTAGAGGCCTGCTTTCCAACTGGGAAAAGCTAGCTGGGTTTTTGTTTGTTTGTTTCTGTTTTAAAAATCAGGAATTGGTTACCCTGGATGCATCTTAAAATCAACTGAGGACGGAAAGTCAGAGGCTTTGTAACAAACTCGAGGGGTGGAGTGGGGAGGGAGATGGGAGGGAGGTCCAAGAGGTAAGGGACATGTGTATATCTACGGCTGATTTATGCTGATATTTGGCAGAAAACAACAAAATTCTGTAACGCAATTATCGTTCAATTAAAAAATACATAAATATTTAAAAAATCACCTGAGGACTTTTTAAACAAAATCATTGCCACTGAAATTATGATTTAACTTTAAAATTCACCTCTTCCTCTCTCTCCACCTCTCCCTTTCTCTCTCTTCCCTATAAGTCTCCCTTGGAGATTCTAATACACACCCAAGACTGAGACCTCACTGAAATGCTGGGTTTAGATAGAGGTCAGATAACACATGTACAACTCTTTTCAGGCACTCTGCCAAATAAGCTACCTGTTTGGACATGAGATCTGAGAATTTCCCCATTATGACCCCAGAGTGGGCATTTCTATGCATCTCTAAGGCCAGTATGAGGGCTGGAGCCTTGGGGAAGAGCCTAACAGAGTCAGGGTTGGGTAAAGAGACAGACAGATAGACGGGGGAAAGATGCCAATCTGTAGGTAAATGGACAAATCCATGACACACATGATATATTCATATAACAGTATTATAACAGTGAAATTTAATACCCAGCAATAACATGGCACCTAGATGGATAACTCTCAAAAACATAATAGTGAGACATAAAAGAGACTTGCAGCATGGCATGTTTTTTATGATACCATTCATTTAAATTTTAAACTACAGGAAATTAAAGGTATATATTGTTTTGTGGCTAAATACATATACACTGCTGCTGCTACTGCTAAGTCGCTTCAGTCATGTCCGACTCTGTGCGACCCCATAGACAGCAGCCCACCAGGCTCCTCTGTCCCTAGGATTCCCCAGGCAAGAACACTGGAGTGAGTTGCCATTTCCTTCTCCAATGCATGAAAGTGAAAAGTGAAAGTGAAGTGGCTCAGTCATGTCTGACTCTTCGCAACCCCATGGACCGCAGCCCACCAGGCTCCTCCGTCCATGGGATTTTCCAAGCGAGAGTACTGGAGTGGGATGCCACTGCCTTCTCCACCATATACACTAAAACTATAAAAATACTCATGAAAATCAATCATACTGACTTAAGGACTGCAGTTACTTTTGGAAAGGGGAGATGGGTAGACAGGGATCAATAAAGAGGAACAAACTTGGATGAACCTCAAAAGTATCCCCATGCTTGTAAGAAACTAGTGTTTAAATGGTCACATGGTTTATGGTTCCATTTACAAAGTTTGTGAAAAGACAAAACTATAGTGAAGAGAACAGATGAGCAGCTGCCAGAGGTCAGGGGATGGTATGGTTATAAAGAGTGTTTTGGGGGGTGATAAGGCCTTTTGTATCTTGAATGTGGTGACAATAACGTCAATCTATGATGTACTGAAATTCACAGGACTAGAATTCACAAGGATAGTAGGATGAGAGTTTCCAGATCCTCCAGGGAGGTGGACATGGGAGTCATAGTTTAATTGGAGGGAATGTCAGCTTGGGAAGATGAAATGTTCTGGAGATGGATGGTAGTGATTGTTACAGAACAATGTGAATGTATTCAATGCTGCTGAAGTGTATACTTTAAAATGGTTAAAATGGTAAACTTTGTTATCTATATTTTACCACAATAAAAAAGTTTAAAAATTCATAGGACTGTACAGTAGGGTAAAGAAAGCCAATTTTATTGAATTTTATTGCACAGTTATTGAAAAAACTAAAAGAAAAACCTGCAGCAAATACAGTATTGCAAAATGTTCAGATCTAGTAAAGCTACATGGTAAATACATTTATGTCTATTACTCCATTTTCTTCACTTTTCTGTGTGTTGAAAATGTTCTAGTAAGTTTTTAAGAGTTTAAGGTAGACTCAAACATTTAGGGGTGCAATAAACTTTTGAGATCATTCCCTGCAGATTACTTATTTGAACAGAGAGAAACAGAGCTTTCTCAGCTAAAACTCTTGACTCCTAGGTCCCCTTTATCCATGCTGATAATTTTAAGCTGAAGCTTTTTTGGAAAAAATAATTTTGCTTATTTATTTATGGCTGTACTGGGTCTTCAGTGCTACATGGGCTTTCTCTAGTTGCGGCAAGAGGAGGCTACTCTCTAGTTGCAGTGCACCAGCTTCTCACTGTGGTAGCTTCTCTTATTGAGGAACATGGGCTGTAGGTGTGCAGGCTTCAGCAGTTGCACTCCCAAGCCCTAGAGCACAGGTTCAATAATTCTGGCACATGGGCTTAACTGCTCTATGGCATGTCGGATCCTCCCAGATCAGGGATTGAACCCATGTCTCCGGCATTGGCAGGTGGACTCCTTACCACTGAGTCACCAGGGAAGCCCCTAAACGGAAGTTCTAAAATTATAAATTTATTGATTAAAAATTTAGGCTTCTTCATTTTAAGGGGATTAGAAAAAAAAAAAAAAGCCAAACAAACAAACACTGTGAAGTGTGGCAGGGAAACTCAGCAGGACCTGGAGATCAGAGTCCACTCTGTGCCTCTGGGTTTACCAAACGTTTGTTTACCAAACAGTGCTTTTTCATCTTCATATGAAGTTCCTTCCTCCCCTTTGAAGTCCCAAATGACCAACCTCAACATCCTCTTTTGTCTTTAGCTAAAGATATTATTTAAAGTGAAGCGGGGAGGTGGGGGTCGGGATTGGGAGTCCATGTACACTCGTGGCTGATTCATGTCTATGTGTAGCAAAACGAAAACAGTATTGTAAAGCAAAACAAACTAAAAAATAAAAATTAATTAAAGAAAAAAAAATAAAGTGAAGGCTTTGGCTATTTTGGTGAGTTATTCAGTTTTCCTGGGTCTCTCCCATGTATATATCTTATTAAAATTTTGTTTGACTTGCTCCTGTTAATATGTCTCATGTCAGCTTAATTTTTAGACCAACCAGAAAAACACAGAAGGGTAGAGGAAAATTCCTTCCTCTCTGACAATATTCTCAAGAACAGAATTAAAATTTAATCAGTAGCTCTCTTCAGAAGAAGTGTTAAAACAATTTTAAAAGAAAAAAGTCACCAAAATGTGTCAATTTTACTTTGAGCTACTCAAATTGATCTCATAAAACATTTTAATTTGTTTCATCTAATTTTTGCTTCTGCCTATCTTTGTTCTCACCCCCACTCTCCTCCTGTCTAAATACAACTTCATCCTGAACAGCTTCTCTGACTTCTTCTCACTATAACCAAGCCAGAGCCCCCACGGGCCCTGCCCAGGACAGACATCCCCACTGCCACCGCATGTTCTCTCTCTGCTTCTTCTTTCTGGAAAACTTGTAGTCCCAGGCCTCCCCAGCCTCACAAAAGCCTGCCTCAAGAATTAACGATTGAAAGAAGTGTACATACAGCAACAACAAAAAATTGCAGTTGGGCCAGGAGAACTGGTAACAACTTAAACAGTAAATCAGCCGTCTAGCAGTCACAGAGTCTTTAGTTTCTCCCTAAAGGACGTAGACAACAGTATCTGATGCACATTTCTTGAATTGCTTTACAGATTCTAAAGTGAAAGTGAAGTGCTCAGTCGTGTCCGACTCTTTGCGACCGTGGACTGTGGCCTACCAGGCTCTTCCCTCCATGGGATTCTCCAGGCAAGAGTACTAGAGTGGGTTGCCATTTCCTTCTCCAGGGGATCTTCCCAATCCAAGGATAGAACCTGAGTCTCCTGCATTGCAGGCAGACACTTTAACCTCTGAGCCACCAGGGAAGCCCTACAGATACTAAAGGCCCCACCAAACAGAAGACGCTAATGACAGGATGATCATGAGTGTGTAACCCCTAGACTGGCTGGAGCCTGAGGACTGGCAGTTTTAACCCCTGTGACACCACCCTGTTACCTCACCATCAATCAGAGAACTGTACATGAGCCCATCACAAACCTTATAACTCCTCTCTCTCATCTCGTCCTTAAAACTTTTCCCTAAAACCCTTTGGGGAGTTTGGGCTTTTTGAGCATTAGCTCCCCTCACTCCTCTTTTGCACCTGCAATAAATGCTGTAATTTCCTTCACCACAACCTGGTGTCAGTTGCTTGCTTTTACTGTGTGTGGGCAAGTGGACCAAGTTTGGCTCAGTAACACCACCCCACATCCATAGTCAGGGTTACTCAAGTTAGAACAGGCTATCTTTAGAAAAGTAGTATTCTGCAAAATTCTCAGGTGAAAAAAAATCTTCCATTGCATCTGCAAGATTCTCAGTTGCAAGCAATAGAACTGACACTGGAGGCCAAGGAAACCCAGGCCTACATAGGGAAATGCGTGGGGAAGAAAGCCCAGCCAAGGAGCCCTCATCTTGCCAGAGAGGACCCAGCTTGAGATAATACTGCCTTTGGTATCATCACCACCAGCAGAATTTGTACCTTGCTGCAGCCACCAGGAAGAATTTCTCAGCTGATGAAATTTCTCAGCCACTGCAACTTTCCTTTGTGAAACCAAAAATATATTCACCATTCCCTAGACGGATGACACAACTCTGACGTCTTTGAAATGCCTGCTTCTACTCTTATCTCAGGAGAAGGCAATGGCAACCAACTCCAGTACTCTGCCTGGAAAATCCCATGGACGGAGGAGCCTGGTAGGCTGCAATCCATGGGGTCGCTAGGAGTCAGGCATGACTGGGCGACTTCACTTTCACTTTTCACTTTCATGCATTGGAGAAGGAAATGGCAACCCACTCCAGTGTTCTTGCCTGCAGAATCCCAGGGGCGGCAGAGCCTGGTGGGCTGCCGTCTAAGGGGTCGCACAGAGTCAGACACGACTGAAGCGACTTAGCAACAGCAGCAGCACTCTTATCTCAGTCACTTGTCTACAGAGCAACCAGAGCGTCCTTCTAAAACCTAAAACAGATCTTGTCACTCCTATGCAGAAAGCCCTCCAAAGGCTCCCAAATCTTTACAATGGCCACCTAGACCTTACGTTATTACTCCCTCTCCACCATCTTGATCCCATCTCCTGTTACTCTGCCTTTTCACTCTGCTCCAGCTGCCTGGCCCCATTTCTTGCTTTCTCCACACACCTAGCTTGTTCCCATCTTGGAGGCTTTATTTATTTTCCTTCCCTCAGATAAACATAACTTGCTCCCTATACCGCCTTCCCTGACTCCCCCTAAATAAAAGAGCTCCTCACCACTCTTCCCCATCCTGTATTCTACTTAATTTTTCTTTCTGTTATCACAGCTAATGGTGTTCTGTGTGGTCATCTGTTTATCATCCATCTCATTCTAGTGGAACATAACCCTACCTTAAACATAAGTTAGTGTCTTATGTTTCCATTTCTGTATCCCCAGAACCTGGATTGGGGCCTGGCTGAGAGCAGGTGCTCAATAAACATTAGATGTTACTCAAGTGGAGGTGAAGTCATCTGGTGAGAAAAAAGGGTGAGGGGGAGGGTGAGAGGGTCTTCCATTGAGGAGAAGCATGGATGGAATTTGAGAAGGCTTTTCTGGTAAAGTGGAGAGAGCTGACCAGGAAATGCAAAGGTCTGTCTCCAGAGCAATGAAAACACTAATGAGAATTGATATCAGGTAATAGGGGCAAGAATCTGCAGTTGAGTAACTGTTTTTCTTCAGCCCCACTCGGCAGCCTGGAGGCTTCCCTGGTGGCTCAGATGGTAAAGAATCTTCCTGCAATTCAGGAGACCCAGGTTTGATCCCTCTGTCGGGAAGATCCCCTGGAGAAGGAAATGGCAACGCACTCCAGTATTCTTGCCTGGAGAATCCCCATGGACAGACGAGCCTGGCAGGCTATAGTCTATAGGGTTGTAAAGAGTCTAACATGACTGAGCGACTATCACTTTCATTTTCACAGCAGCCTGGAGGAAAGTACACAGAAGCCATGTTGCATTTATTCAGCAACAGGACTGACCATGTGGGTGGGGCAAAGGGGACTGGTGGAAAGGACCTTGAGATTTATTGGAAAGAAAGTATTAGAGGGAATGGGCTTTGGGGTTTAAGCTGCTTCGGGAGGGAAGTACAGACAAGGAAGTGGTCCACAGTATGAAGATGCCTGCAGGTGAGGGATGGCACTGTCCAAAGGAGGCTAATGAGCAGAACCACCTGGGAGGATTGCTCCAGAGATGCGGAGAGCCAAGCCAGGAGGCTGAGAGCAGTGGAAGAATGAATGAACAGGAAGGGTAAGGCAAAGGGAGGGTACATCAAGTCTGAGATCTTTGAGCAAATCAGAGTCAGGTCATGTGTGTGTGTGTTAGTCGCTCAGTCATGTCCAAACCTCTCACCCCGTAGACTGTCGCCCACCAGGCTCCTCTGTCCATAGAATTCTCCAGGCAAGAATACTTGAGTGCGTTGCCATTTCCTTTCCAGGGGATCTTCCCAACCTAGTGATCGAACCCGGGTTCCAGATTCCCTACAGTCTGAGCCACCAGGGAAGACACCAGGTTATGGGTAAGACCAGGATAATCATAGGCAGATGTACAATAGAATATGATTTTTGTAAATTTTAGTAATCATAAGCCCTTTAGCTGCAATAATATCTTTTCATTTTTATTGTTATTTCACACATTACAATAGAGTTGAAATCACTGATTTCCCAATGATACTTAAAAATCCTTTTTATTGTTGAACGACTCAGGATTACTACATGAGAAGATCTAATGTAAAATATGGTGACTATAGCTGGTAACATTTTATGGCATAACTGAAATCAAACTTTGCTACACTGGCCAGCCTGTAAAGCCTTCTCTATTAGTCTGCTAGAGCTGCCATAACAAAGTTCCAGGCTGGATGGCTTAAACAACAGAAGTTTATTTCCTCACAGCTATGGAGGTTGGAAGTTCAAGATCAAAGTGTTGCCAGAGGTGGGGGGCCAGTGTCTTTGGCTTCTCACTGCCTCTTCAAGGGCTGTCCCTCTGTGCATGTGCACCCTGGTGTCTGTGTGTCCTATTCTCTCCTTAGAAAGATATGAGTCAGATTGGATTGGGGCCTACCCCGGTGCCCTCATTTCCACGTAATTACCTGTTTGTAGGCCATATCTCCAATACAGTCACATTCTGAGGTTCTGGGCACGAGGCCTTCAAGATATGAATTGAGTTAGGAGAGGAGACACAATTCAACCTTTGACACCTTCCAAGTGTCAAAGCATTCTGTCTCAGACAATAAAACCAAAGGAAAATTCACTCGTACCAAGCCGCAGCACGCTAATTCATTATTTCATGCATTCTCATTCCACCAATATTTGATGAGAGCCATTTATGCAGTGACATGGTCTACATGAAACCAACAGAATAATCTTTCTAAAATGTGTGTCTGATTAGATCTCCTTCCAGAAACTCTTGAATGGCTCCCCACGCCCTTAGGAACATTCCCAAACTTTAGCACAGTATACAAGGTAGCCAAGATGTGGATTCTGCTTACTTACACAGCTACAATCCCCTCACATGCCTTTTGCTCCAGCTAAACTCTTTGAGTACAGTGGTTCCCCAAATATATTATGCTGAGTTACTCCTAGCTGTATGGCCCTAGGCAAAAATGTATTTATTCAACAAATATTTTATTGTCATCTCCCTTATTAACTGTGCTAGACCATGGGGATGGTAACAAAGCTCCACCCTTAAAGATCTCTTAGTATAAAGGAAATGTTAGACAAGCAATCAAAATTACAATCAATTGATATTCAGTGTAGTCTCTGTGTGTATGTGTGTGTCTGTCTGTCTGTCTGTTAGTTGCTCAGTCGTGTCCAACTCTTTGTGACCCATGGACTGAAGCCCACCAGGCTCCTTTGTTCATGGAATTTTCCAAGCAAGAATACTGAAGTGGGTTGCCATTCCCTTCTACAGAGGATCTTCCTGACCCAGGGATTGAACTCAAGTCTCCTGCATTGCAGGCAAATTTTTTACCTTCTGAGCCACTACAGAAGCCTGCAAAGTAGTCTAGAGTTATACAAAAATGTGTCAGGAGCTCAGAGGAGGATATCTATTTAAATTTACAGAGCATTAGTTTCTCTAGTAGAGTAATACACCAACCTCTAAAATTAGATGAAGGCGGCGGCCAATTTACAGCACAACCTATATGTTATATTAATATATTGCTGAAATAAATCAGATATATGGTTCCAGTTATTAAGAATGAAATAAGTGACATCTTATGTAACTGATGAAATGGAAATTGGTTACACACCCACCAAAGTAGGCAAAACCATGAAGTGGAAGTTAAAAATCCTCCCTTGTCAGAATGAATCCATCTCTGGAGTGGTTTTAAAATGCATACATGACAATCACATGGGGCACTCCACATGCCTAAGATACCCTAACTCATTAATCATGTGAAATTAGCAGCCATCACCAGTCAATGTACTTTTAGTATCATGCAATTTGTAATAAAGATTATTTTATTTATACTTAAAACCTTTTAGCATGTCTCCCGAGAAGTTACCAGAAAGTTCAAAAGGAAACTGAAGAAAGAACAAGAATGATATTGTTAACAGCCAGGCTAATACAGACCGAAAACCTTCCCTTTAGGACCGCTTAAGAATTCTGGGTATAATGCGTGTCCCTTTGTGTACCACTGAGTTCATAACAAGGAAGAGAAACTCCCAAGCGCTCCCAAGATAGGACATAAAAGAAAGTAATACGTAAGCGATACAATGATGCTAGTGGTAAAGAACCCGTGTACAAATACGGAGACAAAAGAGATGTGGGTTCAATGCCTGGGCTGGGGCGATTCCCCTGGGGGGAGGGCATGGCAACACACTCCAGTATTCCTGCCCGGAGAATCCCACAGACCTAGAGGGGCCTGGTGGGCTGCAGTCCGTGGGTCACCAAGAGTCGGACACCACTGAAGTGACTTAGCACACAGGCACAAGTGATACAATAACAAAGCACCTGCTCGGCTGGGTGGGGTGATATTGATATGCTTCCAGTGAGTTTGGGTTTTAAAGCCCATGTCCTGAGTCCACCTTAGGTGGGGAGTGGGAGGAGGACCCCTGTCTAAAGGCAGGACTCTCATAAGGCAGCACCTTCAGAGAAAGGCAGACTAACCACAATGTGCCCACTGGCACAGAGATCAAGGCAGTGTCTTCACCCACATTCTGGGTAAGGAAAAATGTCAGTCCTGATGGGGCGCTTACCAATATATTCCCTCTCAGTTACAATTTCACCTTTGAGTACCTGGACTGTGGTAACAGATGGGTTGGAGCCGGAAACATTTCTCCTTTACGGTAAGCGTGGTACAATACTTTGTCAGCAGAGGGCGCTGGAGGGACACTGCAGGAGGAAGGGGGCTTCTCTTCCTGGTTCCTGTATGCTGGGTTTGGCTTCTTGCTCTTGTTGCATGCTGCGTCAGCAGCGTGGCTGTGTAGTCACATCCAGTTGTGTTCTGCCCAGCCTTTCAGTGACCTCAGTGCCCCAGTCCAGGCCTGGAGACCACCTTTCCATGGCCCTCCCAGCAGAGGCACCAAGTGCTCCAGACTTCTTGCCCACAGTGGCATCCAAAGCCCTGTGTGCACACACATAGCAGCCTTGATATCACCTGTACCCGAGAGAGCTCTTTCCTGCCTGCCCAGGAACTGTGCATCTGCTTGAGTCTAGCCAGCCCTGTGAGCTTCTTGGTCTTCCTGTGAGCTTAACCACATCTTACCAATGAGGTCTGAACACCAGCCTTAGCGTAGGGACCCCAGCCTAAGTTTGTCCTTCCTTTCAGCCTCTCTTTACATCTTTTTAGTTACTCTTTTATCATAGCTTAATAGTTCCTTAAACTAACCTATTTAAATTATTGTGTGATTTCTGTCTCCTGACTAGACCCAGACTAGTACAACTGAGAAATCAAAATCCCTACCCTCTTCCTTATTAATGGTTCAAATTTACCTTACTCAGCAGAAATAAGCACAAAATCATTGTGAAGGAATATTTCCTAAACCTAGTTTGCCTGGCATTCTTACAGAGAAACCATGCTGAACGTGAATTCATGATCCAAAGTTTAAATACTCACAAATGGGTAATCCTTCATGAGGAAGTGTTGTTAAATATAATTATGGGGCTTAAACTATAATAATTTCTGATAATAAAACAATTCTAAAAGAAAAACTTATAAGTATGCTTAAAAGAAATTTTGTAACTTAGAAGAAACGACCTTAAATGTAAAGGGACTAAACAATTGAATGAAAAGACAAAAATTAAGATCTTTGTTTTACTTCCTGATTTGGATGGTATTTACATGGATATATTCATTCTGAGAACAATTTATATAGCTATTCTTTCATAATTATGTACTTTTCTGAATGCATCATTTATTTCTTATGTGTTTTTATATATATATATGTAATTTGGTCAAAGAAACCAGAAATGTTTTAGAACTAAATCATAATAAAATACTATATATCAAAGTTTCAGAATGTAGATAAAGCCGTATTTATAAAGAAGAAATTATAAAGAAAAAATGAACTAAGAAATTATACAAAGAAATTAGGCAAACAGTAAATTTCAGAGAATACAGAAGGGAGGAAATCATAAGGTAGGGAAAACATGCCTGAGAAATTTCCAGTATTAGTAACTCTTCTCGTGTTAATTTGTCTTTGCCTTCACAATAGGTAGTTCACCTATGCAAGTAGGAGATCTGAGCCTCGAAGCTGCTTCTGCCCGCACGGCTTTGGTTGACCTACACAAATTTGGGCTTTCGTCTCAGCAGCCTCATTGTTCTTCATTCGCTAAGTTGTGTCTGACTCTTTCAGCCTCACAGAGTGAGAATCCCTTGGACAGCAAGGATATCAAACCAGTCAATCCTAAAAGAAATCAACCCTGAATATTTATTGGAAGAATTGAAGCTAAAGCTGAAGCTCCTCTAATACTTTGGCCACGTGATGGGAAGAGCCAACTCATTGAACAAGACCCTGATGCTGGGAAAGGTTGAGGGCAGGAGGAAAAGGGGGAGACTAAGGATAAGATAGTTGGATAGCATCACCAAATGTACATGAGTCTGAGCAAACTCTGGGAGACAGTGAAGGACAGGGAAGTCTGGTGTCCATGGGGTTGCAAAGAGTCAGACATGACTGACCCTGAACAACAGCATAAGAGTGAAAAAAAGGAAGCAATGGCCCAAGGCTCACTCTGATCCTGGGAATCTTATAGCAAACCCTCTTCCTTATCAACCTGGTTTCAAAAGGCTACACCCTGAGGGGAAAAGAAACCAGAAGTAAATCTGCCCTGAACTCAAACCCAGGGTACTAGCAAAAGTTGCCTCATGCTGAGGGCAGCTGGTGTTCAACTGAAACCTCCGCAGTTCTTCCTTTTTCCTTAAACTCTGGCCTGATAGTTCTTTACAGTCTTTTCATTTCTATAACATTTTCACTAGGTTTTAAAATATAATTTGGAGGAAAATATCTATGTATACATATCTCTGCTTCTGTTATGTCCAGACCATTTCTGTCCTTTAGTGAGCCCATTTTTGCATGAAATGTTCCCTTGGTACCTCTAATTTTCTTGAAGAGATCTCTAGTCTTTCCCATTCTGTTGTTTTCCTCTATTTCTTTGCATTGATCGCTGAAGAAGGCTTTCTTATCTCTTCTTGCTAACAGAAGCAAAAGATATTAAGAAGAGGTGGCAAGAATACACGGAAGAACTGTACAAAAAAGATCTTCACGACCCAGATAATCATGATGATGTGATCACTAATCTAGAGCCAGACATCTTGGAATGTGAAGTCAAGTGGGCCTTAGAAAGCATCACTATGAACAAAGCTAGTGGAGGTGATGAATTCCAGTTGAGTCAGACACGACTGAGTGACTGAACTGAACTGATACATATCTCTATATATTTTAGATAGTATTTACATGCATTTATCACGAGGAAGGGCTTGAAATACCTATCCCAGTGTTATCAGAAACCAAACCTCTTTATGTGGTGAACATATTAAAAAATCCCTCTAGGAGTTACATACACCAAACTAAAGGTTAATGGTTATTTGTGGATGGAAGGGAGGAAAAAGAGATGGAGATGAGTCTTTAGCTTTATTTGTAATGTTTTATATATTTAAAAGAAAACAAATAATGAAGAAAGTTTGCAAAATATTCAGTTCAGTTCAGTTGCTCAGTCGTGTCCGACTCGTTGCGACCCCATAAATCACAGCACGCCAGGCCCTCCTGTCCATCACCAACTCCCGGAGTTCACTCAGACTCACATCCATCGAGTCCGTGATGCCATCCAGCCATCTCATCCTCTGTCGTCCCCTTCTCCTCCTGCCCCCAATCCCTCCCAGCATCAGAGTCTTTTCCAATGAGTCAACTCTTCGCATGAGGTGACCAAAGTACTGGAGCTTCAGCTTTAGCATCAGTCCTTCCAAAGAAATCCTAAGGCTGATCTCCTTCACAATGGACTGGTTGGATCTCCTTGCAGTCCAAGGGACTCTCAAGAATCTTCCCCAACACCACAGTTCAAAAGCATCAATTCTTCGGCGCTCAGCCTTCTTCACAGTCCAACTCTCACATCCATACATGACCACAGGAAAAACCATAGCCTTGACTAGACGGACCTTAGTCGGCAAAGTAATGTCTCTGCTTTTGAATATACTATCTAGGTTGGTCATAACTTT
>SJXQ01007826.1:0-146063 GCA_006408695.1 Aepyceros melampus
CTTGCTTCTATCACCAGTCACATCCATAACTGGGTATTGTTTTTGCTTTGGCTCTATCCCTTCATTCTGTCTGGAGTTATTTCTCCACTGATCTCCAGTAGCATATTGGGCAGCTAATGACCTGGGGAGTTTCTCTTTTGCTATCCTATCATTTTGCCTTTTCATCCTGTTCATGGGGTTCTCAAGGCAAGAATACTGAAGTGGCTTGCCATTCCCTTCTCCAGTGGACCACATTCTGTCAGACCTCTCCACCATGACCTACCCATCTTGGGTTGTCCCGCAGGCATGGCTTGGTTTCAGTGAGTTAGACAAGGGTGTGGTCCTGTGTGATTAGATTGACTAGTTTTCTGTGAGTATGGTTTCCGTGTGTCTGCCCTCTGATTCTCTCTTGCAACACCTACCATCCTACTTGGATTTCTGTTACCTTGGGCGTGGGATATCTCTTCACGGCTGCTCCAGCAAAGCACAGCCACTGCACCTTACCATGGACGAGGGGTATCTCCTTACTGCCACTGTTCCTGACCTTCAATGTAGGATAGCTCCTCTAGGCCCTCCTGTGCCTGCCCAGCCACCACTCCTTGGGTTGCTCCTCCTGGCCGCCAGCCCTGGCCTCAGGTGTGGGTGGCTCCTCTCAGCTGCAGCTCCTGGCCTCGGGGGCGAGGTGGCTTCTCCTGGCCGCCCCAGACCTCAGACGTGGGGTGTCTCCTCCCTGCTGCCATTGGCCTCAGACGTGGGGTAGCTCATCCCGGCCGCTGCCCTGACCTCGGAAGCGGGGTGTCTCCTCCCGGCCACCACTGACTTCGGACACAGGGTGTCTCCTCCTGGCTGCCACCTCTGACCTCAGACGCGGGGTAGCTCCTCCCAGCCACCACTGACCTCGGACACAGGGTAGCTCCTCTCGGCCGTTCCTGCACCATCGCAACCTGGCACTCTAGGCCGCTGCCCCTGACCTCAGACGTGGGGTAGCTCTCGGCCACGCTCAAGTGTGGCGGCTGCCTCTGCCGCCTGCACTCTGCCAGGAGATCTCAAACAGAGATCAGCTCCCTAGAAAAGACACACAGCTCACCTGAGATGGTGTTCCCACTGCCCACCCAGGAAACCGAGCGGCTGGGATGGGGGAGGCAATAAGACAAACTGCCCCTGGGTAATGTGTGCTCACCAACACCTTGTCACCTGAGCTGCTCAGACCTGTGAGGGCACAAAACAGGCCCAAACAAGTTTGTGCCTTTGTGGAGTACCCGAGAACCTGAACCTGAGTGGCTTAGACCTAGGAAGTGCACACAAACCAGGGCCCACTTTAGACAATTCCCCTACAGAGCAACCTGGAGCCTGAGCAGTGTAGACTGGGAAAGCACACATGTAGTGAGCAGAGGCAAACCCATTGGGCCAAGACACTGCGAGTACTCTCCACAAATGCCAGTGATATTTGTTTACAGTGTTCCTTCCTCCCTACAGAACAACTGAACAAGTGAGCCTAAATAAGTGACCACCTTCGCCCCCTTGTGTCAGGACAAAAATTAAACACTGAGGAGACTTGCAAACAGAAGACAAAATAAACAGAGGGAACTGCTTTGGAAGTGACAGGTAAAACAGATTAAAACCCTATAGTTAGCACTGACTACATTAGATCTTGAGAAGTATAGCTGGAACAAGGAACTATCTGAAACTGAACTGACCCCACACTACCCACAACAGCTCCAGAGAAATTCTTAGATATATTTTTACTATCATCATTTTTTAAATTTAATTTTTTTTACTTTTAAGTCCTCTATTACTGCTTTAATTTTAATTTTTATAATTTATTATTAACTTGCAAAAAAAAGACCCTATTTTTAAAGCAAACTTCGTATATATATTTTTATAACTTTTGTGCTTTTTAAAAAATATTGTATTTTTGAGAGTTTAACCTCTACTCTAGATTTTTATTCTTTGTTTTTTGGTATTTGTTATCAATTTTGTACCTTTAAGAATCCAATCTTCAGTACCCATGTTTACTTAGGAGTGTGATTATTGGCTTGATTGCCCTGTCCCCCTTTTGACTCTCTTTTTCTCCCCTAAGTCACCTCTGTCTCCTCCCTCCCCCTTCTTTTCTCTACCCAACTCAGTGAATCGCTCTGGGTATTCCAGGCTGTGGAGAACACTTACGGAACTGATTACTGGCTAATTCTGTCTCTCTCCTTCTGACCTTCCCTCTTCTTCTCCTGGTCATCTCTATCTTGTTCCTCCCTCTTCTCTCCTCTATGTTACTCTGTGAACCTCTCTGGGTGTTCCAGGCTGTGGAGAGCACATAGGGATTTGATTACTGGATAGATTGTTCTCTCCCTTTTTGATTCTCCTTCTTCTTCCCCTGGTCACTTCTATCTCCCTCATCCCTCTTCTGTTCTCCATGTAACTCAGAGAACCTTTCTGGGTGTCTCTCATTGTGTATAATCTTTTCTCCATTAACCTAGGTGTTTTATCATTGGTGCTGTAAGGATGGAGAAGTCTTCAGGCTACTATAGGAATTAAGACTGAAAACCAGAGGAAGGAGGCTTAAGTTCAAAACCTCAGAACACCAGAGAACTCCTGACTTCAGGCAATATTAATCAGTAAGAGTTCACCCAAAAGCCTCCATACCTACACTGAAACCAAGGTCCACCCAAGAGCCTATAATTTCTAGAGCAAGACATACCATGCAAATTCTCCAGCAACACAGGAACATAGCCCTGAGCTTTAATACACAGGCTGCCCAAAGTCACACCAAACCCACAGATATCTCAAAAGTCACTACTGGACACTTCATTGCACTCCAGAGAGAAGAAATCCAGCACCACCCACCAGAACAGCAACACAAGCTTCTGTAACCAGGAAATCTTGACAAGCCACTCATCCAACCTCACCCACAGGGAGGAACCTCCACAATAAAGAGAAACCACAAATGGCCAGAATGCAAAAAGGCCACCTCCAACACAGCACTCTAAATATGATGAAAAGGCAGAGAAATACTCAGCAGGTAAGAGAACATAATAAATGCCCACCAAACCAAACAAAAGAGGAGGAGATAGGGAGTCTGCCTGAAAAAAAAATCAGAATAATGATAGTAAAAATGATCCAAACTCTTGAAAACAAAATGAAGTTACAGATACATAGTATGGAGACAAGGATTGAGAAGATGCAAGAAATGTTTAACAAGGACCTAAGAAATAAAAAAGAGTCAATCAATAATGAATAATGCAATAAATAAGATCCAAAATTCTCTGTAGGGAACCAACAGTAGAATAACTGAGGCAGAAGATAGGATAAGTGAGATAGAAGGTAGAATGGTAGAAATAAATGAAGCAGAGGGGAAAAAAGAATTCAAAGAAATGAGGACAACCTCAGAGACCTCTGGGACAATGTCAAATGCCCCAACATTCAAATCATAGGAGTTCCAGAAGAAAAAGATAAAAAAGAAAGACCATGAGAAAATACTTGAGGAACTAATAGTTGAAAAATTCCTTAAAATGGAGAAGGAAATAGCTACCCAAGTCCAAGAAACCCAGAGAGTTCCAAACAGGATAAACCAAGGGTAAAACACCCCAAGACACATATTAATCATATTAATAAAGATCAAACACAAAGAACAAATATTAAAAGCAGCAAGGGAAAAACAACAAATAACAAACAAGGGGATTCCCATAAGGATAACAGTTGATTTTCCAATAGAAACTCTTCAGGTCAGAAGAGAATAGCAGGACATACTTAAAGTAATGAAAGAGAAAACCCTACAACCCAGATTACTGTACTCAGCAAGGATCTCATTCAAATATGAAGGAGAAATCAAAAGCTTTACGAACAAGCAAAAGCTGAGAGAATCAGCACCACCAAACCAGCTCTTAACAAATACTAAAGGATCTTCTCTAGACAGGAAACAGAGAAAAGTTGTATAAACTCGAACCCAAAACAACAAAGTAAATGGCAATAGGATCATCCTGATCAATAATAACTTAATGTAAAATGGGTTGAATGCACCAACCAAAAGACAAAGACTGTCTGCTGCTGCTGCTGCTAAGTCACTTCAGTCGTGTCCGACTCTGTGCGACCCCATAGACGGCAGCCCACCAGGCTGCCATCCCTGGGATTCTCCAGGCAAGAACACTGGAGTGGGTTGCCATTTCTCTCCAATGCATGAAAGTGAAAAGTGAAAGTGAAGTTGCTCAGTCGTGTCCAACTCAGCAACTCCATGGACTGCAGCCTACCAGGCTCCTCCATCCATGGGATTTTCCAGGCAAGAATACTGGAGTGGGGTTCCATTGCCTTCTCCAAAAGACTGGCTGAATGGATACAAAAACAAGACCCCTATATATGCTGTCTACAAGAGACTCATCTCAAAACAAGGGACACATACAGACTGAAAGTGAAGGGCTGAAAAAAGATATTTCACACAAATGGAGACCAAAAGAAAGCAGAAATAGCAATAGTCATAGCACATAAAATAGACTTTGAAATAAAGGCAGTGAAAAGAGACAAAGAAGGACACTACATAATGATCAAAGGATCAATCCAAGAAGAAGATATAACAATTATAAATACATATGCACCCAACATAGGAGCACTGCAATATGTAAGGCAAAAGCTAATAAAAATGAAAGAGGAAATTAACAATAACACAATAATATTGGGAGACTTTAATATCCCACTCACACCTATAAATAGATCAACTATACAAAAAATTAGCAAGTAAACACAAACTTTAAATTATACAATGGATCAGTTAGACATAATTGATATCTATAGGACATTTCATCCCAGAAAAATGAATTTCACCTTTTTCTTAAGTGCAGATAGAATCTTCTCCAGGATGGATCACAACCTGGGCCATAAATTTAGCCTTGGTAGATTAAAAAAAAAAACTGAAATCATTCCAAGCATCTTTTCTGATCATCATGAAGTAAGATTAAATGTCAATTACAGGGAGAGAAAAAAAAAAACTGTTAAAAATTCCATCGTACAGAGGCTAAACAACACGCTTTTGAATAACCAACAAATCACAGAAGAAATAAAAAAAGAAATCAAGATATACATAGAAAGGAATGAAAATGAAAACACAATGACCCAAAACCTATGGGACAGTGTAAAGCAGTGATAAGGGAAGGTTCATAGCAATACATGCTTACCTCAAGAAATAAGAAAAAAAAGTCAAATAAATAACCTAACTCTCCACCTAACGCAACTAGAAAAGGAAGAAATGAAGAACCCCAGGGTTAGTAGAAGGAAAGAAATCATAAAAATTAGGGCAGAAATAATGAAAAATAAACAAAAGAGACCATAGTAAAAATCAACAAAGCTAAAAGCTGGTTCTTTGAGAAGATAAATAAAATAAACAAACCATTAGCCAGACTCATCAAGAAACAAAGGGAGAAGAATCAGATCAACAAAATTAGAAATGAAAATGGAGAAGTCACCTCAGACAACACAGAAATACAAAGAATCATAAAGGACTACTGTCAGAAACTATATGTCAATAAAATGGACAACTTGGAAGAAATAAATTCCTAGAAGTATATCTTTCCAAAACAGAACCAGGAATAAACAGAAAATTTTAACAGACCCATCACAAGACCCCTCACATCATGGAAATCAAAACTGTAATCAGAAAACGCAGCAAACAAAAGCCCAGGACCAGATGGCTTCACAGCTGAATTCTACCAAAAATTTAGAGAAGAGCTGACACCTATACTACTCAAGCTCTTTCAGAAAATTGCAGAGGAAGGTAAACTTCCAAACTCAATCTATGAGGCCACCATCACCCTAATACCAAAATCAGACAAAGATGCCACAAAAACAGAAAACTACAGGCCAATATCACTGATGAACATAGATGCAAAAATCCTTAACAAAATCTTAGCAAACAGAATCCAACAACATATTAAAAAAATCATACATCATGACCAAGTGGGCTTTATCCTAGGGATGCAAGGATTCCTTAATATCTGCAAATTAATCAATGTAATACATAACATTAACCAATTGAAAGATAAAAACTATATGATTATCTAAATAGATGCAGAGAAATCATTTGACAAAATTCAACATCCATTTATGATAAAAACCCTCCAGAATGCAGGAATAGAAGGAACATACCTCAATATAATAAAAGCTATATATGACAAACCACAGCAAACATTATCCTCAATGGTGAAAAATTCAAAGCATTTCCCCCTGAAGTCAGGAATAAGACAAGGGTGTCCATTCTCACCACTACTATTCAAAATAGCTTTGGAAGTTTTAGCCACAGCAATCAGAGAAGAAAAAGAAATAGATGGAATCCAGACTGGAAAAGAAGAAGTAAAACTCACTGTTTGCAGATGACATGATCCTCTACATAGAAAACCCTAAAGACTCCACCAGAAAATTACCAGAGCTATTCAATGAAATAGTAAAGTTGCAGGATATAAAATTGACACACAGAAATTCCTTGCATTCCTATATACTAACAATGGGAAAACAGAAAGAGGAATTAAGGAAACAATTCCATTCACTATTGCAACGAAAAGAATAAAATACTTAAGAATAAATCTATCTAAAGAAACAAAAGACCTATATATAGAAAACTATAAAACACTGATGAAAGAAGTCAAAGATGACACAAATACAACGAGAAATATACCATGTTCACAAATCAGAAGAATCAATATAGTGAAAATGAGTATACTACCCAAAGCAATCTATAGATTCAATGTAATCCCTATCAAGCTACCAATGGGATTTTTCAGAGAACTAGAACAAATAATTTCACAATCTGTATGGAAATACAAAAAATCTCGGATAGCCAAAGCAATCTTGAGAGAAGAATGGAACTGGAGGATTCAGCCTGCCTGATTTCAGGCTATACAACAAAGCTACAGTAATCAAGACAGCATGGTATTGGCACAAAGACAGAAATATATATCAATGGACAAAATAGAAAGCCCAGAGATAAATCCATGCACCTATGGACACCTAATCTTTGACAAAGGAGGCAAGAATATACAATGGAGAAAAGACAATCACTTTAACAAGTCGTGCTGGGGAAACTGGTCAACCACTTTAAAAGAATGAAACTAGAACACTTTCTAACACCATACATAAAAATAAACTCAAAATCGATTAAAAATCTAAACATAAGACCAGAAACAATAAACATCCTAGAGGAAACATAGGCAAAACACTCTCTGACATACATCACAGCAGGATCCTTTATGATCCACCTCCTAGACTAATAGAAATAAAAGCAAAAATAAACAAATGGGACCTAATTAAACTTAAAAGCTTTTGCACAATGAAGGAAACTATAAGCAAGGTGAAATAACAGCCTTCAGAATGGGAGAAAATAACCAACCAAACAACTGACAAAGAATTAATCTCAAAAATATACAAGCAACTCCTGCAGCTCAATTCTAGAAAAATAAACGATTCAGTCAAAAAATGGGCCAAAGAACTAAACAGACATTTCTCTAAAGAAGATGTATAGATGGCTAACAAACACATGAAAAGATGCTAAACATCACTCATTATCAGAGAAATGCAAATCAAAACCACACTGAGGTACCATCTCACACTGGTCAGTATGGCTACTGTCCAAAAGTCTATAAACAATAAATGCTGGAGAGGGTGTGGAGAAAAGGGAACCCTCTTACACTGTTGGTGGGAATGCAAACAAGTACAGCCACTATGGAGAACAGTGTGGAGATTCCTTAAAAGACTGGAAATAGAACAGTCATATGAACCAGCAATCCCACTGCCGGGCATACACACTGAGAAAACCAGAATTGAAAGAGACACACAAAGTGTAGCCCAATGTTCATTGCAGCACTTTTTATAATAGCTAGGAGATGGAAGCAACCTAGATGTCCATCAGCAGATGAATTGATAGGAAAGCTAGCTATGGTACATATACACAATAGAATATTACTCAGTAATAAAAAGAATGCATTTGAGTCAGTTCTACTGAGGTGGATGAAACTGGAGCATATTATACAGAGTGAAGTAAGTCAGAAAGAAAAACACCAATACAGTACGAAGATGAAGTCTCTCAGTCATGCCCAACTCTTTGCGACCCCATGGACTGTAGCCTACCAGGCTTCTCCATCCATGGGATTCTCCAGGCTAATGCAAATATATGGAATTTAGAAAGATGGTAATGATGACCCTATATGTGAGACAGCAAAAGAGACACGATGTATAGAACAGACTTTTGGACTCTGTGGGAGAAGGTGAGGGTGGGATGATTTGAGAGAATAGCATTGAAACATGTGTATTATCATATGTGAAACAGATCGCCACTCCAGGTTCAATGCATGAGACAGGGTGCTCAGGGCTGGTGCACTGGGATGACCCTGAGGGATGGGTTGGGGAGGGAGGTGGGAGGGGGTTTAGGATGGGGAACACATGTACACCCATGGCTGATTCATGCCAGTGTACGGCATGAACCACTACAATATTATAAAGTAATTAGCCTCCAATTAAAATAAAAAGAAAAAAAATAATAAAATTTATTTGAACCCCCCACCCCCCAAAAAAAATAATCCCAAAAGATGGTGCTGTGAAAGTGCTGCTCTCAATATGTCAGCAAATTGGAAAACTCAGCAATGGCCACAGAACTGGAAATTTGAGTTTTCTTTCCAATCCCAAAGAAAGGTTAATGCTAAAGCATGCTCAAACTACTGCACAACTGCACTCATCTCTCATGCTAGCAAAGTAATGCTCAATATTCTCCAAGTCAGACTTAAACAGTATGTGAACTGTGAACTTCAAGATGTTCAAGCTGGATTTAGACAAGGTAGAAGAACCAGAGATCAAATTGCCAACATCTGCTGGATCATCAAAAAAGCAAGAGAGTTCCAGAAAAACGTATACTTCTGCTTTATTGACTATGCCAAAGCCTTTGACTGTGTGGATCACAAACTGTGGAAACTTCTTTAAGAGATGAGAATACCAGACCACCTGACCTACCTCTTGAGAAATCTGTATGCAGGTCAAGAAGCCATAGTTATAACTGAATGTGGAACAACATGGTTCCAAATTGGGAAAAGAATATGTCAAGGCTGTATATTGTCACCTTGATTACTTAACTTACATGGAGAGTACATCATGAGAAATGCTAAGCTGGATGAACACAAGCTGGAATCAAAATTGTCAGGAGAAATATCAATAACTTCAGATACACATGGCTGAAAGCAAAGAAGAACTAAAGAGCCTTTGATGAAAGTGAAAGAAGAGAGTGAAAAAGTTGGCTTAAAACTCAACATTCAGAAAACTAAGATCATGGCATCTGGTCCCATCACTTCATGGCAAATAGATGGGGAAGCAATGGAAGCAGTGGCTGACGATTTTTTTGGGCTCCAAAATCACTGTACATGGTGACTGCAGCCGTGAAATTAAAGATGATTGCTCCTTGGAAAAAAAGGTATGACCAACCCAGACAGCATATTAAAAAATAGAGACATTACTTTGGCGACCAAGGTCTGTCTAGCCAAAGCTATGGGTTTTTCAGTAGACATGTATGGATGTGAGAGTTGGACAATAAAGAGAGCTGAGTGCTGAAGAATTGATGCTTTTGAATTGTGATGTTGGAGAAGACTCTTGAGAGTCCCTTGGACTACAGGGAGATCCAACCAGTCCATCCAAAAGGAAATCTGTCTGGAATATTCATTGGAAAGACTGATGCTGAAGCTGAAACTCCAATACTTTGGCCACCTTATGTGAAGAACTGACTCATTTGAAAAGATCCTGATGCTGGGAAGGATTGAAGGCGGGAGGGGAAAGGGACGACAGAGGGTGAGATGGTTGGATGGCATCACTGACTCAATAGACATAAGTTTGAGTAAACTCTGGGATTTGGTGATGGACAGGAAGGTTCGGTGTGCTGCAGTCCATGGGGTAGCAGAGAGTCAGACAAGACTGAGAGTCTGAGCTGAACTTAATTCTCTTTAATCTCATTCCAGTAGGAATGCAGTCTCCTCATCTAAAATGAAGACTGTTGGGTTCAGTTCAGTTCAGTCACTCAGTCGTGTCCGACTCTTTGTGACTTGCAGCATGCCAGGTCTCCCCGTCCATCACCAACTCCCAGAGTTTACTCAAACTCATGTCCATCGAGTCGGTGATGCCATTCAACCATCTCATCCTCTGTCGTCCCCTTCTCCTCCTGCCCCCAATCCCTCCCAGCATCAGAGTCTTTTCCAATGAGTCAACTCTTCTCATGAGGTGGCCAAAGTATTGGATTTCAGCTTTGGGTGAGATGGTTGGATGGCATCACTGACTCAATAGACATAAGTTTGAGTAAACTCTGGGATTTGGTGATGGACAGGAAGGTTCGGTGTGCTGCAGTCCATGGGGTAGCAGAGAGTCAGACAAGACTGAGAGTCTGAGCTGAACTTAATTCTCTTTAATCTCATTCCAGTAGGAATGCAGTCTCCTCATCTAAAATGAAGACTGTTGGGTTCAGTTCAGTTCAGTCACTCAGTCGTGTCCGACTCTTTGTGACTTGCAGCATGCCAGGTCTCCCCGTCCATCACCAACTCCCAGAGTTTACTCAAACTCATGTCCATCGAGTCGGTGATGCCATTCAACCATCTCATCCTCTGTCGTCCCCTTCTCCTCCTGCCCCCAATCCCTCCCAGCATCAGAGTCTTTTCCAATGAGTCAACTCTTCTCATGAGGTGGCCAAAGTATTGGAGTTTCAGCTTTAGCATCAGTCATTCCAAAGAACATCCAGGACTGATCTCCTTTAGAATGGACTGGTTGGATCTCCTTGCAGTCTAAGGGACTCTCAAGAGTCTTCTCCAACACCACAGTTCAAAAGAATCAGTACTTTGGTGCTCAGCTTTCTTCACAGTCCAACTCTCACATCCATACATGACTACTGGAAAAACCATGGCCTTGACTAGACGGACCTTTGTTGGCACAGTAATGTCTCTGCTTTTGAATATGCTATCTAGGTTGGTCGTAACTTTCCTTCCAGGGAGTAAGCATCTTTTAATTTCATGGCTGCAATCACAAGACTGTTGGGTAGTTAGTGACAATAATGTGACTAAACTAAACCCAGTTCTCACCACACTCAAACCTTTAGGGCAATTTGATCGTTCCATTTTATTGACTCACTTTCTACATTTGGCTTCTGAGACACCACCTTGTCTCATTCCCAACCACATATTTGCTTCCTCTACATCTCAGAATGTACAGGTTTGGTACATCAAATTGCTTATTCAAAATTCCCCTGGATGCTTGCATGTGTTCTAAGTTGCTTGAGTCATGTTCAACTCTTTGTGACCCCACGTGCTGTAGCCTGCCAGGTTCCTCTGTTCATGAAATTTTCCAGGCAAGAATACCAGAGTGGGTTGCCATGCTCTCCTCCAGGATATATTCCCAACCTAGGGATGCAACCCACATCTCGTGTCTCCTACATTTGCAGATGGATTATTTACCACTAGCACCACTTGGGAAGACCAAGTAAAGGAATTTTTAGCTTGATATTTAGCTTGCTTAAATAATGTAACAAATTCAAAACCAATCTCTTGTTTCTCCCACCACTAATAAAGAACAGTCTTTCTTCAAAAATTTTTCCCTTACTTTAGGAGTTCAGATAAAATCCTGATATCATCTGTGGCTTATCTCTTTCTCACATACTTCACACCCAATTTAGAAGTATGTTGTCTACCATCAGATTATATCCAGTATTGATCTTTCCTCACCAATTTTTAAGATACTATTATAGTTCAACAACCATCATTTCTTGCCTCTTTCATTGTATTGTCTTCTTATTCTATTTCTCTACATTCACTTTTTAAATGTTTTTCATTTACTTAAAACCCTTAAAAATCCTCTTATATCAAAGTAAAATCCAGTGTCTTTATAATTGTCTATAAAAACCTACATGATTTGGTCCCTCATTCCACTTTATGGCTTATATCATTTTGCACTTTTCCTTGTTCACCCTACTCCAACTAAACACTCTTTTCTCTGCTAATATTTTCTGAATATGCATGCTTTCCATTAGGAAAGTCCAAGAAGGTACCTGGACCTGAATGCAAATCATTTGTCTTGGATACTCAGTATATTTCTGTATTTTTCCTCCCTCAGAAATTGACATCTAAGTCTTAGCAATTCTCATGTCGACAACCAAACACCATCAACTTCTCATCTTATCCTTTCATTCTTACCAGTTCTCACCAGTTCATTTGCTTGATCCTGCCTTGGAAATATGAAGGTATAGAAATTATCAGCAGTTTTTTGCCAGTCATTGTTTCTTTGATATTTTATTTGTATTTCTCTTCAATAGTTGTTTGACTCAGCATCTTTCTGTCTGCTCTACACAATGAAAATACAAATTAAATGAGAATAGAAAAAATTATTAAATTATTAAATCATATAAATTCCAAATCCATTCCAAAATATACTTATATTAAAGAAAATACACATTTCAGAAAGAGATTTATGGTGACTGGGTGGTTTCATGACATCTAGGCATTCCAGAAAGGAGCTAAAATTTTTGCATCCAGTCACAGTTTGTAACGAGTTTCTAACCATCCATCTGCAAGCTACACTGATCACATCAGTAGCATCACCTGTGCATGAGACTGACTTTGGGACTGACTCTGGGAAAGATAAAGAAGCATGCTTTAGCCTCAATTTTGAGTTCATGACAACTTCTCAAGAATCTCATCAACAACCTATAAAGCACAGTTTCAAAAAATGTAAACATGTTAAGGTAAGTGGATAACTCTTGATAACCCCAAACACACTATCTTGCTGTATTTATGTGGAACTCTCTATCTACCACGGGCTGTGTGAAGAGGTTCTTCCTCAAAACAACATACTCACAGGACTCTGGAGGAGCCAGTGGGGCTGAGGGGAGCCTGAGGACTGGGTAAGAGGTTTCCTTTTTGTTTCGGTTGGAGACAAACTTATAACACACAGTACAGAATGCTGTAGTCTTCTGTCCTCTGGCACAACACTTCATGCTGTTTTCAACTATTCTGGAAGCCATCCTTGTCCTGCAAATGAGGTTCTGCAGCTTCAATATTTGGTGTATAATCAAAATTCAAAAGAGAATGAATGAGTTGAATCTCCAAACAACATTTCTCAATGTCCTCCTGGAGCCCAGCCAGTGCTGTCAATCAAATGCTCTCTCAGTAAATCTAGACAGATTTCACCTGTCTCTGTGGTGTTGGGGTGCTATAATTTTCTATAACTTGATGAAGCATCTCACTGTGGGAGGCATCACGTTATACGCATCAAGAACTTCAATTGCAAACAAATTTTCTACCCTGGTATTAACCCTCATCTATCAAAAAACACAAAACAATGACAACAATCCTGGGGTTTACAGTTAGCTGAAAGCAATGAAGCTTGCTTGGATGAAGAAAATGCACTTTATATCTACACGGTAAATCAGTTTTAACCTCTGTAACAAGTAGCCTATCTCTCACAGAAACCTGATGGGTGGAATCAGAGGCTGTGTGTATGCTTGGAACCCTTTGAGATGATTATCCTGATTCAGTTGTCTTGCCAGCATCAGCATTATGGCTGCCTTACTCTGGTCACCATGAGACAGGTGAGCCAGGATATGGGACAGGAAGTGGTCAGGCATACAGTAGGACCAGAGTGGTGAGGAAGAGACTCAGCGCTCCCTTTTTCCTTAGCAGTCTTTTTTAAGAGATCTAAGAAGCTAATCTCCACACACACCTCCCAGCTCCCAAATTGACTGGAATCCCAGAAGTCAGTAGATATAGCAATTAAAGAATTAAACTCAGAGGAATATTTGGTAGTACCTGAATCAATAAAATTACCTCTTCCTTGAAACTTACTTTATTCTATGATTAAAATTCTGTAGTGAAAACTGAAGTATGTAGTGGCATAATAAAGTCCACTTTTCCTGTCACAGTCATTGTTCAAAGTGACCCCCATGATCCCTGACTCTGGATATTCATATCATCGTGTAGTTCTCTCTGATATTGTATCATAATTGGCTTGTGTGACCTATAAAATATGACAGAAGTGATGGTGTACAATTTAGAAGTTTAAGGCATAATAGAAATGGTGGCATTTACCTCTTGTTCTGTCTTGGATTATGTGGCTAGGGGGAAGCCTGCTGCTATGTCATGAGGTCACTTGGTAAACTATGAAGAGATCCACTTATGCCTTATGCCAAAAGCCCTATGAATGACCCATCTTATAAGAAGATCCTCTATCTCCTGTCTAGTCAGCAGATACCTACAGCCCCTATCAGGTCTCTCATGAGAGGCCATGTGCAGTCAACAAAGTTTTCCTGAATTCCTAACTCACAGAAACTAATTTTTACTGTTTTAGTCCTTCATTTAGGGGATTGACTTTTTGGATATTAATTTTTTGTGCAGTAATGGGTAACTGAGACTTTCCAGGTGGCTCAGATCATAAAGAATTGATCTGCAAAGTGGAAGACCTGGTTTTGAACCCTTGGTTGGGAAGTTTCCCAGAGAAGGAAATGGTAATCCACTCCAGTATTCTTTCCTGGAGAATTCCATGGACAGAGGAGCCTTATGGGCTACAGTCCATGGCATCACAAAGAGTTGAACACAACTGAGTAATTAACACAAATACAATAGGTAACTAGTATACTTCTCAAAATTAATGTCTTAAATGCTTAGTTTAGTGTATATCTGAATAACTAAAAATCAGATGGCTCTCCAGCATAGAAACTTAGTGATTGCCCCTTACTGTAGAGGATCCAAAAGTTCAGACACTCACTTTTCCAACATTTTCAATACTGAGCACTGTATCTACATGTTAGATAAGCTCATCCAATTTCACCTGGGACTTTGAGTCAAAAGTTATTTATACAATCAATCAAAGGTGATAGAAACTAAATTCTAATAATAGCTTCAGAGACTGTAGCAACTTCAAGCATCCTGGTGTGCCAGGGGCCACAGAGCCAGTAGCCATACCCACTGCCTAGTGCTAGTTTCAATCAAAGTTACAATTTCCAGTGTTCAGCTGTAGAAACAAAAGACTTCACCCAACTGATTCAGTGGTGAAACTTGGCTGTGACTTGCACTTTCACTTTTCCATTATTGTTGCCAGTTTTCTAAATCTGATAATCTAGAATTCCAGCAAATTTATTCATATATCAGTTAAGGTAACTGTAGCTGCTTGAATAAACCACTGAAAACTTTAAAATGGTTTAAAATATAGAAGTTTATTTCTCATCAAGTCACTGAATTTCGAGGATTTTCAGTTAGTAGATGACTTGGATTGTTTCCATCTTGATACTCTGTCACTCCCTAAGATTGTCAGCATCTGCAGTTAAAGCAAGAACAAACAGGAATGAAGAAGTTACTCTATTTTAAAGTCATTTTATGAAGCAACACACATCACTTATCCTTACCTTCTTAGATGAGACTCAGACACCAAACTCACATGGATTCACAGGTGAAGGGTGATATAGTTCATAATTTGCAGCAATTTCTTAGCAATAACTCTTTTCAACAGATTAGAAAGTACAAAACCTGTGTCATAATTATCATAATTGTTATTGTGCTATGAGTGTGTTACAATAAGTTTATTTGTTTGTTTTGCTTAAATATGCCAGAGGTAGATTGTTTGCAACTTGGAATCCTGCCTAATATAGCTGTATTCTCAGTACTTGATCAAAATCAACCTATAATTGGACAAGTTAATATAAATACATTGATTAACTCTTTTTATGTTGTTGAATTTCTTATTTTAATAATAAATGGGTTATTTATCAATAAATAGCTCTCATTTGTGACACTAAACAGATGACTGTTTTAGTGACTCCATAACACTAAAAAAGTTGCAAGCCTCTGTTTGTGGTGTATACACTTAGACACAAGGAAGGCCTCAAAGTTATAAACAATTTGCCAATTATGGCAACAGTAAATTTTAAAAATCCCTAGAAGAAACTTATTTATTTTACTTCCATTAATCAGCAATACAAATACCCAACACTACATAGGCATACATTTTTTCAGAAATTATTTCAAATAAATGGAGACAATTTTCCCAGAAATAGTTAAGAATTATTTAATATTATATATTATATTTCCTTAGTTATATAAATAATTATAATTATATAATGTTTTATTGCTATGGAAAATCTCTACAAGTAATAAATACAGCTTAAAATTATATTATTGTTCTTTAAATTTTTTTATTGGAAAAAAAATTATTGTTAGGAGAACAGAAAGATAATACACAGATTTGGAGAAAATTTTTGCAAACACATAGCTGATAAAGTGCTGGTGTTAAAAACATATAAATATCTCTTAAAACTCAAGAATTAGAAAACAACCCAATTGAGAACTGGTTAAAAGTTCTAAATGACATCTCACCAAAGAAGACATATAGACAGCAATAAGCATATGAAAAGATGCTCAAGTTTGCTAATTATTAGAGAAATCAAATCAAATCTACAATCAGAGATCACTTCACACCAGTCAGAACAGCCATCATTAAAAATCTACAAATAATAAATGCTGGAGAGGATGTGGAGGAAAAGGAACCTTCATATATTATTGATGGGAATGTAAATTGGTACAGTCACTTTGGAGATTCCTTAAAAAAACTAAACATATTTACCTTATGATCCTGAAATCCCCTTCCTGGCCATGTATCAGGAGAAAACTCTAATTTCAAACTATACATGACTTATTTCATTTAGATTAAAACCCTCCAAGTCCAATCATGTTGCTGAAATGGCAAAATGTCATTCTTTATTACGACTGAATAATATTCCATTGTATATATGTACCAGATCTTCTTTATCCATTTATCTGTTGATGGACACTTAGCTTGCCATCATATATTGGCAATTGTAAATAGTTGCTGCTATGAAAATTGGGAGTGTGTATCTTTTAAAATTGGTGTTTTTGCTTATTTTCAGATAGTTACTCCAAACACTCCAATTTATTCCAAATTATGCCAAAGTAGAATTTCTGGGTCATGTGCTAGTTTTGTTTTTAGTGTTTTGAGAAACCTCCATACTATTTTCTGCAGTGGCTACACAAACTTACATTCTTTCCAACAGTGCATGGGGGTTTCTTTTTCTCCACATCCTTGCCAACCATATCTCATGAAGGGTTGGATTTGTATTTCCCTGATGATTAGGCCAAGTGTCTGTTGGCCCTCTGCACATCCTTTTTGGAAAAATGTCTATTCAGATCTTTTGCCTATTTTTTCCCCCACATTGCACAGTATGCACAACTTCCCCAACCAGGGATCAAATCCATGCCCCTTGCAGTAGAATTATGGAGTCTCAATCACTGGACTGATGGAAAAGTCCTGGCCATTTTTTAAAATCAAGGTTATTTTTTTTAATGTAGAATATATGAGCTGTTTATATTGTTGGATATTAACTTCTTAAAAGTGATATCATTTGCAAATATTTTCTCCCATTCAGTGGTTATCCTTTTGTATTTTTTGATTCCTGAAAATCTATTTTTTAAATTTCTGAATAAAGATGGCCATCTCAAAAAGAATACTTCAATTTCATAAATTATTTAAGCAAATAAGCAAATTTAAGCAAATGTTTTTCAGTCCTCTAATATGTATGAAGCCCTCTACTAGTCATTACAAAGTTAATATAAAGTAAAGATAAATATGGTACTTGCTTCATAGAATTTAAAAACTGGTTAATTAAAAAAAGTAGCTTTTCCTTCCAAATTATTTATAGACTTACTATTCATTTGGAATGAATCAAGTTTTTAAGTAACAGAATCACAGATAAGTGAAACAAACATATAGGGCTTATTCACATCATATGCAGACATTTCAGATGAAAACAATTGCAGCCATTTCTTCAAGAGTTAAATAAAGGTGGACCTATAACAGTGGTCATTGTCTTTGGCTTTTACTGGTGTCTCCCATGATCACAAGATGCTTAATGCAGCAGTTCATTATAAAGGAGTCTTATTGTACTTATTTCAATGGAAAGATGAAAGAAGGAACAAGATGACATCTATGTAAGAAAAGCAAACGTTCTATAAGAAGCTCATAATGTACTTCTATTTGCATTTAAATTGGTCTAAATTGAAGAATTGATGCTTTTGAACTGTGGTGTTGGAGAAGACTCTTGAGAGTCCCTTGGACTGCAAGGAAATCCAACCAGTCCATTCTGAAGGAGATCAGCCCTGGGATTTCTTTGGAAGGTTGATGCTAAAGTTAAAACTCCAGTGCTTTGGCCACCTCATGTGAAGAGTTGACTCATTAGAAAAGACTCTGATGCTGGGAGGGATTGGGGGCAGGAGAAGGGGACGACAGAGGATGAGATGGCTGGATGGTATCACTGACTCGATGGACGTGAATCTGAGTGAACTTTGGGAGTTGGTGATGGACATGGAGGCCTGGAGTGCTGTGATTCATGGGGTTGCAAAGAGTTGGACACAACTGAGCGACTGAGCTGAACTGAACTGAAACCTGGATTATATTGTCACTATTGGCTAAAAGATGATCAAGAGGATTGCATGAGCCAAATAGAAGACCTTTCAACACAGGACTAGAAAATTACTAAGTATTATTTTCCAGTGCAAATGATCAATAAAGAGAATTCCAAACCAGTCTGCAAAGAACAGATTTAGAGATAATTCTCAATTCTGTTGAAAAGCAAAGCATTAAACCTTATGACATAAAACATTTGGCAATTTATTAATCCATATTTTGTTTGAAAGTACAACTGAGCGACTGAGCTGAACTGAACTGAAACCTGGATTATATTGTCACTATTGGCTAAAAGATGATCAAGAGGATTGCATGAGCCAAATAGAAGACCTTTCAACACAGGACTAGAAAATTACTAAGTATTATTTTCCAGTGCAAATGATCAATAAAGAGAATTCCAAACCAGTCTGCAAAGAACAGATTTAGAGATAATTCTCAATTCTGTTGAAAAGCAAAGCATTAAACCTTATGACATAAAACATTTGGCAATTTATTAATCCATATTTTGTTTGAAAGTTGTTTTAAAGGTAAAATGGTGTATATGTATGTATGAGTATATATATATATATATATTTATAGTATCCATTATTCAATTTATTGTTCTTCCCTGGTGGCTCAGATGATAAAAGAATCAGCTTGCAAGGCAGGAGACCTGGGCACAATCCCTGGTTCAGGAAGATCCCTTGGAGAAGAGATGGCTACCCATTCCAGTATTCTTGCCTGGAGAATTTTATGGATGGAGGAGACTGGCAGGCTACAGCCCATGGGGTAGCAAAGGGTCAGACATGACTGAATGGCTAACAATATATATGTTAAGCATGTACTAACAAAACTATATATTCATGGTAGTATTTGATATCATGAACATAAGAATAAATAAGAGATGACTAGGTTCATTAAGTACTTCATAGTGTAGTAAGGAGACAGACATGAAAACAGATAATTATAAGACAATGTGATCTGTACAACATTAAATCTTCTAGTATAATGTGTCATATTCAGATAGTATTAGAATATTATAAAGTCTTTTGTTAATATGCCACTGGTGTTAATCCTTAACCTGGAAACCTCGGCAAGACTGAAAGAAATACTGACAAATAGAAAAGGACTCTATTGTCATCTAGTGGCCAAACTGTGTCCTTGAAAATGGTTGAGTTACCTTGGATATCATCTGAAGAAGCTATTTTGGGGAATAGAAAGCAACTGAGCACAGTTTCAGGATTTTTTTCTGACCGTAATACATAAAGGGGAATTAATACTTTAAAAATGATAATATCACATATATTTATAGAAGCTTTTCTTTTCACTCTCTCATCAGGTAGAAATGACTTCAATTTAAGAAACTGGGACCAAAGGAAGCTAAATGGACATGATAACTAAATTCAATTTATGATCTTGGATTGGATACTGGGACAGCTAATGATATTTAAATAACTCCTGTAGGTTTTTTAACAATATTGTATCAGTGCTGATTTCCTGGTTTAGATAATCATACTGTGGTTATGTAAGACTTTAACATTTTGGGAGACAATGCCAGGTGTATAAGAATCTGCTGACTGCTTTTGCAACTTTTTTGTTAAGTCTGAATTTATTTTAAAATGAATTTAAAAAAACTAAATGATAAAAATATAGTACAAATTTTAAAAGTAGTTTGATAATGGTTTTCAGTTTCTTTGGAAGGAATGATGCTAAAACTGAAGCTCCAGTACTTTGGCCACCTTATGTGAAGAGTTGACTCACTGGAAAAGACCCTGATGCTGGGAGGGATTGGGGGCAGGAGGAGAAAGGGACGACCGAGGATGAGATGGCTGGATGGCATCATGGACTCAATGGACATGAGTCTGAGTCAACTCCGGGAGTTGGTGATGGACAGGGAGGTGTGGCGTACTGCGATTCATGGGGTTGCAAAGAGTCAGACACGACTGCGCGACTGAACTGAACTGAAGCTAGAAATATATCCTATAATTATATAAGTATTATAATTTAACTATCCATATATTTTTCTTTAAAGTATACCTTCTTTGTCATAGGGTCAGTGTGAAAGAAAATTTAAGACAATCCAGTATTTGTAGTTGCTGATGAAAATAACACTGTTTTTCTAAGTCTAGCCAATATGGTTGTCTTTTTCAAAGAAACCACAGATAACTTACTATTGATAATTTATTTGTACTTCTAACTCCAATAAAATATGCTAGATCAGTTTAGCACTGAAACCTTCTGATGGTGCTTTCAGTTTTCAGTGGTTTCTATACTAAGACTATATCCTAACATTTCAGAAACTCACAGTTATTAACATCAAATCACCTTAGGATACTTTGTGGGAATCTCAGAGAATAATGTCAACTAGATCCATCAAAATGGACTAAAAAAATAGGCAATGATCTGAAGTCATTCTAGCTTTTAATGGTATATGCTGCAGATTGACGTATTATTTGGGACTACTATTTGTCTTACACAGTCTGTAAGAAAATTCTGGCATTTGTCTTTTTCAGTGGACAGATGAAAAGATGAACAAAAATTAAAAGTTATATACATGATAGTACAAGTATAAGAAGTAATTATACTTGCTTTATACAAATCTGATAAGGCATATTAATATTATGAAATATTCCTCACTAAAAATAATATTTTCATCATCTAAGTGCAATTTAACATTGCCAGATAGAAAATCCAGTACAGACATTAACTTTTTTAAAATTTCTTTTATTTAATTAACTAATTTATGTCATTTCTGAACAAATCATTATACAGATTTTAATTTCCTTAGTCAATAAGATACTTTGCACATATTATTACATTTGCCAATTTATGGGCTGATATAATTTTTATTCTCTATACTCAGAATTTTTTAATGCTGGATAATCCTCAAATAAATATTTTAACATTCTTGAAGGAGAAGTATCTGTTTTGTCAAAATTAATTTTGAAGTTTATCTTTTTAAACAGTGTTGATTCTTACTGTTCATCCAAATTATTGTAATTTTTTAAGATACTTACATGTTTAAAAATTAAAGAATTTCATGTGTCAGCATTTTAGAATATCTTTAGTGTTGTTTCTGTGGAAATTTGATTTTCTTTTTTTTAATTTATTTATTTTCATTTTATTTAACTTTTTTTTTTGTTACTTTACAGTATTGTATTGGTTTTGCTATACATCAACATGAATCTGCCATGGGTGTACACATTTTCCCAATCTTGAACCCCCATCCCACCTCCCTCCTCATACCATCCCTCTGGGTCATCCCAGTGCACCAGAGGAGAACATAGGCAAAACACTCTCCAACATAAATCACAGCAGGATCTTCTATGATCCACCTCCCAGAATACTGGAAATAAAAGCAAAAATAAACAAATGGGACCTAATTAAAATTAAAAGCTTCTGCACAACAAAGGAAACTTTAAGCAAGGTGAAAAGACAGCCTTCAGAATGGGAGAAAATAATAACAAATGAAGCAACTGACAAACAAGTAATCTCAAAAATATACAAGCAACTCCTGCAGTTCAATTCCAGAAAAATAAATGACCCAATCAAAAAATGGGCCAAAGAACTAAATAGACATTTCTCCAAAGAAGACATACAGATGGCTAACAAACACATGAAAAGATGCTCAATGTAACTCATTACCAGAGAAATGCAAATCAAAACCATGATGAGGTACCATTTCACACCGGTCAGAATGGCTGCGATCCAAAAGTCTACAAGAAATAAATGCTGGAGAGAATGTGGAGAAAAGGGAACCCTCTTACACTGTTGGTGAGAATGCAAACTAGTACAGCCACTATAGAGAAGAGTGTGGAGATTCCTTAAAAAACTGCAAATAGAACTGCCTTATGATCCAGCAATCCCACTTCTGGGCATACACACTGAGGAAACCAGCATTGAAAGAGACACGTGTACCCCAATGTTCATTGCAGCACTGTTTATAATAGCCAGGACATGGAAGCAACCTAGATGTCCATCAGCATTTCATGTCAATGTATAGCAAAACGAATACAGTATTGTAAAGCAAAACAAACTAAAAATTAAAAATTAATTTAAAAAAATGAATAAAAAATTGCTATTAAAAAAAAAAAGAATCAAACTATGTCATTTTCTAACACCATACACAAAAGTAAACTAAATGTAAGACCAGAAACTATAAAATTCCTAGAGGAAAACATAGGCAAAACACTCTGTGGCATAAATTACAGCAGGATCCTCTATGACCCACCTCCCAGAATACTGGAAATAAAAGCAAAAATAAACAAATGGGATCTAATTAAAAGCTTCTGCACAACAAAGGAAACTATAAGCAAGGTGAAGAGACAGCCTTCAGAATGGGAGAAAATAATAGCAAATGAAACAACTGGCAAACAACTAATCTCAAAAATACACAAGCAACTCCTGCAGCTCAATTACAGAAAAATAAACGACCCAATCAAAACATGGGCCAAAGAACTAAATAGACATTTCTCCAAAGAAGACATACAGATGGCTAACAAACACATGAAAAGATACTCAACATCACTCATTATCAGAGAAATGCAAATCAAAACCACAGTGAGGTACCATTTCATGCCAGTCAGAATGGCTGGGATCCAAAAGTCTACAAGCAATAAGTGCTGTAGAGAGTGTGGAGAAAAGGGAACCCTCTTACACTGTTGGTGGGAATGCAAAATAGTACAGCCACTATGGAGAACAGTGCGGAGATTCCTTAAAACCTGGAAATAGAACAGCCTTATGACCCAGCATTCCCACTGCTGGGCATACACACCAAGGAAACCAGAACTGAAAGAGACATGTGTACCCCAAAGTTCATCGCAGCACTGTTTATAATAGACAGGACATGGAAGCAACCTAGATATCCATCAGCAGATGAATGGATAAGAAAGCAGTGGTACATATACACAATGGAGTATTACTCAGCCATTAAAAAGAATACATTTGAATCAGTTCTAATAAGGTGGATGAAACTGGAGCCGATTATACAAAGTGAAGTAAGCCGGAAGAAAAACACCAAATACAGTATACTAATGCATATATATGGAATTTAGAAAGATGGTAACAATAACCCTGTATGCGAGACAGTAAAAGAGACAAAGATGTATTTATAATAGCCAGGACATGGAAGCAACCTAGATGTCCATCAGCAGATGAATGGATAAGAAAGCAGTGGTACATATACACAATGGAGTATTACTCAGCCATTAAAAAGAATACATTTGAATCAGTTCTAATGAGGTGGATGAAACTGGAGCCGATTATACAGAGTGAAGTAAGCCGGAAAGAAAAACACTAATATACTAACACATATATATGGAATTTAGAATGATGGTAATGATAAACCTGCACGCAAGACAGCAAAAGAGACACAGATGTATAGAACAGTCTTTTGGACTCTGTGGGAGAGGGAGAGGGTGGGAAGATTTGGGAAAATGGCATTGAAACGTATCATATCATATAAAAAACGAATCACCAGTCTGGGTTCGATGCAGGATATATTAACTTTTAAAAGTTGAAAAACCTAGTTTCAAAGTATCAGCTAATTAGTTAGTCACTTGATGAATATCCAGGTTTTTAGTTGAAATTCAAAGAGATGACTTTTTTGATTAAAGATGCCAGCAAATTCTTTGCCACTCCTCCTGTAAAGAAATAGCATCTATCTACTTTTTGTCTAACCTTATTACTTGCTTTTATAACAGAATCTGGTGATAGTGATTCCAAAACTTCTAAAGTTGTACCTAAAGAGATTTGTGGTTTCTACTTTAATCACTTCAGTTCAGTTCAGTCGCTCAGTTGTGTCTGACTCTTTGTGACCCCATGAATCGCAGCTTGCAACACTCCATTTTGGAGAAGGCAATGGCACCCCACTCCAGTACTCTTGCCTGGAGAATCCCACGGATGGAGGGACCTGGTGGGCTGCAGTCCATGAGGTCACTTGGAGTTGGACATGACTGAGCGACTTCACTTGGACTTTTCACTTTCATGCATTGGAGAAGGAAATGGCAACCCACTCCAGTATTCTTGCCTGGAGAATCCCAGGGATGATGGGCCTGGTGGGCTGCTGTCTGTGGGGTCACACAGAGTCAGACACGACTAAAGCGACTTAGCAACAGCAGCAGCAGCACACTCCATTTTAAAATCTAATTGTAATTCTGTGGAAAATCCAATCTATAGAGAGAGATCCTCTCTACTAATAGGAAGGGAGACACTGCTATTAACAGGGATGGGCCACACACAGGTGAGAACTGTGGCTTGTTGCTCAACAGTCTCAACTGAGTTCCCAGCCAACAGCTGTTACTAAACTGTGAGACATGCAAGTTAGTCACCTCGGATGTTTCAATGGAGCTTCCAGGTGATTGCAGCCCCAGTTAATGCCACATGTAACAGAATATCCATCCAATATGTTAAGACAAATCATAAAACCATGAAAGATAATAAATGGTCACACTCCATTTTAAAATCTAATTGTAATTCTGTGGAAAATCCAATCTATAGAGAGAGATCCTCTCTACTAATAGGAAGGGAGACACTGCTATTAACAGGGATGGGCCACACACAGGTGAGAACTGTGGCTTGTTGCTCAACAGTCTCAACTGAGTTCCCAGCCAACAGCTGTTACTAAACTGTGAGACATGCAAGTTAGTCACCTCGGATGTTTCAATGGAGCTTCCAGGTGATTGCAGCCCCAGTTAATGCCACATGTAACAGAATATCCATCCAATATGTTAAGACAAATCATAAAACCATGAAAGATAATAAATGGCTGTTGTTGGTTTAAATGTTGAGATTATTATTCAGCAATATATAACGAAAATAGAGTGTATTAACCTCCTTGTTGGGGTATACAATTTCTGTGATCATAGTGGCAGCTCTGAATTTAGTTAGGAGCCTCTCTTATACTGCCATGTCAATTTTATTCCTCTTAGTCTTAAAGCATTTTTCATAGTTTTGTTTTTTTAATATATGATGCATTTTTAAGATCCATTTATTTCAGTTCAAAAAATATTTGTTGAATTTTGTTCTTACCACTTAGTTTAGTGAAATAGGAAACACTAGAAAATTATAAGATGTAGACCATGTCATGAAAAGTCTTATTATTATTATACAGAAGTATATATGTAAAAAATTAAGAAGGAGTAAAGAGAAGATTGGGCCTCCTTATGGCTCAGCTGGTAAAGAGTCTGCATGTAATGCGGGAGACCTGGGTTCGATCCCTGGGCTGGGAAGATCCCCCGGAGAATGGAACAGCTGCCCACTCCAGTATTCTGGCCTGGAGTATTCCATGGACTGTATATTCCATGGGTCACAAAGAGTCAGACACAGCTAAGTGACTTTCACTTTTCACTTTAAAAGAGGAGATTGTCAGGATTGGCAGCCGTGCCAAAACAAATTTAAATGGCACTGAAATATTTCTGAAAGGCTTTTGGGATGAAGAAAACAAGTGTTCAATCTTATAAAATATGGAGAAGTTGAATAGTAAAGAAAAGAAGGGTGAAGGTGCTCCAGATTGTGAGAGATCCACAAAGATTGAACAATGATGGCAAATAAGAGATAGTGAGGAAACAAAGTTCATTAAAGCAGAATATAAATGTCAGATAATAATAGGATTAAATAGCCAAAAATGAAACTGATTTGTGTTTAAGAATAACATACCATTCCATTTGTTCAAATATTATTCTTTTTTGTTCATAGTTAAATATGTTTTTCAACATACAGAAGAGAAATGTGGCTGTTGGCTATAACTACAAATTTCCTCTCATGCAAATGAGCATGCCAGATTTTGCATTTAAAATTCAAGGAGGAAAATTTCATAATTTTGTACAAGTCTGAGTTTGAAATGCATAGATTCCTGACGGCAGAAATAGAGATTACTAGTTAGAAATATATAGGAAGTGAAGTACGTAAATGATGATGAAGTGCAAATGTGCTGAAATCATATTATAAAGTTCTCACTTTCCTTTTTAGCTTCATTTTATATATCCTTGACTAAAGAATATTTATTCTCCATCTGCAAAATCATCCTCTGATATTGTGTGGCAAAGCAAAAGGAAAAGTCATGAGCACTGATCAGTGTCATAGACACTCAGGAGCCAATCAAATTACCACCAGCCATCAGAAATATGAAAGATATTTCAGTTCAATTGCTGCACATTTACTTGTGATGCTACTGTCCCTCAGAATCCTGGTGAAGAATTTTAGCTATTTTAGGAAAATAAAATTCTTATCTGAATAGATGTATTATTTTTATTTCAACTTATATACTGATTATACCAAGGGTTACAGGTAAGCAAAACAGTTTATTATATAATCAGGTCTTTATTTTTTAAACAACATCAATGGCGTATAGATTCTATATTTGCTATTTCTCTTTTAGCAATTTTAAAAACATATTAGAAATATATTATCTCGTAAAAACTGCAAGTGTTCTTATTTTCTCAGTAAAAATGATCACATTAATCATCTTTTTATCCATTAATCATTTATTCTTACTGCTATTGTAGGAGGCACTGGGGCACAAAAATGAGATATGGTCCATGTGCATTATACTCATTAGTCTTATTTCTAATAGCCTAGCTCCATCTCTTAACAGTTAAGAAACATTAACACACTTCACTTTTCAATGCAAAAATGCAAGCACATGATTTTTTAGGTTGTCTGAATCCTACAAAAACTGCATTCATTAGACTCATATCTAAAGACTTTGCTTCATATATATTTATTCTTTAATCCACCACACACTTACTGAGTACTTATTTGCCAAACATACTGCTAAATGTTGAACATATAAAGATGATTAAGTTCTTGTACTCAAAGAGCTTTTATGGTCTAATAAAAACACAGTAATGCAAATAAGTATAGGCAATAGGATATCAAATGTTCAACAACACAAATTGTTAGATAGAAATAAGTAGTTCTTATTAATCATGGAGAGTCAGAAGATGCTTTATAAAAAAGGTGGTCCTTGATCTGCATTTTGAAGGCTAATCAGCAGGTATACAAGTGTGGTAGATGGTTCAAAAACCAAGACATACTACCATCAGAGTGATTTGTGATTGCTTTGATAAGATGCAAAATTTAAAAACTTTTGTGCATGTGTATCTGAATGTATAAAAGTGCACATAGATCTATGTCTCATTGCATAATGGGTTATTCCAGTTTGAAAAGAAATGAGAAGATGCTAGTGTTGTTTGTGGATTCACTAAAAATAGTGAGTTTATTAATTTTTAAAAAAATCTTTGTAGATTCACAGATATGACCAGTATATTGTAAAGTAATTAGCCTCTAATTAAAATAAATTAATTAATTTAAAAGAAAAAAAGACATGTCTTGATGGTCTCTTCTTTTTTTTTAGAGTTCTTATGTCCATTCTTGGACATAAAACTATTATCTTTACCAAGTTTTCATGTTTGTAAAATAAGGATGAGGATATCACATCCCAAAAGTGATCAAGAAAAATGCTAGAAAGACTACATTTTTTTAATCTGAATATTTGTAGACCTGATTTTAGTGGGAGAAATATATTCAGGTAGATGCATGACAAGTGTATTATCTAGAACTTCACTAATGATATGGGAACAGGAGGAAGGGGCTGTAAAAAATACATATAAGAAAAATAATGATGGACACATTTTCTATTAATAAACTTAAAAGTATCATTATAAAGTCAGAAACAACAATTATATCATCAGATGTCTATATACCAATGCATAGATTTTGGATGCTAAACACGAAACTATACCAAATGTGAAATAGCTTCTTAATGCTTTGTGCATGTGTGCTAAGTCGCTTCAGTTGTGTCTAACTCTTTGAGACCCTATGGACTATAGCCCACTAGGCTCCTCTGTCCATTGGGTTTTCCAGGCAAGAATACTGGAGTTGACTGACATTCCCTGCTCCAGGTGGCATCTTCCCAACCCAGGGATCAAACCTGCCTCTCACATCTCTTGCATTGGCAGGTGGGTTCTTTACCACTAGTGCCACCTGGGAAGCCCCTTAAGTGTTTTGGCAGGTTTCAAAACTAACCAGAAGCAACAAAAAGAAATATAAAATTTAAAAGAAAGGTAAGAAGAAGTTCTAATATTGTATAAAAACAAAGTATACTCAGTGAAAATAGTAAACAAGATAACTAAAGTACAATGGAATACATTTGGATGAAATGAATGGGAAAATTTTATTTTTGTATAAACATACTATGCTTTATATTTTTGTAAAAATATACAATGCAATGGAATGAAGGAAAGAGATCCATGCTTTGCTAATTCACAATATACAATGGTCAAAGACACAAAATATCTTCAATAGGAAATCATCTGCTACAGTGCCGCAATGAACATTTGGGTACACGTGTCTCTTTCAATTCTGGTTTCCTTGGTGTGTATGCCCAGCAGTGGGATTGCTGGATCATTTTGCTCTTTAAAGTGATGGGCTTTTTTTTTAGACATACATACTGCTTTATTTGTTAATGGCTATGCTGAGTCTTCATTGCTGCACGTGGGCTTTCTCTAGTGGAAAAAAGTGGGAACTACTATCTAGTTGCAATGCTTCTCTTGTTGCAGAGCATGTGCTCTAGGGTGCATGGGCTTCAGTAGTTGCAACACTGGCTCTTTAGTTATGGCTCGTGGGCCCTAGAGCATGCACACTCATTAGTTGTGGCGTGCAGGCTCAGTTGCTCTGTGGCATGTGGAATCTTCCTGTATTGGGGATCGAACCCATATCCCTTGCAATGGCAGGGAGATTCTTATCCACTGTACCACCAGAGAAGTCCTTTAAAGTAATGTGTTGAACCAGGAAATATTTCTCATTTGTTAGGTTACTAGTGCTGTAATAAAAAGGGCAATTCTAGAGGCTAGAGTTCTATGATCGAAGCGTCAGTAGGCTCTTGTGAGACCTATGATTTCTTCCCTCTTTCCATGTCCTCACATGTGTATCCCTCAGTTTGTGTCGTCTTGTGTCTAATCTTTTTCTTATAAGGACATCAGTCATGTTGGATTAGGACCCACCTGAATGATTCCATTTAAACTTACGTCTTTAAAGGCTGTATCTCCAAACACAGTCACCTTCTAAGGTAGTGGAAGTAAGGGCTATGATATACTAATTTGAGAGTGACACAATTCAATCCATAATACTCATCTTAGGAAGCAGGTTAAGAAAATAGGAAAAGGACTTCAAATGCGCAAATTTTAGACCTAAGAATTTTTTCTCCTTTATAAAACCTCTCTCAATGGTTCTGTCTTCAGTCACTGTGTAGATCAAAATTTGGGAAGGTTCTAATGCAAAGATGTAACCATTGGGGGTAAGCAGGTGACAAACCCAATGTTGTTTGGTGCCTTTTTAATAAATTCGATTATATTATGTTGATTATATTAGTACAAGCTTAAAGGTTCAATAGCAACAAAAAAACTTCTCTGGTGGCTCAGAGTATAAAGAATCTGCCTGCAAAGCAGAAGACCCGGATTCACTCCCTGGGTAGGGAAGATCCCCTGGAGAAAGAATGGCAACCCACACCAGTATTCTTATCTGGAGAATCCCACATACAGAAGAGCCTGGCAAGCAAAAAGTCAGACATGACTGAGCGACTAACATTTTCACTTTCAAAGATTCAACGTAGGGTAAGAGAGACTGTTGATCATGTGCCAAATTTGGTTGGCAGTGGTTATCAGATGAATAATAATGGTGTTAAGAGACCACCTCCAAGCTCCAGAGAGAAAAGGCTCACAATGTGTTGCGCATGCTTGCTATGGAAAAGATAGGGGAGAATAACTCTGCATGTTCTATACATGTGCCTTTCTCATATCATAGGAAATCTCTTAGTTTCTAAGGAAATTGTAGTTTTCAATCATGAGACCTCTTACAGTACTCAGTTTTGGGTGCTGGTATCTTAATCTTACCATCGTAACTATAATAATGCCCACATTATAAATGTGACCAGTAGTTTTCTTTATTTCAAAAGCAGATTTTTTCACTGCTTATTATGTGGAATCACACTTTAGCAGAATTTTTTGTGTGTTTTTCTACCCTCTCCAGATCCAAATCTGTCCTTTTGTTTCTTTGGCACCCTCCTGCCCTTACTGTCATGTCTTTTTTTAACATGCTTTCTCTACCTGACTTTTCTGAGTTAACTTATTCTTATTTCTCTGTCTGCTTTCTCTCTCTTATCTGATTCTTCCTTTTATGAAATGCCTTTTTAGCTCATACAACAACACACCACCTATACTTCTCAGCTTTGTTAGAGCCACAGTAGATTCAGATTATAGATTTATTTCTTTTAAAAAATAAATCACAACATTCTCACTCCATTAATTCATTTTTTTCAAATGAGCAAATGTTTATTACTTATAACTTGAGTTTATAATTTATAATTGGCCTCTTAACAATAGGCTGATTTGATATACATGTGTATTGCAAAATCATGACCACAATAAGGTTAGTTAATGGTATCCCACTCCAGTACTCTTGCCTGGAAAATCCCATGGATGGAGGAGCCTGGTAGGCTGCAGTCCATGGGGTCGTGAAGAGTCGGACACGAGTGACTTTGCTTTCACTTTTCACTTTCATGCACTGGAGAAGGAAATGGCAACCCACTCCAGTATTCTTGCCTGGAGAATCCCAGGGACAGAGGAGCCTGGTGGGCTGCTGTCTATGGGGTCGCACAGAGTAGGACACGACTGAAGCGACTTAGCAGCAGCAGCAGCAACACATATATCATCTCACACACACAGTTATCATCTTGTTTTTCTGTTTTGTGGTGAGCACATTTAAAGTCTACTGTCTGAACAACTTTCAAGTATATAATATTATTATACTATAATCACTTGGAGAAGGAAATGGCAACCCACTCCAGTATTCTTGCCTGGAGAATCCCATGGATGGAGGAGCTTGGTGGGCTACAGTCCACGGGTCGCAAAGAGTCGGACACGACTGAGCGACTTCACTCACTCACTCATAATCACTATCCTGTACATTAAATTACATTAAACTATTCATTTTACAACTGGAAGTTAGTATCCTTTGACTAATGTCTCTCCACCTCCAAGAATTCTTGAAGATATTCATATTAAATATATTTATCAGCAATCGCAGGAAGAAACTTTCTACTACTATTTATAATAAAAATACTTAAGCCACTATTTTTATAATATATCACTAAAGCCCCAATTTATCCCATATCTTTTCATCATTTAGTTCCTAATGATTTTGGGAGTTCAAATGAATATTTCACATTATTTTTCAGGATGTCTATTAGTTTTTCAATGGAATGATCAGGTTTTTTTTGCACATGGCAAAAATTAGGAAAAAAGTTTTCATGCATTTTAAAAATTCTTAGATAATTTGTTTTGCAATAAATACTGTGTTGGAAAATATCAGAAGCATTTATAAAACTTGAGTAAATAGCTGTTGAAATTTAAAAATACATCCTAAAGCTTAGTGAAGTGTTTGAAGGAGAAATACATTTATTTTTAATATATTCTGGTTTAGTTTGTTATTTTACATCTAAGGAATGCAAGATCCAGAGTCCCCAACAGGCAGTCTCTCCCATCAGGACACTTCCATAAGCCCCTTGTCCTTATCCTCTTTGGGCAGACAGATGCAAACCACAGTCACAGAAGACTAACCAAACTGATCACATGGATCACAGCCTTGTCTAACTCAATGAAACTATGAGCCAGGCCATGTAGGGCCACCCAAGATGGATGAGTCATGGTGGAGAGTTCTGACAAAACATGGTCCACTGGAGAAGGGAATGGAAAACCACTTCTACACTGTTGCTTTCAGAACCCTAAGAACAGTATGAAAAGGCAAAAAGATATGACACTGAAAGATGAACTCCCCAGGCTGGTAAGTGCCCAATATGCTACTGGAGATCAGTGGAGAAATAATCCCAGAAAGAATGAATGGATGGAGCCAAAGCAAAAACAATGCCCAGTTGTGGCTGTGACTCATGATAAAGTACAGTCCTCCAGATGGTCAACACCAAAATCAGATTGATTATATTCTTTGCAGCCAACGATGGAGAAGCTCTATACATTCAAAAAAAAAAAAAAGACCAGGAGCTGACTGTGGCTCAGATCATGAGTTCCTTATTGCCAAATTCAGACTTAAATTGAAGAAAATAGGGAAAACTACTAGACCATTCAGGTATGACCTAAATCAAATCCTTTATGATTATACAGTGGAAGTGAGAAATAGATTTAAGGGCCTAGATCTGATAGATAGAGTGCCTGATGAACTATGGAATGAGGTTCGTGACATTGTACAGGAGACAGGGATCAAGATCATCCCCATGGAAAAGAAATGCAAAAAAGCAAAATGGCTGTCTGGGCAAGTCTTACAAATAGCTGTGAAAAGAAGAGAAGTGAAAAGCAAAGGAGAAAAGGAAAGATATAAGCATCTGAATGCAGAGTTCAAAGAATAGCAAGAAGAGATAAGAAAGCCTTCTTTAGCGATCAATGCAAAGAAATAGAGGGAAAGAACAGCATGGTAAAGACTAGAGATATCTTCAAGAAAATCAGATACCAAGGGAACATTTCATGCAAAGATGGGCTCGATAAAGGACAGGAATGGTATGGATCTAACAGAAGCAGAAGATATTAAGAAGAGGTGGCAAGAATACACAGAAGAACTGTACAAAAAAGATGTTTATGACCTGGATAATCATGATGGTGTGATCACTCATCTAGAGCCAGACATCCTGGAATGTTAAGTCAAATGGGCCTTAGGAAGCATCACTATGAACAAAGCTAGTGGAGGTGATGGAATTCCAGTTGAGCTATTCCAAATCCTGAAAGATGATGCTGTGAAAGTGCTGCACTCAATTTGCCAGCAAATTTGGAAAACTCAGCAGTGGCCACAGGACTGGACAATGTCAGTTTTCATTCCAATCCCAGAGAAAGACAATGCCAAAGAATGCTCACTGCACAATTGCACTCATCTCACATGCTAGTAAAGTAATGCTCACAATTCTCCAAGCCAGACTTCAGCAATACATGAACCATGAACTTCCTGATGTTCAAGCTGGTTTTAGAAAAGGCAGAGGAACCAGAGATCAAATTGCCAACATCTGCTGGATCATGGAAAAGGCAAGAGAGTTCCAGAAAAACATCTATTTCTGCTTTATTGACTATGCCAAAGCCTTTGTCTTTGTGGATCACAATAAACTGTGGAAAATTCTGAGAGAGATGGGAATACCAGACCACCTGACCTGCCTCTTGAGAAATCTGTGTGCAGGTCAGGAAGCAATAGTTAGAACTGGACATGGAACAACAGACTGGTTCCAAATAGGGAAAGGAGTATGTCAAGGCTGTATATTGTCACCCTGCTTATTTAACTTATATGCAGAGTAGGTCATGAGAACTGCTGGGCTGGAAGAAACACAAGCTGGAATCAAGATTGCCAGCAGAAATATCAATAACCTCAGATATGCAGATACACGATCCTTATGGCAGAAAGTGAAAAGGAACTAAAACATCTCTTGATGAAATTGAAAGAGGAGAGTGAAAAGGTTTTCTTGAAGCTCAACATTCAGAAAATGAAGATCATGGCATCTGGTCCCATCACTTCATGGAAATAGATGCGGAAACAGTGGAAACAGTGTCAGACTTTATTTTGGGGGGCTCCATAATCACTACAGATGGTGACTGTAGCCGTGGAATTAAAAGACACTCCATGGAAGGAAAGTTATGACCACCTAGATAGCATATTCAAAAGCATAGACATTACTTTGCCAACAAAGGTCCATCTAGTCAAGGCTATAGTTTTCCCAGTGGTCTTGTATGGATGTGAAAGTTGGACTGTAAAGAAAGCTGAGCACCGAAATATTGATGCTTTTGAATTGTGATGTTGGAGAAGACTCTTAGGAATCCCTTGGATTGCAAGGAGATCCAATCAGTACATTTTAAAGAGATCAGTCCTGGATGTTCTTTGGAAGGATTGATGCTAAAGCTGACACTCCAATACTTTGACCACCTAATGCGAAGAGTTGACTCATTGGAAAAGACTATGATTCTGGGAAGGATTAGGGGCAGGAGGAGAAGGGGATGACAGAGGATGAGATGACTGGATGGCATCACCGACTCGATGGACATGAGTTTGGGTGAACTCTGGGAGCTGGTGATGGACAGGGAGGCCTGGCGTGCTGCAATTCAGTTGGTTGCAAAGAGTCAGACATGACTGAGTGACTGAACTAACTAACTAACTAACTAACTAACTATGATTATACAGTGGAAGTGGCAAATAGATTCCAGGGACTAGATCTGATAGACACATTGCCTGAATAACTACGGACAGAGGCTTGTGACATTGTATAAGAAGCAGTGATCAAGACCATTCCCAAGGAAAAGAAATGCAAATAGGCAAAATGGTTGTCTGAGGAGGCCTTAAAAATAGCTGAGAAAAGGAGTGCAAAGAAAGAAGAAAAGATATACTCATTTGAATGAAGAGTTCCAAAGAAAACAAGGAGACATGAAAAAGCTCTCCTCAGTGATCAATGCAAGGAAATAGAGGGAAACAATAGAATGGGAAAGACTAGAGATCTCATCAAGAAAATCAGAGATACAAGGGAACATTTCATGCAAAGATGGGCCCAATAAAAGACAGAAATGGTATGGACCTAAAAGAAGCAGAAGATATTAAGAAGTGGTGGCAAGAATACATAGAACTATACAGAAAAGATCTTCATGACCCAGATAACCATGATGTTGTGAATATTCACCTAGAGCCAGACATCCTGGAGTGCAAAGTTAAGTGGGCCTTAGGAAGCATCACTATGAACAAAACTAATGGAGGTAACGGAATCCAGTTGAGCTATTTCAAACCCTAAAGGTTGATGCTGTGAAAGTGCTGCACTCAATATGCCAGCAAAATTTGAAAACTCAGCAGTGGCCACAGGACTGGAAAGGTCAGTTTTAATTCCAATCCTAAAGAAAGGCAATGGCAAAAACCTTCAAACAACTGAAAACTGCACTCATATCACAAGGTAGCCAAATATTGTTTATAATTATCCAAGGTAGGTTTCAACAGTACATCAACCATGAACTTCCAGATGTTAAAACTATATTTAAAAAAATGCAGAAGAACCAGAGATCAAATTGCCAACATCCGTTGGATCACCGATGGATGAGAGTAAGAGAGTTCCAGAGAAACATTCACTTCTGCTTTATTGCCTTCGCGGAAGCCTTTGACTGTGTGGATCAAAAAAACTAGAAAATTCTTTAAGAGATGGGAATACCAGATCACCTGACCTGCCTCCTGAGAAATATGTATGAAAGTGAAAGTGAAGTCACTCAGTCGTGTCCGCCTCTGCGACCCCATGGACTGTAGCCTACCAGGCTCCTCTGTCCATGGGATTTTCCAGGCAATAGTACTGGAGTGGATTGCCATTTCCTTCTCCAAGGGATCTTCCCAACCTAGGGATCAAACCCGAGTATCCCACATTGTAGACAGACGCTTAACTGTCTGAGCCACCAAGGAAGTCAAGAAATATGTATACAGGTCAAGAATCAACAGTTAAACCTGGACATGGAACAACAGACTGGTTCCAAATTGGGAAAGGAGTACGTCAAGGCTGTATATTGTCACCCTGCTTATATAACTTAATATGCAGAGTACATCATGTGAAATGCCGGGCAGGATGAAGCATAAGCTGGAATCAAGATTGCTGGGAGAAATATCAATAACTTCAAATATACCAATGAAACCATCCAAACTCCCACCTCTTCCCCTGTTTGTGGAAAACCTGTCTTTCACAAAATGAGTACCTGGTGCCAAAAAGGATGGGGACTGATGAAGTAGAAAGAGACTTCTCTATGAGCCAAGACAGTACCTACTCCCAGGAGGAAGTAATTACAGAAGAAAGAGACTCCCACCCTAATTCCCAAGAAATATCTTGGGTGTCAATATATGCAGATGACACCACCATTATGGCTGAAAGCAAAGAGGATCTGAGGATCCTCTTGATGATAGTGAAAGTGGAGAGTGAAAATGCTGGTTTAAAACTCAACATTCAAAAAACTGAGATCATGGCATCCAGTCCCATCACTTCATGGCAAGTAGACGGGGAAACAATGGAAACAGTAACAGACTTGATTTTCTTAGGCTCCAAAATCTCTGCAGATGGTGCCTGCAGCTATGAAATTAAAAGATGCTTATTCCTTAGAAGAGAAGCTATGACAAATCTAGACAGCATATTAAAAAGCAGAGACATTACTGTGGCAACCGAGGTCTGTCTAGTCAAAGCTATGGTTTTTCCAGTAGTCATGTATGGTTATGAGAGGTAGACCATAAAGAAAGTTGAGCATTGAAGAATTGATGTATTTGTACTGTGGTGGTGGAGAAGACTCTTGAGAGCCCCTTGGACTGCAAGAAGATAAACCAGTCCTTCCTAAAGGAAATCAGTCCTGAATATTCATTGGAAGGACTGATGCTGAAGCTCCAATACTTTGGCCACCTGATGTGAAGAACTGACTCATTTTAAAGACTATGATGCTGGGAAAGATGAATGTAAGAGAACGGGACGACAGAGGATGAGATGGTTGGATGGCATCACTGATCGATGGACATGAGTTTGAGCATGCTCTGGGAGTTTTGATGGACAGGGAAACTTGGCGGGCTGCAGTCCATGGGGTCACAAAGATTCAGACATGACTGAGTGGTTGAAGTGAAGTGAAGGAATGTATATACATAATATAGGAGGAAATCTAACAAAGCAAATATTGAATCCAGGGAAAAGGATTATACTTTTTAATTTAATGAGTTATATTTTATATTCTGTGTGAGATGTTTAGAATGGAATGTGGAAAGACTAAATGAAAGTAAGAAAGTCATTATAACTTACATTAAAGATTTTCACTAAAAAAGAAATATATTTTTGCTATAATTCCTATACTTTAAGGAAAATGTGTTTCCTTATATAATATTTAAGGAATATTCTGCAATAATATTTCCTTAAATATGTATTAAAACATATTTTGTTTCTTTGTTAATGTAAATCATTAAAATTCCAGAGATTATAATATTTTACTGTTTATAGTCTACTACATTTTCTACATTTTAAATCGAGAAGCATCATAAAAAATTTTATCAGATTGCATAGGTTTTGGTTTAGAAAATATGTTCACTGCATGTGTGCTAAGTCACCTCAATCATGTCCAATTCTTTGTGACCGTATAGACTGATAAGGCCCCTCTGCCCATGGGATTCTCCAGGCAAGAATACTGGAGTGGGTTGCCATGACCTCCTCCAGGGGATCTTCTTGACCCAGGGATTGAACGTTTGTCTTTCATGTCTCCTGCATTGTTAGATGGGTTCTTTACCAAACCCAAACCAGGAGTTCTATTTAACTTACCATTTTCCTTAAATAAAATGAGCTTGAAGGGCTGGTTGATTTTCCTTTTATTCTCCTTTTTATTTCCCCTAGGTGGAGCTCTCTCATCTTTCCTCGCCCAAACTGGAGTTTCTGCCTCTGACCCATCCAATAACCACTGACAAGGTGATTGCTTTGCAAAATGCAAAATGCAATTGATAATGTCACTCTCCTGGTTAAGCCAAAAATAAACATAAAAACAGATGCTACCAACTCCAAGATAAAGTTCAAACTTCTGAGCATTTCATGAAGTAGATTCACAGATATAGAGAACAAATCATTAGGGGTAGGGGAATAAGACATTAGAACTCTTAGGTATAAACTAAGGTACAAGGATATATTGTATAACATGGGAATATGGCCAATATTTTAAAATAACTTACAAATTGAGTGTAACCTTTAAAAATTGAAAATCACTGTATTGTACACCTGTAATAATAGTATTGCACAACTGTAGTTCAACTAAAAAATAAAATAGTTAAAAATTCAAGTCTTTGTGAACTTATTTCCTGTGACACACTTCATATTCTTGCTACACACGTCTCGTAACATCTTGTACATCCTGTAGCCTACATACATTCTGCCCTCTAAGCTCCTATGATGCTTTCTTGTGCCTCCATAACTCCATAACTTTCAGGTTCCAATTTCATTTGCACAGGATTTTTCTTGATACACACACACACACACACACACACACATAATGGATTCTTTGATATTTTTAAAATATTGTCTAAGATTGGAAACTGATTTTTATTCTGAGTACTCATTCTCTGAGATCAAATTCCATTTTGGGAGAAACTATTTCTCCCACACTTCTATCATATATGACTCTAGTGAGAGGTCCTAAGCATGGATTTCCATCTCCTGATCCCTGTTGATTTGTTTAGGGATGGACATATGGTCCAACCCATGCCAAGCAGTCTATCTTCATGATTTTGCTGATTGGGATGAATAAAGAGAATCAGTTCCTATTTAATGACTAAGCTATGCTACAGGAGCTATGGAAGCTGTCAGGAATCAAGTTCCAAAAAAAATAACTTGAAGCCTGCATCCAATAACACAGAAAGAGGTTGTAATGTTAGACAGCACAGGAGTCTTGAACTTTTTCATGTGGGCTCCTGCTTGCATTTGTCCCTGAGGCTTGTACAAGGGTATGTAAAATTGTAAATAAAAGCCACTCTCTTTATCTATTTTAAAATTCTTTTGCTTATAACATTGAATTTTTCTCAGCTGCCAATATGAGTCAATGGACAAGATTCCCTAATCAGTAATTTAATACTGTGGTGAGGTTGTACCATATAAACTTAGTTTAGACAAAATTATCCATATATGTTAATGCAAGGACAATTGAGAAATAATATATAAAATAATATAGACAATTATACAGGTCTTGAAGTGTGTATAAGATCTGAATCTCCCTCATTTTCGTTCCTATATTTCCCTCAAAATGAAAGCATAAATTTTGCTGAGTGTGAACCTTTCTTTTTAATATATAAAATGATTCTTAAATTCAAAATAGCCCCCACATGCATGTCCAGCACCTATATCTTGGTTTCTAAATACACACCAATAAATGGAACTGAGACTTCTTGGAGAAGTGGTTAATTCCAGATCTAAACAAGAAAAATAATGACCCTGGTCCCAGAAAATAAGAAAAAGCTCAAAGAAACACAATGAGGTGTCAAAAGAACACAGGAACCAACCTGAAGGCACTTCTAATGGTCCAAACTGAAACATTTAGTGCATGAAAATGAATGGCTAAGTGAAAGTCGCTCAGTCGTGTCCAACTCTTTGTGACCCCATGGACTATACAGTCCATGGAATTCTCCAGGCCAGAATACTGGAGTGGGTAGCCTTTCTCTTCTCCAGGGGATCTTCCCAACCCAGGATGGAACCCAGGTCTCCCGCTTTGCAGGCAGAGTCTTTACCAACTGAGCCAAAAGGGAAGCTTGAAAATAAACAATGATAATATTGAAATTTAATCCATAATATAAAAGAAACATCTACAAGTCCAGACTGATTAAGTAAATACTCAACTGGGAGAAGAAGAGATGGCTCTTCTTTATAGTAGAATGCCATTTGGTAAGTGTGGAAGAAAATGGAAAAAAGTAGAAAATCAGCATTAAGCAAATGTCATAGTAGTAATAATTTCTGCAGACCAGGTTCATTGAGGTATGTTAAAGTTAGTGCCAACTTGAGAGAAATGGGATTTATATCATATCAAAGTCTCTCTCTCCAAATATTTATTAACTATAAAAGTGATAGATGGTAATGCTCTAGTAGAAAAAGTTCACAGAAGACACGTTTCATGAAGTGATCAATGACAACATCACCAGTAAAAACATCATCATGAACCCCATGATATCATGCACTCAGACAAACACAATATCATTCCTATGGTACAATACCATACAGTTCCTATGGTACTCCTGCCAAAAGAGCAAAACCACAGTTCAGTTATGACAAAATATCAGATAAACCCAAATGGAGAGAATTTTTTAAAATAACTTATAAGTATTTCAAAAGTGTCAAGATCCTGAAAGACAAAGAAAAGCTAAGGATCTGTTGAAGGACTATTGGAGGCAGGTCAAATGTTACTGCTGCTGCTAAGTCACTTCAGTCGTGTCCAACTCTGTGTGACCCCATAGATGGCAGCCCACCAGGCTCCCCCATCCCTGGGATTCTCCAGGCAAGAACACTGGAGTGGGTTGCCATTTCCTTCTCCAATGCATGAAATTGAAAAGTGAAAGTAAAGTCACTCAGTTGTGTCTGACTCTTAGAGACCCCATGGACTGCAGCTTACCAGGCTCCTCTATCCATGGGATTTTCCAGACAAGAGTACTGGGGTGGGGTGCCATTGCCTTCTCTGGGCAGGTCAAATGAGTGACAAGTAAGTTAGAGAAAGTAATTAACTATACTAAAAAAAAGAATGAAACTGTTTCCCTACCTCATTTAGATACAGGATTATTCATCCACATTAACACTATTTACAATAGCAAAAACTTAGAGTAAACTTAAGAGGGTAACAATGGAAAAGAGGAAGAATAACTTCACACACACACACACCCCTACAACTACTATAAAACAGTCAAAGCAAATGAACTAGAACCACATTGATGTTGCATTAATGGAAGTGAAAAGTAAGTTTGACAGAAGACATATCACATGATTTTTAATAAATAAAATAGTTAAAATTCAAAAATATATAGTAATATATATAGGGCAATAAAAATACAGTATATAATAGACACTGAGTGTAAGATTAAAAATGGTAGTTACTTCAGCTGAACTTAAATAATTGTGTGAAATACCAGGCTGGATGAAGCACAAGATGTAATTAAGATTGCCAGGAGAAATATCAATAATCTCAGACACACAGATGACACCACACTTATGGAAAAGTGAAGAAAGTGAAGAACTAAAGAGCTTCTTGATGAAGGTGAAAGAAGAGAGTGAAACAGTTGGCTTAAAACACAACATTCAGAACACTAAGATCATGGCATCCGGTCCTATCATTTCACAGCAAATAGATGGGAAAACAATGGAAACAGTGAGAGACTTTATTTTGGGGGACTCCAAAATCACAAAAGATGGTGACTGCAACCATGAAATTAAAATATGCTTGCTTCTTGGAAGACAAGCTATGACCAGTCTAGACAGCATATTAAAAAGCAGAGATATTACTTTGCCAACAAAGTTCATATAGTCAAAGCTATAGTTTTTCCAGTAGTCATGTACGGATGTGAAAGTTGGACTATAAAGAAAGCTGAGCACCAAAGAATAGATGTTTTTGAACTGTGGTGTTGGAGAAGACTCTGGAGAGTCCCTTGGATTGCAAGGAGATTCAACCAGTCCATCCTAAAGGAAATAAGTCCTGAATATTCATTGGAAGGGCTGATGCTGATGCTGAAACTACAATACTTTGGCCACCTGATGCGAAGAACTGACTAGTCTGAAAAGATCATGATTCTGGGAAAGATTGAGGGCAGGAGGAGAAGGGGATGACAGAGGATGAGATGGTTGGATGGCATCACTGTTTCAATGGACATGAGTTTGAGTAAGCTCTGGGAGTTGGTGAAGGACAGGAAAGGCTCTTGTGCTGCAGTCCATGGAGTTACAAAGAGTCATACACAACTGACTGACTCAACCGGACTGAGCTGTGTGACATCCACATCATTTATTGCCCTCTCCATTGGTGGGCACACTGTATTTTGTTTGACTGGTCCTTTCTAAATCCCTTTCTAATCCCAATTTATTATCTAATATGCTGTGTGCCAGGCAATATGAAAATATTTTTACTTAACAGGTTAGTCAGGTTCGTTTGCACTTAACAATTGATATTTTTTTGTGTTAACCATTTTATGTAGTTTATATAACCATTTCATTATTTATTTAATTTATTAAATATATTTATTTATTTATTTAATCTTTACTTTTATATGTAGGAAGGGTTTTAGTTTCATTCCAACATTTGCTTCTACATTAATAGCTATATATAAAGTCAAAGACCTTTTTTCCTTTCATATATGTTGATATCCTCCTATGAGGAGGATATGAGTCATTAACCAATTCTTTTCACTCTCCCCCCTTTCTCACAGCACCTGATATATAATAATAAATTTTAGCCTCAATAACTTTAAAAGAATCAAAAAGTTTATTCTACCTTTCATACTGATCTCTATCTTCTTATGTTTTATGAATATACTTTTTCTACATCATCAGAGCATATAAGTTTGCCATAATTTACTCTTTTATAATCATTATTATAACCACTTTTCTCTTTTCTATAAATTGTTTATTGTTGGTTCTGAAGGAAAACGTATTTTATGTTTATCAACATATTCATGCCAATGTTTATCATGTCATTTGGTAATCTAATCTAACTCTTTAATAGATTCCTAAAGAAATATCTGTGAAAATAATTTTTCCTAAGGAAATGATTGTGCCAGTATTATGCACTTGTATTTTTATAACAGGGCAGAGTCTTTTTATTTGAAAGTCAGCTATTTGGATGTAAAGTATTTGGTTCACATTTTCTTTCCTAGAATATTACATGCAAATTTTAATTGTACACTTTCAAATTTGGTAATTTTTCTGTGCTATTGATTTTATTTACTTCTTTGGGAACTTCCAATGGAGGTAATTTATACACTTGTAAATCAAAATAAATTCATCTAACAAGTAATATGAAATACAGGAGTAACCAAAATAATAAGGCCTAGAAATTATCTACCGAATCTGACTTCTTTTCCCATCTTTCTCCTGACCTTGGCAACACTCTCTCATGTCTTTCTCATCCCTGTATCTAGCAGTTTCTTTCGAGCTATCATTTTGCATTATTTCATCTCTGATGAACTTGCTTCTGTGGATTACTTCTTTCTCAGGCTGTGTTTTAATCTGGATTCTTTGATTGATCTTTCCCAATCCTTTTTTCTATTTCTCAATTATTCCTTTTAGTCTCTTTTATTACTTCTTAAACGATTGACTCCCTAGATTTCGGCCTCTTTTCATTTTTCTTTTTTGTTACACATGTATGTGGGGATATCATCTGCTCTCCAGTCTTTTGGTGGATACTATTGAAGATTTTCTAAATTCTATTTCATACTCCAATTTGTATTTTTAGCTGCTTACTGACTATTATTGTTCTGATAATACCTCAAACCTAATATGTTCATGATGAATTTCATTATCTTCCTCAAATGCCAAGCCTGCTTTTCTCATTCTGTTTCATCAGAGTAAATTTTACAATTATCTTATGATTCAAATTGCAGTTCTGGAAAAGACTCTTGAGTCCCTTGGACAGCAAGGAGATCAAGCAAATCACTTCTAAAGAAATCAACCCTGAATATTCATTGGAAGGATTGATGCTGAAGCTGAAGCTCCAATACTTTGGCCATCTGATGCAAAGAGCATCAGGGAAAGCATTGAGAAAGACTCTGATACTGGGAAAGGTTGAGGGCGGGAGGAGAAGGGGGTGATAGAGATGAGATGGTTAGATGGCAATACTAACTCAATGAACATGAGAGCATGAAACTCCAGGACAGTGTGAAAGACAGGGAAGCCTGTGTGCTGCAGTCAGTCCATGGGATGGCAAAGTGTCAGACAAGATCTAGTCCAAACAACAGTAAGGCAACAACAACAATCTTATGAATCATTGCTTGTATACACTTTTTTCTTCACATCTGGGTGCTTTCTGCATTACCTAAAAATTGCTTCCTACATATTCACGAGAAACTGCACTACCCTTGACTTTAATTGAAGCTTCTTCAAATCACCATCCTCCTAACTGTGTCCCTGTTTGATGTGTCTACTACCTCCAAACTGCATATTCTCCACAAATCATCAGAAGTGCACTTTAAAACATACAATTCAGTGTAGCATTCTCCTTTTTAAAAACAGTCGGTGGCTCCTTAGTTCATGTGGCAATAGTTATAAGTTCATTTTATCATCATGTCAGCAATGGCTCTTTATTATTTTTCTCTGTGAAGAAAAATAATAAAGTCCATACATAGGGAAAATTTATTGAGCCAAAGCAGGGATGTGAGTGGTAGTGGGTAGAGGACCTAGTTTTGCCTGCTGAATCCTCTTATTCACTGCATTCTGGAGCACCTCTGATGAATCTTGAGAATTCAAGATCAGTCAGTTTAGTTCAGGCTTTCAGTTGTGTCCGACTCTTTGTGACTCCACAGACTGCAGCACACCAGCCCTCCCTGTCTAGCACCAACTCCCTGAGCCTACTCAAACTCATGTCCAACCTGTCAGTGTTGCCATCCAGCCATCTCAACCTTTGTCATCCCCTTGTTCACCTGCTTTCAGTCTTTCCCAGCATCAAGGTCTTTTCAAATGAGTCAGTTCTTTGCATCAGGTGGCCAAATGACTGATGTTTCAGCTTCAGTATTAGTCCTTCCAATGAATATCCAGGACTTATTTCCTTTAGGATCAACAGGTTGGGTCTCCTTGCACTCCAAGAGACTCTCAAGAGTCTTCTCCAACACCACAGTTCAAAAGCATCAATTCTTTGGTGCTCAGCTTTCTTTATAGTCCAACTTTCACATCCATACATGACTATTGGAAAAAGCATAGCTTTCAGTAGATGGACTTTTATTGGTAGTGTCTCTGCTTTTTAATATGCTGTCTAGATTCGTCATGGAGAAGGCAGTGGCACTCCACTCCAGTACTCTCGCCTGAAGAATCCCATAGATGGAGGAGCCTGGTAGGCTGCAGTCCATGGGGTTGCTGAGTTGGACACGACTGAGCAACTTCACTTTCACTTTTCATTTTCATGCATTGGAGAAGGAAATGGCAACCCATCCAGTGTTCTTGCCTGGAGAATCCCAGGGACAGGGAGCCTGGTGGGCTGCCGTCTATGGGGTTGAACAGAGTCGGACATAACTGAAGCAACTTAGTAGAAGCAGCAGCAGCAGCAGCAGCTAGATTGGTTATAGCTTTTCTTCCAAGGAGCAAGTATGTTTTAAGTTCATGGCTGCAGTCACCATCTTCTGTGATTTTGGAGCCCCCCAAAATGAAATATCTCACTGTTTCCATTGTTTCCCCATCTATTTGCCATGAAGTGGTGGGATCAGATGCCATGATCTTAGTTTTCTGAATGTTGAGTTTTAAGCCAACTTTTTCACTCTTTGACTTTCATCAAGAGGCTGTTTAGATCTTCTTCACTTTCTGCCATAAAAGAGGTGTTATGCTTTTGAACTGTGGTGTTGGAGAAGACTCTTGAGAGTCCCTTGGACTGCAAGGAGATCCAACCAGTCCATTCTGAAAGAGATCAGCCCTGGGTTTTCTTTGAAAGGAGTGACGCTAAAGCTGAAACTACAGTACTTTGGCCATTTCATGCAAAGAGTTGACTCATTGGAAAAGACTGTGATGCTGAGAGGGATTGGGGGCAGGAGGAGAAGGGGACGACCGAGGATGAGATGGCTGGATGGCGTCACTGACTCCATTCATGGGGTCAAAAAGAGTCAGACATGACTGAGCGACTGAACTGAACTGAACTGATCTATGTATTTGAGGTTATTGATATTTCTCCCTGCAATCTTGATTCCAGCTTGTACTTCATCCAGCCAAGCATTCTCTTGATGTACTCTGCATAGAAATTAAATAAGCAGAGTGGCAATATACAGCCTTGATGCGCTCCTTTCCCAATTTGGAGCCAGTCTGTTGTTCCATGTCTAGTTCTAACTGTTGCTTCTTGACTTGCATACAGATTTCTCAGGAGGCAGGTCAGGTGGTTTGCTATTCTCATCCCTTGAGGAATTTTCCACAGTTTGTTGTGATCCACACTGTCAAAAGCTTTGGTATAGTCAAAAAAGGAAAAGTAGTTTTCTGGAACTCTCTTGCTTTTTCAATGATCCAGCGGATGTTGGCAATTTGATCTCTGGTTCCTCTGCTTTTTCTAAAAAATTTCCTGCTAAAAAGCTCAGACTTCTAGCATTTTATTGAAGACCTTAAATGGGCTATACTCATCTACTTTTTTTTTTTTTACTACTCCCATATCATTTATCCTAAATTTTGCAATCCTAACTACTCAAAGTTCACTGAATATAGCATTTATTCATTCATTTTCTTTCATCACTTTCTATGCTTAATAACTTGAATTCATCCTTCAAGTATTTCTTTTTCTTTGAAGGTATCCCTCAAAACAAAACTAAGTTTACTTCTATACATTATCTCTGAGAGCAGTTTGTATAAATGTTTCCCATAACACTGATCATGCTTTTCTATCTTTTTTATGTCCTTCTTACATAATGTAAACTCTTGAAAATATAGAGTCTATGTCTTATTCTTACCTTTATATTCCCAGTTCCTCATACAACCTCCAGAACATAAAAGTTATTTTATAAATATGGACATAAGAATTGACAATGTGTGTACAGTATAAAATATAAAAACATCATTAAGTGCAAATGGTTTACTATTTACACTGAGTCTGATTTTCCATTCATTACACTCTGATCCAGCCTCAGTGGTCATCCCAGACTGAGAGTCCCTTTCATATTCATTGTGTGTTAGTCGCTCAGTCATGTCTAACTCTTTGTGACCCCATGGACTGTAGCCTGCCAGGCTTCACTGTCCATGGAATTCTCCAAGCAAGAATACTGGAGTGGATTGCCATTCTTTTCTCCAGAGGAACTTCCCAACCCAGGGGTTGAACCCTGGTCTCCTGCATTGCTGGCAGATTCTTTACCGTTTGAGCTACAGGGAAGTCCTTCATGTTCATTGCTATGTAGTATTTTAAAAAGATGCTGCAGCAATAATATCCTTTATCCCACGTGTTCTTCTAGAATAGGATTTGACAAGCTACAGATTATTAAGCAAATCAGCCTAGATTTATACTGCCTTTTCATTTTTTACTTCCCTCAAGCTAGGAATGTTTTTCTTTTTTACCTTTTTTTTTAACAATTGGGGGCAGGAGGAGAAGGGGACGACCGAGGATGAGATGGCTGGATGGCATCACGAACTCAATGGACGTTGAGTCTGAGTGAACCCCGGGAGTTGGTGATGGACAGGGAGGCCTGGCGTGCTGCGATTCATGGGGTCACAAAGAGTCGGATATGACTGAGGGACTGAACTGAACTGAACCGAACCAAGCACTTCCCTGGTGGCTCAGACTGTAAAGCGTCTGTCTACAATGCGGGAGACCTGGGTTCGATCCCTGGGTCCAGAAGATTCCCTGGAGAAGGAAATGGCAACCCACTCCAGTAATCTTGCCTGGAAAATCCCATGGACGGCGGAGCTTGGCTTGGTGCAGGCCAGTGTCCATGGGGTTGCAAAGAGTTGGGCACGACTGAGCGACTTCACTTTAACAATTATAAAATAGTGAAGAATATGTGACAGATTGTGTGGGGGACACAGAGCCTAAAATATTTATTTGCCCCTTTCCAGAAACTTTGCCAAACTCTGTCCTAGAAACTTGACACACCTTTCAAGTGTGGTATCTGATTGCCTCCCCTTAAATCTATGGATTTATGACTTACAAGTAGTAGAATGTGATGGGTATGGTGCTTCGTGATCTGCAAGGCTGAGTAAGAAAAGACTATGCATTGCTCACCTTGCTTACTGATGTCCTGCCTAGTGCTGATGTCCTGAGGTTGCCACATGGAAAGGAAGCCTAAACTACCTCACATAGAGAAACTACATGCAGATTCTATGTGCCTGTGTGAAGAGAGAGAAACATCCAGTCAGCTCCCAACCACAACATTGTAGCTACAAGCCATTATCTGACCACAGCTGCAAGAGAGGCTCAAACCAGAACCACTCATCAAGGCTCTTCCCAAATTTCAATCTTAGGTTTTTGTTTTTTTTTATTTAATTGAAAATAAAGAATGATATAAGACCTCAGGAGCTAGAACCAAGATCCCAGAAACAACAGAGTAGTAATTATCCATAATGAAGAACTGGTACTATGTGCTTATGCAAATTGAGAGAATGGACTACATTGCTACATGCTGCATGACTCTGTCTTTATAAAGTTCAAGAACAAGAGAAAGATATTTTCTGCTGCTGTAACACAGGATGGTGATGACCTTTGGAAAAGGGGAGTGACTCAAACGGGATATGAGAAGAACATCTGAGTTGCTGTTAATATTCTGTTTCTTGATCTGAGTGATGATTACATGGTTGTACACTTTCGAAAATTCAAGTTGCATTCCTATGACTTGTAAACTGTGCTTAATATTATACTTCAATTTTGATGGTGACTGTTTTTAGGCATCAAGTACTTGTAGTTATATATTAATGTTCAATGAAATATGCCTTGGTATCAAGATGGTGGAGAAATTAAAGAATATGGAAAGGTTAGAAAGAGAAGGAACATAGAAGATCACGAATGCAACTATAATTCTGCATCTCACATACAAAGATGGTATCACATACAAAATCATGGTGCAATTTAGAAGCTGAATTAAATAGTTTTATGACTCTTTATTTAATGTTCTTTTCACAGTATAAAAAGTTGTAAAATAAAGATACATTGATTATTCTTGAATTTATTGCATTATGAAAATGATTTATGAAAATTTTTGTCTATTCCTCTACCATCATCTTTAGGTTATGAACATATATATAACTTGTATTTATACTTCTAGTTCTTATAAAAACATCCTGGCTCAGTTTTATTCACTGCTGACCCAGCAAGTTTCTGGCAGATTTGACCTCAGAAGACTCTTTTAATCTTAGAGACCTTGTAAGTGTCTATACTTGAATATCCTCTAACTCTGCTAAAAAGTCAGTCTCTGGGTTGTTTCCCATTAAAGAGGTGTAAAAGCTTAGATTTCAGCCTGTTCCCTCTCTGCAGGCATCAAGTCTTTATTAGGTATTTTTCCTAGCACATAAGCCAGGACTTCATCAAACTGCATCCCACTGGGTACAAAGACTGTTCTTAAGTTCTGGAGAGAAATATCTTTTGCAATGACTCCTCTGTCCTTTTTCTTATTTCTAGGTCACTTTCAACTTTTTCTTTATAATATGTGGAGATTAATCAGTCAGCTTTTCTGATGACCATATACTGTTAATCAGAACAGCTTCAGCACACTGCTACTCTGAGCTCATCTGTTAGCTTCTCACTGTTTCTTTGACTGCATGCCCTTTCTTATCATCAAGAGGTTATTTAGCATTTTATGATGTTTTTACATTGGAACTTGGCAGTTTAGTTTTTCTACCTTTATGATTTTGATTTTTTCTGACTAAAAGTAATATGTAGGCAGTATTAAAAGATTGAAAAATACAGGAAATCATTGTAAGAACAATATAAAAATGATCATAGTAATAGCTAACATTTATTTGCAGATTACTTGGGAGTACTGTACTATTTTTTTACACATATTAATACACACTCATATTTTATATAACTCCACAATATCTTAGGGAGGTAGGCACAAATATGATAAATGGAAGACAAGTTAAACTGTTTACTTCAAAATCCTATGGCTAACAAGTGGGTGAAAGTGAAAGTGAAAGTCGCTCAGTTGTGTCCAACCCTTTGTGACCCCATAGACTATACAGTCAATGGAATTCTCTAGGCCAGAGGACTAGAGTGGGTAGCCTTTTCCTTCTCCAGGGGATCTTCTGAACCCAGGCATCGAACCCAGGTCTCCCACATTGCAGGTGGTTTCTTTACCAGCTGATCCCATAAGTGGCTGAACTGGGAGTCAAATCTAGATCTTCTGAATATGAAGCCCCAGATCTCTCTTAAATCGACTGTTCAAAAAATAAACATTGTTTACATTTTAGAGTTTTTCTGTCATGTAATAAACATGTAGAGCTCAATATTTTTTTATATAATTGGGATCATTCTGTACATAAAATGTATACCCTGCTACTAAAACCTAGTACTTAACAATTTTCTCATTTGATTAAAGTTTAAAATATTTGAAATCTGTTTTTTCTTGGTTATACAGTATTAATAACATTTTTTAAACACTGTAACAGCTCTGGGCATAGTGATAGACAGAAAAGCCTGACATACTGCAGTCCATGGAGTGACAAACAGTCAGACATGACTTAGCAACTAAACAACAACAACAGCTATTCATTTCTCATATACACTACACGAGGTAAACAGCTCAACTGTATTCTGCTAGGCTCTGCTTCAGATGATCTAGTCTTAGCTTCAAGTGTCTTCTTAACCAGAATTGGAGCTGGAGAAGAAACTTCTATCTGGAAATAAAAGTGCTCATGGAAGAACACTAGAACAAGAGGAGCCCAGTTAAGTCACTCAACTGCAGTTAAACCCACGTTCAGATGTGTGAAAAGTCACAAATGTTTATATCAAATTGGCAAAAGTGTACCACATGGCAAAACCCAAAGACAGTGGTACCAGGGAGCACAGCAAATGTAGGAAGGGGATGAATGATTATATATGAATAATACAACCCACCAGAGTATTCATTTCCATTCTGCAGGCAAAATATACATTCACTCCCTCCTCAAGGCATTGAGATGTCTTTTCTTGAGGCTAAAATAGGATCAAAGCCTAAGGTCTTGGGATCCAAGAGCTTCTCTTGAATCAAAGAATGTTCAGTTAAAAAGACAGATTATCTGTTCCCCCTACATACCCAAAAAACAGTGAGGGGACAAGAACAGGATAATCACAATGAATATTCACATAGAAACAGAAAATATACATATTCCCAGTTAATCACTGGTTCCTAGAAATCCTGAAACCCCACTGGGCAAATGTGAGATTGGCCCTAACCTAAGGAATGTTTCTTGACTAGGCTCTAGCTCTGTCCCAAAGAATTAACAATTCTGTCCCTGGTACTCCAAGGAACTTAGCTCTTTGCTTGGGAATATTCTCCTTGGTGTAGTTTAAGAAGGTTTTGAGATGTGCCCTCCTTGCCATTGAGCAATTTTTCCCTCTTATAGAGGGCTGAGAAAACAAAAGAAATTTTACAGCGAGAAAATTTACAGTCATTTTAACCAGGATATATACACTTTGATGATACATCTCTCTCAAAAACTGCTGGTTTTTACCTCTTTAATTCTAGTCAGCATTACATAATAGGCAAAGTCTCAATGCTTCTTGACATATAGACTTAACTGATGTTTTTGTGTTTATCAGGTTTGTGAGAATACACAGAAGAATTGTACAAAAAAGATCTTCATGACCCAGTTAATTATGATGGTGTGATCACTCACCTAGAGCCAGACATCCTGGAATGTGAAGTCAAGTGAGCCTTAGAAAGCATCATTACAAACAAAGCTAGTGGAGGTGATGGAATTCCAGTGGAGCTATTTCAAATCCTGGAAGATGATGCTGTGAAAGTGCTGCACTCAATATGCCAGCACATTTGGAAAACTCAGCAGTGGCCACAGGACTGGAAAAGGTCAGTTTTCATTCCAATTCCAAAGAAAGACAATGCCAAAGAATGCTCAAACTACCGCGCAATTGCACTCATCTCACATGCTAGTAAAGTAATGCTCAAAATTCTCCAAGCCAGACTTCAGCAATACATGAACCATGAACTTCCTGATGTTCAAGCTGGTTTTAGAAGAGGCAGAGGAAGCAGAGATCAAATTGCCAACATCTGCTGGATCATGGAAAAAGCAAGAGAGTTCCAGAAAAACATCTATTTCTGCTTTATTGACTATGCCAAAGCCTTTGACTGTGTGGATCAAAATAAACTGGAAAATTCTGAAAGAGATGGGAATACCAAACCACCTAACCTGCTTCTTGAGAAAACTGTATGCAGGTGAGGAAGCAACAGTTAGAACTAGACATGGAACAACAGACTGGTTCCAAATAGGAAAAGGAGTACGTCAAGGCTGTATATTGTCACCCTGCTTATTTAACTTATATGCAGAGTACATCATGAGAAACGCTGGATTGGAAGAAACACAAGCTGGAATCAAGATTGCTGGGAGAAATATGAATAACCTCAGATATGCAGATGACACCACCCTTATTGCAGAAAGTGAAGAGGAGCTAAAAAGCCTCTTGTTGAAAGTGAAAGAGGAGAGTGAAAAGTTGGCTTAAAGCTCAACATTCAGAAAATGAAGATCATGGCATCTGGTCCCATCACTTCATGGGAAATAGATGGGGAAACAGTGGAAACAGTGTCAGACTTTATTTTTTGGGCTCCAAAATCACTGCAGATGGTGACTGCAGCCATGAAATTAAGTGGTGCTTACTCCTTGGAAGAAAAGTTATGACCAACCTAGATAGTATATTCAAAAGCAGAGACATTACTTTGCTGACTAAGATCGGTCTAGTCAAGACTATGGTTTTTCCTGTGGTCATGAATGAATGTGAGAGTTGGACTGTGAAGAAGGCTGAGCGCCGAAGAATTGATGCTTTTGAACTGTGGTGTTGGAGAAGACTCTTGAGAGTCCCTTGGACTGCAAGGAGGTCCAACCAGTCCATTCTGAAGGAGATCAGCCCTGGGATTTCTTTGGAAGGAATGATGCTAAAGCTGAAACTCCAGTATTTTGGCCACCTCATGCGAAGAGTTGACNAGAGTTGGACGGTGAGGAAGGCTGAGCGCCGAAGAATTGATGCTTTTGAACTGTGGTGTTGGAGAAGACTCTTGAGAGTCCCTTGGACTACAAGGAGATCCAACCAGTCCATTCTGAAGGAGATCAGCCCTGGGATTTCTTTGGAAGGAATGATGCTAAAGCTGAAATTCCAGTACTTTGGCCACCTCATGCGAAGAGTTGACTCATTGGGAAAGACTCCGATGCTGGGAGGGATTGGGGGCAGGAGGAGAAGGGGATGACCAAGGATGAGATGGCTGGATGGCATAACTGACTCGATGGACGTGAGTCTGAGTAATCTCCGGGAGTTGGTGATGGACAGGGAGGGCTGGCGTGCTGCGATTCATGGGGTCGCAAAGAGTCGGACACGACTGAGCAACTGAACTGAACTGAACTGAGTCTGTTTCTAGCCTCTTTATTGCATTGATTTATTAATCCATTCTTGGGCTGCTGCTGCTGCTGCTGCAAAGTTGCTTCAGTCGTGTCCGACTCTGTGCGACCCCATGAACGGGAGCCCAACAATGCTCCCCCGTCCCTGGGATTCTCCAGGCAAGAACACTGGAGTGGGTTGCCATTTCCTTCTCCAATGAAAGTGAAAGTGAATGGCTCAGTCATGTCCCATTCTTAGCAACCCCATGGACTACAGCCTACCAGGCTACTCCATCCATGGGATTTTCCAGGCAAGAGTACTGGAGTGGGGTGCCATTGCCTTCTCCACATTCTTGGGCAAAACACTGTATTAATTACTTCAGCTTTATTGTACATTGGCTTGCATTTTGTTTGTTTGTTTTTTGCTGTGGTTCAAGTCACTTGGGATCTCAGGTCCTAGTTCCCCCACTAGGGACTGAAGCTGCATGTGACCTTGTCAGTGAAAGTGGCACGTCCTAACAGCCGGACAGCCGGGGAATTCCCTACATTGGTGTTTCATACTAGCTAAAGGTATAAAGGTAGAGGAGTCATTTTACCTTCCATTAAAAAAGAATCTTTGAAATGGATAATCATAATACCTATACATTGGGTTGACATGGAGATTTAAAAAACAAATATGTAAAGCACAAGATACAGACTAGGTAAGCACTAAACACAGTAGTTATTTATGTTATGATCATCTTGAAGGTACAATGAAACACAAAGAGAAATGAAGTGATCAATCTATTTGGAAACCTCAGTTTCATTTATAAAAAGAAAGGGATGAATTGGCATGTCCTTTCTAAGGCTCTTGCCACTCTAAAAACTCATCCTGGCGTTTATTTTCTAGAACGCGGGCAGCACAACATGTGATGGACAGTGGGATTAAAGTGAGAAAGGTGATAACGAGTCGTGAGCACGCAGTGGTAAAACGTTAAGGGCCACACAGATAAGATTAGGGGCCGGCTGGTCTCCTATAGGCTACGATGACCTTCACAGTGTTTTCTGGTGTATAAACGGCCAAGCATCGCCGTGACCGTCCTGCCTACAAACACTGGGCAGCTAGCCCACAGAAGGCTACTGTCAACCCTCCCGACCACTCAACTGGAACACAGAGCCTTGGAGAAGATTCCAGACAGGATCGCAGAAACTCTGGGGAGGATGGTGCCAGAGCCTGGAGCGCAGTGGGAGGGAGGAGGGGCCTGCATCTCCTCCAGGGCTTCTACAGTGCTTCTGGGAAATATAGTTCTTAGCCGCGAAAGGAGCCTGGGGCTCCAGGAAGCGGGACTACAATTCCCTTCAGTCTTGGAAATTCTTTGTGCAGCACGCCTGCGCAGTCTGGCGGCCAATGCCGCTATAAAGGCTTGTTTTGCTCCGGGGGCTAATGCTCCGGAGCGTGGTCGAGTGGCCGGCGCGGCCGTCCTGGAGCTGGGGCACAGGTAGGTGTCGGTGACTGCCGCACTCCTTCCTTCTCCCTCGGATTGTCGCGGGGGCCATCCCCACCCAGTGTGTTTCGGCCCACGGTAGGGGACTGCGATCGAGGATGCGAGCAGTCCGCGGGAAGCCGGAGAACTGAGAAAAGCGGCCTGGCCTTTCTCTAGTCTCCCGCCGCCTCATTTTCGGGACGCGACCAGGAGGGTTGGAGGTGAGGTCCTCGGAAGGCAGGTAGGGTGGGATGAGTGATCGGGGTGCCGGCTACATTCCCGGCTAACGCCACCAGGTGGTGCTACGCACGGGCCCGTGTGTGTGGGTCGCTATCGCCTTTCCAGGCCAGAATTGGCCGTGGGAACGCCCTAAGGCCAGGGCATCCTAGGGGATGCTGGCCTGAGAGAAGCCCCCCTCTTCAAGGTTGTAGAGAGGCGTTTTGGGGCACCCCGGCTTAAGCCGCACAGAGGGGACTGAGCAGCCAGCGACCTCAGAATTCATCGTCTCGTTTTGGCCACGGGGTAGATGGAGGTTCGTGATAGAAGCACGCACAGGAAACCCTTGGCAGAGTCCGGAATGGAATCCAGATCTCTTGACAGTCATTAGTGCCCTTTCCCTTTCCACCGCACAGAGCTGCGTGGGGCTTTGTATTTATCACATAGGGGTCATTCGGTTTCTGCAGAGACATGGGGGAGGCAGGAGGCAGATGGACGCAGAAAGGACTGGCAAAGTTTCAGAAGGTTTTGAAGAAGATGGATAGGTCATTCTGGGGTCTCCAGGGTGAGTCAGTGAAAGGTGCGGAGGGCTGGAGACAAGTAGATTTCAGGGAGGTGGTAAGTACATACCCTTGTAGCTTCAGGTCTTTTTGTGTGGCTGCAGGGCCTGGAACCACATTCCTGAGGTGTTGGAAACCTAAGGAATATTGCAATGAAGGCAATTTGGGAACACCAGTCTGGCTACTTCCAGTCCTTGCAATCCTGTGCAAGCCCCTCCCCCCAGGCAGTTTCAACTGCATCATTGTGCAGGAGAAGGTCTACACTTAGCGCTGAAGGAGAGTCTTGGTTAAAAAAAAGTCGCTGACCAAGAGACCTCTGTGCTGAGCAACTCTATGGGTTCTCTCACTTTGATTATTCTGCCAAGTGTCATTGTACAGCTCTGACTCAGAAGTAAATGAAAATCCTTTCCCTTTCTTCTCTCTTAAAAAAGACTTTTAAACAACTTTAAGGGAGAACAGAAAGAACAGAAGAGGGAAATACACCCCTCCCCCCCCAAACTCTGACCTAGTGATCTTTCCTTAATTGTTTTCTTCAGATTTGGGCCTTGTTTGTTTCCAGACCTATTGGACTTCCTAGCTCTTGGCTGGCCTTCATGATGCACAGAAGTTGGAATCCTCGTGTTCAAGGCCAGGAGATAGTAGCTTTGTCCCTGGACAAGACCATCCTACTTTCATTGCTCTACCTTTTGGCCCAGGAAATTAAAGAAGCAGGAGTGTTAGAGGGAATGGAAAATTGCTCCCCACACTCTTCCAACTTAGAATAACCTGGAACAAAGTGATCGAAAGAAGCTGAGGTTAAATAATTCTTAGGCAATTGAGGTGATCCCTGTGGTCTTTCTGACTTGGCATTTTGCATTCTGAGTGAGTTTCTATGGCCTTCTTCCTTTCAAACTTGCTCCCCTCCTCTTGCCTTTTTTCAAAGCAGGACTGATCTTTTCTGCTTTCCAGATAGTTGGCGAGGTTTAGGAACCTTTGGCGGGGAAGGTTGGACTTCACTGATCCCTGTAACAAGCAGGATTATTCTGATCTGCAGCTGCATCCTGACACTGGGGACACTGGCAGATGCCAGGTCTGTTTATAGTTTAGGCTTAATGAGGTCTCAGTGACGTGATTGCTGCGCTCTTGGTTGTAAGCCGGTGTTCTTTATGGTGCAGTTTGTCATTGGACAAGGTGACTTTTTTCTTTGAAAGATAAATAGTTGAGCAATATCAACTCAGGGTACTGGAGCCAGACCTCTGAAAAGTAAGTCAAGCTTTCTTTTGTGTTGGAAACAAATCTCTATGGTGGAGATTTAGTCCTTTTTATTTAGAGGATTTATAAGTGTTCTTGTTTTCTGATACCTTAGAAAATGAATTGTAGCTATCAAAATTATATCCACAATGTTGTACTTTTCATTCTCAGTGATTGTTAGGAATTTATGGAATTCAAAGGCAACACAGTTACAATTCTTTAATTTCTAGTGAGGCTGTTATAAAAAGTGTTTTCCCAGCTTGTATCTGGGACGCTTTGACCATCTTAGGGTGGAGGAAATGTTTTAGAGAGAGTATGTATGTGTTTTACTTTTTCTAAAGTAACCAGATTGATACCGGGTATTGATTAATCAGGCTAACTGGGGTTTAGAACAGCGTTTCAGGTAGATACTAGATAAGATGTCATAGAACAGGGTGGGGAACAGGGTTTTTGCTATTGTTTTTTTAATAACAGCTTTGTTGAGATATTTGTATACTATGAAATTCACCTGAGTATAGAGCTTGGTGTTTGATTAGTATATTAACAGAATTGTGAAATCATCACCACTAGCTAATTTTAGGACACTGTCCGTAATCCACGAGGAATTTGTTTTTAAAATTCAGGTGTAAAATTTTTTTGGAACAAACAAATTGTTTCTGGAAAGCCTTTTTAAAAAAGACTTATCTAAATGCTCTATGCATTGCAATTGAACTTAGTTGAGAAAAATAAAATGGTACTTGAAAGATGTTTGAGAATTTATTTTTATAGATATAATGACAGAAAACTTTAATGCTTTTGTCTCTTTCTCTCTATTTTAGATAAGTACTTTTACTTATTAAGCACAATTTAGGAAATACCTGTCCTTGATGCATTTTTAATTCCAGGAATTCTCAAGTGGAACCAAGAGTCTGTGAACCCTCCACTCAGAGAAGATGAAGGACATTGACATAGGAAAAGAATACATCATCCCCAGCCCTGGTTATAGAAATGTGCGGGAGAGAACCAGCACTTCAGGGCAGCACCGAGACCGTGAGGACTCGAAGTACAAGAGAACTCAGCTGGTCAGTGTTGCCCTGCCCGATTCCCTCTCCTTATCTGCTTGCTGTGCTAGACCATACCTTCTTTCTTCACAAAATGCATAGCTGAAAAAAGGTTTCTTTTTCTTTACTGACTTTAGGTCATTGTTAAAAATTTATGGTTATTTGTGAAAGAGAAGAGGTTGGCTCTCAACCTGTCATCTGTTTTTCCACTTTGAGTTCTCCTCTGAAAAGGTGTTGCTTGAAAGAAGACAGTTTATGCAGGGTTGGGGAGGGGAAGAGCTGGGCAGGGAGCAGTGGGAATAGGAACCATTATACTTCATTCTTGTACTTAAATTGTTCCCTCCCTCTGCCTCTATTGTCTGCTTTTAAAAGGTGACTGGAGATTCTCATTCCGATTTCAGAGCGTACTTGGAACAATTCTAGATTGATGGAGGATAATCAGTTGAAATTTTCAAGAAAACCTATGAGTGTAAAGGAGTCTTTAGTGCATAATTTCTTCCAAGGGAAATAATGAATATGCATTTTAATCTGGAAGAAGCATCGTCATCTGGGGAAAAACTCTTGAATTGCAGAAGTAATAAGAAAGAATGGGGGTTGCTGGGTAGGAAGTTGAGGTTTGTGTTCATGTATTTGTTCTGTGAAAACTAGAGCAAGATATGGCTATACAGCTGACACTGGAGTTTCATTAGCCTGACCTTACTTGTCCCTCTTTGCTACGTGAAAGCTGTTGCCTTATTAATCAACATTTTCTCACTGATGGGTAATTTCTGTTTTGACTGTCTGTGGTACAATGCTTTCCTATTCAAGCTTAACTTTGGAGAAACATAGATTCACTGTAATCAGTGTCAAATCCTTAAGGTCCCAGTTCTGTACCTTTTGTCCAGACTTTATGTTAAAACATTTCTTTATGTTAAAAGTTTTCTGTGTCCTTTTGTCCAGACTTTATGTTAAAACACTTACTGAATATCTTTTGAATGCTTGACATTTAGTATAGCACTTATACTGGAAAAAGTCACAGAGGATGAATGAAGTGGGGATGCTGTCAAGGTGTTAAGTCATCTGTGCCTTAGTGGCTTAGGAATTAAAATAGTATCAGTGGTAGAACCTAACTCATGAGATGCCTTGAGTATTAAATGAGCTAATACATATAAAATGCTTAGAATGGTGCCCGCCACACAGTGCTCAAAGAATGTTAGCTCTTAGAGCTAGTAGTCTAGGGCATAAGAGGTGTGTGAGAAAGTTCTACGTGTCATGCTAAGGAATCTTTTACTATGGGCATAGGGGAACTACTGGAAATTATTGAAAGGGTTTTTTTCTCTTAATTTTTTATTTGGAGATGACTGTAAATCCACAGCAGTTGTAAAAATAATACAGAGAGATCCCATGCATACTTTATCTGGCTTCTCCCAGTGGTAACCTCTTGCATCCTATAGTATAAAATCACGACAGGGTATTGATTGACAGGGATGACATACAACCACTTTATTAAGACTTTGCCAGTTTCATGCGCACTTTTTTGTGTATATTCTATGCAGTTTTTCCCCAAGTAAATTCGTATGACCACCATCACAGTCAAGATACAAATCAGCTCCACCAAAAGGATGTCTTGTGCTCCCCTTTTAGAGCCGCAGCCTCCTCCCTTGCCCTCTCCCCCAGGCTTTGACAACCACTCATCTGTTTTCCATCTCTGTAATTTTGTCATTTTAAGAAATCTGTACCAATGGGATTATATAGTATGTAACCTTTTGACACTGAATTTTCTCACTCAGCATTATTCCTTTGCAATCCATCTAATTTGTTGTGTATCAATTGAATTTTCCATGTTATAGATAGACTACAGTTTGTTTAACCATTCATCTGTTGAAGGAAATGTGGGTTATTTCTAGTTTGTAGCTATTATAAACAAAGCTGCTCTGAACATTTGTGTATAGGATTTTTTGTGAATAAACCTTCCATTTCTCTGGGTAAATTCCAGGAATGTAATTGCTGGGTCATATGTTAAGTGTGTGTTTAGTTTTATCAGAAACGTCAATATTCTTTTTCCAGAGTGACTGTTTAATTTTACATTCCCACCAGCAATGTGTGAGTCATCCAGTTTCTCTGCATTCTTGCCAGTATTTGATGTTATTAATTTAATTTTAGCCATTCTGATAGGTATGTCTGGTATCTCATTGTAATTTTACTTTGCATGACCTAATAGCTAATGCAGTTGAGCTGAGATTTTTAAGACTTCATTTATCTTAGGAAGATTAATTTTGAGGCAGTATATGAAAAATGTGTATGAGAGAGAGACAAAATACAGGGAGCAGTCTGGAGGCTCCTGTGCCAGCCCAAGGGTCTGGATCCAAGTCTAATAGTGAAGATGGAGGAGAGGGGGAGACTTAGGGGTATTTCTGGAAGGAAGCGGGGAGACATTGGGGTGCCTGTGGTAAGGATATTGATGGGCATATGGGGAGAGAAAGAAGGAGAAGGAGGTGAGCATGAGTTTACTTTTGAACGTGTGGAATTTGAGGTGCACCCAGATGAGGTGATCAGTAGGCAGAGTACAGATAAGGAATGGAGCTGGGACAAGTTTTAGAGTCGTGAGTGCATCCATGTAGGTGAAGCCTTAGTGAGCAAGCTTGCCCATGCCGAGCTTGTAAAACAGGAAGAGATGGAACCTGGAAAGATAGAGCGTGGTCCTGTGAAATTTCTGAGGACAGAGGCCCTGTCCATTTGGTTAGAGCAGAACTGACATTAGGGAGTGCAGTGGCAGCAGGAAACTTTTCCTCCGTGGGTAGAGAGGAGTTGGAGGTAGAGTCACTGTTGTGCCTTTTGTCCTCTAAATTATTAAGTCAGGCACCAGACAGAAAGTTTCCTTCATGTGACTCAGCCTCATCTTGAAGAAACAGGAGGCTGATACCAACCACTTCTGTGAGATCTCCGGAGTCCACATGAATTTAATTTTCATTATCCTTTGATGTTTCCTAAACTTTTAAATATGGGTACTGTTTTCCTGTTTTTATTACCATATCCTGCAGCCTCTGAACTTTTTTTGTTTTTTTTTATATCCCAACAAAAGATAAGGATACATTTGTGGCTCTTAATTGGAAAACAAGGTTTTATCCACCACCATTAGCCTTTGATAGGTTCAGTATAACATGGACACATGAAACTGTCAAACAGAAGTCAGAAGTAAAGTGCCAACTATTAAACGCATTTTAAACAAGTTGGTGATTTTTTTTATTTTTTGCTGTCAGCAAAGTTGCAGAGTATGTAGTTTGCCCCTTTCCTAATATTGTGACCAAATCTTTTGGAATACTCTTTGGGAAAATTATTCTAATCATTCACACCTTCAGATATTTGTATCACATCTGCTTGCTGCTGCTAAGTCACTTCAGTCGTATCCAACTCTGTGGACCCCACAGATGGCAGCCCACCAGGCTCCCCCGTCCCTGGGATTCTCCAGGCAAGAACACTGGAGTGGGTTGCCATTTCCTTCTTCAACGCATGAAAGTGAAAAGTGAAAGTGAAGTCGCTCAGTCAGGTTCGACCCTCAGTGACCCCATGGACTGCAGCCTACCAGACTCCTCCATCTATGGGATTTTCCAGGCAAGAGTACTGGAGTGGGGTGCCATTGCCTTCTCCAATCACATCTGCTTAGAGCTAGTTAAAACAATGCATTTTCACACCTTCCTTTTGTTCAAGACTATTGAGGTAAAGCTTGTGGCCACACACAACTTGATGATTTGCAGACATCCTTTAATCCTAAAGTGCTAATAGGGGTGCCTTCTGGTGCTGTTAGTTCTTTGAGCCTAAGTACTAATCTTGGCTGGTGTTAGGCTGGCGTTATTTCAACTAACATGAAGATTTATGTCCAGACCACTCCTTAACACTGTTCCCATGTCTGAGGCATGACTCTCTGAGCATAGCTCCTTTTCTTATAATTGCATTCAGATATATACATGTTGATCACATAATTCTACCAGCTCTTGGTTTAAGATGTGATATACATTCTTTTTTTTTTTTAAATTCAGCAAACATTTGAGCACTCTCCAAGATGTACACATAGCCCTGAATGAAGTGCTCTGGTGCACATGATGATAAATTGAGGCTGGCCCTACCTGCCCTCCCTAGAAGCTTCAATTCATAGTCATGTATGTAGATTACTAAAATTTAGATGCTGTGGAAATTAACAAGAAGAAAAGAATTCTTCAGTCTCTGAGATCAGGGAAGACTTCAGGAGGAGGTAGAATTTGGTAGGAGACTTGAAGAACAGGTAGAATTTGGAGAAATGAAGAACATGCCTGGTGGAAGAAAGAGTTGTGGGTAGAACCAACAAGCTGTGGGTGGGCCAACCAAAGAACTGTTGGCTTTGAGCATCAAGTGTGAAGTCATAGATATAGAGGGCTTGATCATGAGTTTCAGATGATGTGTGTTGTTTTTTTTTTTTGCTAAATCTGCAGTTTATTTTGGTAGTTTTTTTTTTTCTCATTTTAAAAAAGGCCAGTGGGGTTTTTTGTTTGTTTTTCAAACTTTTAAGTTTATATTGGAGCATAGCTGATTAGTAATGTTATGATAGTTTCAGGTGGACAGCAAGGAGATGATGTGTGTTCTTGAATAACAGGCCAAGGAGTTGATATTTTAGTTGCTTTAAATTAAAATTGAAGCAAAAATAAGACAAAGCTCTGTGATGCTTTTATAAGCTTTTTTTTTTGGTGGTGGTGGTGGTGGTTTTCTCACTGTGCTCAGGCTAAAGCCCAGGGTGACTGTTTTTTCCCTAGCATGTCTAATCTAACTAAGAAAGGAGGAAACATGCAAAATAAGGAGTAGTCAACTAAAGTTCATGTGCCTTTACTACTTTACTCTTTTTGTGCCTTCTGTCAAGTGTACCGCTGGTGGAATTTGCTTTCTACCCATGTTAGAATATTCTGCCTCTAGGCAAAGTAACAAAGCAAGTATTCACAGAGTCCAGTGACCTTCACCAGGTGTCTCCTCTAGTTCTGTGTCCGGCTGACACTTTAGCCATGGTTGGAGTATTTGTGATTAGTGAGTGGAAGAACTATTTGGGTGAGCTCAAGTTATATGCTAGAGACAAGGATGTGAATAGTAATCTCTTACCAAGAAATAGGATTCTAGGATATGTTATTATGAAAGAATTATGGTCTCTTACAGAAAATATGCAAATTATGGAAGATTACAGGAAAAAATAAAATCTCCCTTAATACCTCTACCTAGGGACAACTATTGTTGTCATAAAATAGTTTGTTTAGTACTTTAACAAAATTTGACTCTGAAAGCTCTTCTTTATGGATGAAAGGTATGTGAATTTTTCTATGCTCTTGTGTTTTCAGTGTCAAAAATATTACCTGTGAGTCTCCTTGCTGTTAGGAAGGAGAGGGGGTGAAGGAGATTAGTATTGCAGTCTCTGCATTATTTTTCTCTTGATTGGTACTCAGTGATCAGCATATTTTCTGGACAGTCAGTAATAGGATGAGTAAGAACACCTGCCTCCCTGCCCCCCTTTCCCTGAAGGCATCTATAAAGCTTTATAGAGCTTAGTACGGTATGATACGGTCTCTGGCCTGGGGCCAGATGTTGGTCTCCAATAGCAGCCTGGAGCTCTCTGGTGGGGATGACAACAGCGCTGCCATTGGTGCAGGGCCCAGGTGGCTTTCCTGCATGGTGACTGAGTCTAGAGCCCACAGGTCTCCCGAGGTTGGCCTGCTGCCTTGATCATGAGCTCTTTTACGCCATCTGCGGCACGGCTGCTGCTGCTTAGCTAGGAAATGCTGCTTAAGGGAAATAAATATAGCTTGTTGGCACGAGTTAAAGGAGCTTTCTGTCAAAAGGGAAGAAAAGTATTGGAACCAGCAATGTATTTTTCAAGCAATTTTAAATACTCAAGCCTTTATTTTGTTAAAATCTATAACTTGGAAGTGACAAATGGTTAATGAAAAAATTTTCATTGAAACCTGGATTTTGCTTTGAGGTAGCCTTGTACTGACATGACAGAAGCAACTTAGCAGCAGCAGCAGCAGCAGCAGCAGCAGTCTTGTACTGGGGCTTCCCAGGTGATATATTGGTAAAGAAACTCACCTGCCAATGTAGGAGATGCAAGAGACATGGGTTCGATCCCTGGTTTGGGAAGATCTCCTGGAGAAAGAAATGGCAACCTGCTCCAGTGTTATTGCCTGGAAAATTCCATGGACAGAAGAGCCTAGCAGGCTACAGTCCATGGGGTCACAAAGAGTCAAACACGACTGAGCATGCATACACAGCCTTGTGCTAATGCTTTCTAAAATGTCTCACCATTCTGTCCCTCACTTTCTCTTAATCAAAAATAAAAAAGGCCAATGCCAGGAACAGGGAACAGGGCCTCTCTAAGTCTTTGCAATAGTTGAACCTCTCAGTATCAAAGTTACAGACTAATAGGAAGTTAATTTGGTGCACAGAAGTCCACTAATTAGTAGAAATAATCTTATAAGTCGATCCCTTCCCCCCTTACCCCCCTTTTTGTGAGTTAACCTATTTAGATAATTAGATGCCATATTTTTTAAATTATTTAAGATTATTTTCTGAATTAGTTAAAAGAATCAACTCTTATTAGATATCAAATGACAATTTCTGTTGACTAAAGCAGGTATGATGTTAGGCAGTTACTTAGTTTCCTTAAATGTATTCTCACAGTGGAAAAATAGGCAAGCTGCCCAAATATTCACCTTCACTTTGCATCTCACTATTGTCAGCGCTTCCAGCCTGCTCTGCAGTACAGGTCACATAATGGACCCACTCATGTCTTATTGGAGACATTTAACACAGGCACACACAGTACTGGGCACTGAAGGGAGTTTCATTTACAAATTATATTTTGGCTTTTTTTTTTTTAAGCTAAAGCCTGAAAGTCTTCTAGGGATTTTGTCAAATGTAAAATACCAACATTTTGTTATCTACATTGGTGGTTCTCAGTTTAGGCTGCATATTAAAATCACTTGAAGAATGTTAAAAAAAATATTCTAACACTCCAGACAAATTAAACCAGTCTCTGGGGTCACACTCAGGCAATCAGTGCTTTTTAACGCTGCCCTGGTGATTCTAATGTGTTACCAGTGCCGAGAACCTCTTCCCTAGATCTCACAGGATCATCTCCTCCATCCCCTCAACCAGTGGGGCTCTAGGTGGTTCCCTTTTCTTCTTCTGAGATTTATTTTCAGTTTATCCTTTGAAACCTTATCATTGTAATAACAAAGTTAATTTCATCCCCCGATGTAATAGGAACTTGGGAAAAGTTTCTTGGAATTTAGCTTATGAAACAACTGAAAGCCCTCCAGTTTTTCTACTGATTCTGGGGTAATGCTAGATTATGAAGTGCGGAAAAATACCTGTTTTACCATGGTGGTAACAAGGCATATCCACTGGTTTTATGTATTTACACTTGTGGATTGTATTAATAGCAGATCCTGGACATTAGGGTAACTCAGCCTAGTTACAAATGAGTGAGCTGGGTACAAATTAATCCATAGCCACTGAGCAATAAAGCTGAGGTTAGCAGGTTCCCCAACTCTGATAAGTGAGGCATTTCTAATATATTATGCTTCCTTCCTGTGAAGGTTGCATTCTGAAATTTTGCTGTCCCTCTAGACTGAAGTGGCCGCTCTCTGGAATTTCTTAAGGGAAATGCTTGAGATGATCAGGATCTTGTTAATGATGCATTGGAATAAGAAAGTGCTGAGATCTGGGGGAATTGCCCTTTGCAGTGTTAATTTATTGAGAGGGAGGATGGGGAAGCCTGAAGTCAGATGTTCTTGGAAGGGCATCAGCTTTTTTCATTTCTTTTTAAATTTAAAATAAAATGTAACTTTCTCTTTAATTTTTAACATTTTGAGTCTCTTTGAAAACTGTTACCTTTGTAACAGCTTCCCTTAAAAGTTTGTCTTTCTAAATGTTTATGGAGTGGGACACCTACAGAAAAGCTTTTACTTGAGCCAGAAGAGTTTGTAAGAGGCTATCCATTATGTATTTTTGTTAATATCTTGTGAGCTGAGGAGAAGAATATGCTCTAGGCTTTTGAGGCAAGTCCATTCTGATTGTGCCCCTAGAGCGGCTTTCTTTGTGGGGCAGGTCAGACTGGAGTATTGTAACCTTTAATCCCCTTGGAAGCTGAGAGGTGCACCTGGTTGGTTCCTCAGCCCCTGGGCTTCGTTCAGAAGGCTACCCTGCTGTTTGCTGTCAGGAAGGAACTGTTCAGCCTGAGGAATGACCATCGGCTCTGGTATCTTGTCCCAGGGGCCTCCAGGCAGGGGGAAGCCCGAGGTTGCCCTTTCAGCAGACATTCCACTCTGGCAGCCTGTTAAAATGAAATGGATGGGCTAGATAATCAGAAGCCCTGTGGTGTGACAGTGAGCCTGTTATCACAGCCCTGGGGATGGTCTTGGAGCACAGAGGAGGGAGGGCCCCTGTGCAAGTATCTCTGTTTGCTTATGGATCGAAAGTTCCTTGCTTTCCTCACTGGATGGGCATAATAAATGCTCTGTGTTTCCCTGACCTTTATTCGAACAGTGGCTGAATCTAAATTTCACTATACCCTTTCGGTTCCCCAGCGTCCTCACCCTGCTCCACCTCAGAGTCTCCTAGCCAGAGTCCTCAGGAAGATACAAACAGCAGCAGTAATTTCTTTGTTGAATGTTTTCTCAATTCCTGGATCAAGCAGTATTTTTCCCTTTGGAATGAATCAGCTGCTGTGGACGCCTTCTGGGGCTGCGTTCTCTGTCCACGGAGAGCCCTTCAGTCTGCAAAGCTCCTTAGGAGAAATACAGAAAAATTAGTGCATCTCAAGAGAAGCCTTAAGAAGTTACTTCTAAAACTGACTTAAAGCATTGTAATATAAAAAACAAATAGGCCATAAAACACATTTCCCTAAGTCAACATACACGGAATACTAACATGTGAGCTAAGTTTAGCTCTCTTGGACTACCTCAGCACTACTGACATTTGGGGGCTAAATCCTTCTTTGTTGTGGGGGCCTGTCCTGTGCCTGGTTGGCTGTTCGGCAGCATCCCTGGCCTCTACCCACTGAATGCACAGTTATGACCAAAATGTCTGCAAACGTTACCAGATGTCTCCTGGGCGAGCAAAAATCCTCCTCAGTTGAAGACCCCTAGGCTACACTATCCAACACTGTAGCTACCAGCCACAGGCAGCTGTCGGGCCTTGGAAATGTGGAAAGTCCGAACTGAGGTCTGCCATATGGAACATACGCACCAGGTGTCAGAGACTTGGAACCAAAAAAGAATATAAAATACCTCATAATTTTTTATTGATTACATGTTTAAAAGATACTATTTTGTATATATTGGTTTAAGGTATATTCTTATGGTTAATTTCACCTGTTTCTCTTCCCTTTTTAGTGTGGCTACTAAAAACATTTAAATTACATTTGTGTCTTATATTTTTTTCTGTTGGACAACGTTGCCCTGGAGTGTCAGTCTACTGCGGTTTAACCATTAATCTTCTATTAAGCATCTAGTCCCCTGTATACCATTGGGTTTAATTATGTCTTTCCTTGGGGAGAATTTTCTTTCTACAGTAATGTTATGAAGACAAAGCATGTATAAAGTGTTACATGTGACCAGTTTGTTTCCCTGACTACCTGCCAGCAACTCACTAAAAATCCAGTCAAGGTTCAGATGTATGTTTTCTTATGTTTCCCTCTTTGTCCGCTTGGATTTTATCTCTATTTCTACTGATATTAAGGTATGTATAATTGCATCTTAAAATTTAAGTTTAATTTCTTGCTTGGTGACATTGAATTTAGAGGCTGAGAGATGGACACTTTTGAATCAATTTAGTAGATTATTCTGGATTTTGAACTTTTATAAATACTAGACTATAACCTGCATGAAAGCAGTGATTTTGAGATGTGAGTCTGTTTTTTCACTCCTGTTTACCCAGCACCCAGAGCTGTGCCTGGCGTGTTGTAGGTCCCTCAATAAATACTGAATGAATAGGTAAAACATATGTTTTTCAGTAAAAGCTGACTGTTCAAAGTATTATATTAGTTACCTGGTCACTTTTTTAGCTGTATTCTCCTTTTTCTTGTGCTAATTTCATTACACTGAAAGTTTTCCTTTTTATATTCAAGCCATCCATTTTGCCTTCGGTAAGTTTCTGACTTTGGGGGAAGATGGAGACTATTTTCCTTCCATCAGTCTGCTAAAATGCTATTTAATTCTCTTCTGTTTATTTCACCATTTTAATGTAACTTTGAGGGTTAATCCCAGATGGATTAATGTATGATATGAAACATGAATCTCTGTTCATCTCCAGTCTGTTTTTTTATTTGTCCCAGTGATATCCACTGAATCATATTTCCCTACCCTGTTATATTATTTATGTGTTCATATAGCAAGCTTATATAGCTTGAGTATATAGGAGTCAGTTTTCTTGGTTCATTTCCATTTTTAATCTAGTCAGTCTTAGAATGTAGATAACTTGCTTTACAGAATAATATAGTAGAATATATTTGTTTTTACTTTAAATAGACATTTTTTTTTTCCTCGACTTGCTTGGCCAGTGAACTTTTTTTGGAAAGCCTAGAAAGAAAGAGAAGTTAGGCATCCAGCCAGATACAATTAGACATTTGTGACATCTTTGCAGTTACTAGCAGGGTGATATAAATATGCTTTTACTTTATTTTAAAATATCAGTCTGTAATGTATTCATCTGTTAGCATCTACTCATCTTTGGTTGAAAAACCACCTGGAAGTGCACTTTTGCAATGAAGTAAACTCATCTGTTTATAGTCTAGTGTTCTAATCATGTATTTGTGATTTTGACTTTGGAAAGTACCATTTGCTTATAATGAGGTTAGTTTGGAGAGTCAGATTTTATTTTAATCTGATACTCACCCTGGGGAAGAGAGGAGAGCTGGCTGTCTATAAAGATACATCCAAGGTCATCTTATACAATAATGATATATTTGCTTGTTTCTTCTTTGAAAGGCACATAGCTTAGTAATTAAGAGCCTTAACTCTGGAGCCTGGATTCAATATCTACTTTTTAAAGATCTCTTCAAGTCTCTGTTGTTACTTCACAGTTTCCTCAGCTGTGAGACAGGAATGAGAGTGTCTACCTCATAGGGTAATTGTGAGAATTATAAGAAGTTAGTATCTGTAAAAACAATGCCTGGCACAGTAAATGCTATATTGGTTTGTTATAAGTTCGTTTGTCCACATTTTCCCATCACCTTCAAGTAAGCAGTTTGCCTTTACAGATATATGCTAGTCATGAGATCTGGCTGCAGACAAAGAAGGCTGTCCTAACTTCCTCTATTTCTTGCTAATGTCCCAGAGTAGGTGGGACAAAGGCAGCCTTGGGTCGACAAAATAGAACTGAAAGTACTAAAGCTAATAGAAGTTCTCTTTTGCAATATCACTGGAATACACATTTTATAATCAGTAATTAAGCAAACTGGATATATGTTTAGTTGTTAGGAGCTATACTTTTTAATCCTATAATCCCACTGGTGGAATTTATCCTAAATAATCCAGAAAGAGAAAAATAAACTATAATTATTACACTATTAATAACACACAAACATTAGAAGTGTATTGGTTAAGAAGATTTCTTAGTGGTATATCATGTAGTTTTAAATGATGATAATGCAGACTGTGGAGCAATATTGAGATATTCTCGTTGACATTTGCATAATAGGTGCCAGGCCCTATACTGAGCCAGGGGCCAGGGATACAAACAAGAGTTAGTCAGCCTGCCCTCCAGGAGCTCTTCTCTTGCCAGAAGCATCCCACTGCAGTGGTGTAGTACAGGGAAGACATAGGAAGGAGGAAATGAATTCCCTAATCTTGAAACAGTTAGGGAAAGCTAAAGGAAAGAGGAATGGTTGAGATAGTCCATAAGATTTATCAGATGAATCAGTTAGTGTGTAATTAATATGTATTAAATGTTTGTTTAATACTTATACCCAATATTTTGCTAAACACTTTTCATTATCCTATTCATTCTTCTTAACACTTTGTGTGGTCTTCCCTGGTGCCTTAGCTGGTAAAGAATCCACCTACAATGCGGGAGACCTGGGTTTGGTCACTGGGTTGGGAAGATCCCCTGGAGAAGGGAAAGGCTACCCACTCCAGTATTCTGGCCTGGAGAATTCCATGGACTGTATAGTCCATGGGATTGCAAAGAGTCAGACATAACTAAGCGACTTTCACTTTAATTCATTCTTCTCGACACTTTGTGGTAGGTGCATGTACCATTGTAAAAATGAGTAAGTTGAAGCTTAATGTGACTTGGTAATATGCAGAAAGTTGGTGGCAGAATCAGCCTGTGAGCCCATATCTTATCTTCTCAAATCCATGTGCAGGGACTTCCCTAGTGGCACAGTGGATAAAATCCACCTGCCAATGCAGGGGACACGGGTTCCGTCCCTGGTTCAAGAAGGTTCTCGTGCCATGGAGCAACTAAGCCCATGCGCTCTAGGACCCTCAGGCCACAACTCCTGAGCCTGTGTGCTGCAGCTACTGAAGCTTGCATGCCCTAGAGCCTGTACTCCACAACAGAAGCCACTGCAGTGAGAAGCCCTCGTACCACAATGGAGAGTGCCCTTGCTTGCAGCAACTAGAGAAAGCCCACGTGCAGTAATGAAGACCCAGCATAGCCAAAAATAAATATATAAACTAAATTATAACAATAAGAAAATAAAATCCGTATGCAAAACCACTATACTTCACAGAGGCCTCCAACTATGGGAAAATCCCACAGTGGCCTGCTACTGCTAAGTCACTTCAGTCGTGTCCGACCCTGTGCGACCCCAGAGACGGCAGCCTACCAGGCTCCCCCGTCCCTGGGATTCTTCAGGCAAGAACACTGGAGTGGGGTGCCAATTCCTTCTCCAATGCGTGAAAAGTGAAAGTGAAGTCGCTCAGTCGTATCCGACTCTTAGCGACCCCATGGACTGCAGCCTACCAGGCTCCTCTGTCCATGGGATTTTCCAGGCAAGAGTACTGGAGTGGGGTGCCATTGCCTTCTCCGCACAGTGGTCTAAGGAGTGTAAATACTTTAAGATCATAGAGAGTATAGTTTTATTGGAGTAAGGGGGTTTTGTCTTGGTTTTCTTGATAGTGTTATCATTCAAGAATTCTTGCCAGGAGCTGAACACCTGCTGCTTACTGTTTTGAGAGTCCTGTTCTTTGAAGGAGCTGGGTGCAAGTATGGAGCAGGACTTAAAACAGGATTCTGCATGGATCCTATCATCTCCAACAAATATTTCACTGTTGTCATCTAGGCAGTGAGTAGGATATGGCAACAAGATTGACAGTTTGAGAAGCAGTTTAGGAAAGAATAGCAAAAATATGATGTAACTTATTGAGTGGGTTGCTTAGAATGGTGACTTTCAGTTTTCTTAGATCAACAATATAGACTTTTCCATACCCTTACAGTGGTCATTCCTACTCCATGTGTTGTTATTATATGAAAATATGAGAATTAATTCAGCCACTTTTTCAACTACTTTTATGGGGGTTTTTCTTTGTCAGGATAAAATTATACTGAATGCCTTGTATGAAAATTAAAAGCAGTACAAGAGCCCTCAGTCTCTGATATGTCACAGGTGTTTTCTCATGCGGTGTAGTACTCATGATATGCCTGGTGGAGTGAAACCTTGCCTGCCTGCTCTCATCTGAGTGTTTTTAGAGAACCTTTGAATTTCACATTCTCCACTATGGGAAGTAACTACCTGGAAGGTGGTAGAACATGACATCATGCATATAGTCAAAGGAACAAAACTCATGCATTAAGATTGATTCTTGTTTGTTGTTATCATTAAGTCCATTCACTTTTCATAGGTTTTGATGAAACTAGGCATTTTAGAGATGAATGAAATGAAATCAGTGTACTGTAAAGATAGAAATTGGAATACTTTTATTCCCAGTATCTAGGATAGTTTTGTATATAGGTGCTCTGTAAAGTTATTTGTTGAAAGAATGAATTAAATAAGATATGAAGATTTTAGTTTTCTCTTAATGCTACTATGCCATTCTTATATAAGAATGCTAATGGATGGCATACCAAGTCTTCTTTAAAAAAAAAAAAAAAAGCTTCGATACTTCTTTCTTTCTTTCTTTATTGGTCATGCCATGCATGTGGGATCTTAGTTCCCCCACCAGGGATCAAACCTGTGCCCCCTGCAGTTGGAAGCTCAGAGTCCTAATCACTGGACAGCCAGGAAATTCCCCCCAGGTTTTCCTTTTCTGATGCCATCCTGTCCAAAGATGTTTATAAAACTCTCCTAACTCTTGAACTTGGTTCTCCTGGAAATACAAAAGATCTAGAACAGCTAAACCAGTTTTGTAAAGGAAGAATAATAAAGTTGGAGAGATAGCACACTGTGCTACTGTAAGACTTACTAAATAGCTTTCTCTTCATATTTGAGTTGCTTCTCTTCTGTGTGTAAAAGAGGTAGTGTGTGAAAACAGAGACTCCACTTTGTGTAAGGCCCAGTGTGTTAGGTGCTACACCACTTAACTTTTTCTTGATCCAAGAGTCTATTCTTTCTTGCTAGTTCACAGTAATTGCTAGAAATATTTGTGAGAATGTCAGAAAAGAATAAAGTTACTTATAAACCCTTTCATGAGGAAAAGAATGGTCTGCTTCTGTAACAGCAACTGCGGAAGTCACTTTGGGTTGATAAACAACAAGGTCCTATGGTATAGGACAGGGAGCTATATTCAATATCCTGTGATTAACCATAATGGAGAATAATATGAGGAAGAATGTGTGTGTGACCCTGTGATCCCACTCTGTATGGGGATCTGTGTGACTCTATGATCCATGGCATTTTTTCTGGGGAACAATATGATCCCAAAAGATAGATGCACCCCAGTGTTCATTGTAGCACTGTTTACAAAAGCTAAGATATGAAAGCAACCTAAATGTCCATTGACAGAGGAATGGATAAAGAAAATGTGGTACATATATACAATAAAATATTACTCAGCCATTGGAAAGAATGAAATAGTGTCATTTGCAGCATCATGGATGGACCTAGAGAGTATCATTCTGAGTGAAGTAAATCATACTGAGAAGGGGAAATATCATATGACATCCCTTATGTGTGGAATCTAAAGTGAAATGATACAAATGAACTTATGAAACAGAAACTGACTCACAGACCTCCAGAACGAGCTTCTGGTTGCTGGAGGGGGAAGAGGTAGTTAGGGAGTTTGAGATAGACATGTACACACTGCTAAAATGAATAACAAACAGGGACCTACTGTATAGCACATGGAACTCTGCTCAGTGGTTAATATGGCAGCCTGGATGGGAGGGGGTTTTGGGGGAGAATGGATGTATGTATATCCAGAAGGCTGAGTCCCTTCTCTACTCACCTGAAACTATCACAACATTGTTTGTTAATCAGCTACATACCCCAATACAAAAGTTTTTAAAAAAGAATATGTATGCATAACTGAATCATTTTGCTCTACTGTAAAAATTAATGCACTACTATGAATCAACTACACTTCAATAAAATAAAATTTAGAAAAAAGTAATTTTGGGTTACTTTTAGAATAAACAGGCAAAAATCTTAGATGTGTCCAGATTTTTGGCCCACCCTCTTCTGCCATAGTCACAGTTTGAATTACATGCTTTTTTATTAATATGATTATTGGTATTTATAAACTTTGTAGTAAATATGTATAACTTTGTATTTCTACCCATGAGACCCTCTGCTTGTGGAAGTCTGGATAGGAGCTTTTTAGCTGGGCAGCCAGGGTGAGAGCCCCAGTTCTGCACTCCTTGTTGCTAACAAGAGAGAGAGAGGGGAGGCATGTGTGCATTCTGGCTTTTTCTGCCTGACAGAGCTGTTTAGTGGGGAGGGGTGTTGATTGTTAACTTTTTGTCATAGAAAATAGGCAATAGAATTTGCAGTTAGTAGTGAAGTAATTGGCTCTCAGTCTGTATTGGGAAATGAAAGATAAAACCTTTTGGTGATAAAAATATAAATTTTAAAACATACAACACAATGAGTGAATCCTAATATAAACTGTGGATTTCAGTTGGTGATAACATATCGGTCTTGGCCCATCACTTGTGGCAAGTGTAGTGCACTCATGCCAGATGTTAATTACGGAGGAGAAGAGGGTAGGTGAGGAGGTCTATGGGAGCTCCGTACTTTCTGCTCAGCTTTACTGAAAGTGATCAAATAATAATAATGATAAATGAAGTCTATTAGTATAGAAGTTTTAAGTATTTGATTGAATGTTCCTCAGTGAGTTCGTATCACACAAGTGAGCATTTAACCTCCTGACCCTTGGGATTTCCTGAGTGCGATGAATCAGGTTTGCAGTTTGAGCTGTTGTGTCAGTAGACTTGGTCTTCTCTGATTCTCTCATGTTCATTAACTGTGCTTTGTCTTTTCTCCCTCTCTGTTGAAACAGTTGGATTGCCAGGATGCCTTGGAAACAGCAGCCCGAGCGGAAGGCCTTTCCCTGGACCCCTCCATGCATTCTCAGCTCAGAATCCTGGATGAGGAACATCCCAAGGGAAAGTACCATCATAGCTTAAGTGTTCTGAAGCCCATCCGGACCACTTCCAAGTAAGAGGTTCTGCTAGTTAATGGCTTGTCTGTGAAGCACCAGAAAAATCTGGGCTAAGATTATTTGGGGAAACTTGAGTTTAGTCATCAGTTCAGTTCAGTTGCTCAGTCATGTCCGACCCTTTGCGACCCCATGGACTGCAGCATGCCAGGCTTCCCTGTCTATCACCAACTCCCGGAGCTTACTTAAATTCATGTCCATCGAGTCAGTGATGACATCTAACCATCTCATAATCTGTTGCCCCTTCTCCTCCTGCCTTCAGTCTTTCCCAGCATCAGGGTCTTTTCCAATGAGTCAGTTCTTTGCCTCAGGTGGCCAAAGTATTGGAGCTTCAGCTTCAGCATCAGTCCTTCTAATGAATATTCAGGATTGATTTCCTTTAGGATTGACTCGTTTGATCTCCTTGCAGTCCAGGGGACTCTCAAGAGTCTTTTCCAACACCACAGTTCAAAAGCATCAGTTCTTCGGTGCTCAGCTTTCTTTATAGTCCAGCTCTCATATCCACACATGACTACTGGAAAAACCATAGCTTTGACTAGATGGACCTTTGTTGGCAAAGTAATGTCTCTACTTTTTAATATGCTGTCTAGGTTGGTCATAGCTTTTCTTCCAAGGAGCAAGCATCTTTTAATTTCGTGGCTGCAGTCACCAACTGCAGTGATTTTGGAAAGCAAAAAATAGTCTCTCACTGTTTCCATTGTTAAGAGTGCTGTATACTAACTAAACAGCATATTTTAAGTGTTGGCTAGCCTCTCCATGTGTGTTGACAATTTTGTGCTTTGGGTTTTCTCTCCTCAGACACCAGCACCCAGTGGACAATGCTGGGCTCTTCTCCTGTATGACTTTTTCTTGGCTTTCTCCTCTGGCTCGCAAAGCCCACAAGAAGGGGGAGCTCTTAATGGAGGATGTGTGGTCTTTGTCCAAGTATGAGTCTTCCGAGGTGAACTGCAGAAGGTAGGCGTCTCTGGTCCACCCTCGTCTCCCACAGACTGGATATGTAAGGCCTGAGCTAGGAGTGTGGGTCTGGCAGTGCCACGTTCAGAACTCTGAGTCCTTTTAGGATTTGAGCCGTGCTATAGAGGGAGGGTAGCCTGGGGATGACTTTCTCTTTGCCTTCTGCTTTATCTCCTATTTTACCTTGAATCCTGTTTTAACTACGGGCTTTCTCTCTCTCTCTCAGCCCCGCTTCTCTTCCTGAGTCTGCAGGGAGATTATGTTGCTGCCTTGTGACACAGTACATTTTTGTGGTAGCTGATTGTCATGATTAAAATCTAGTTTACAACTTTATATTTTACCAGAGGATCCTTCAGCAAGGGTTGGGGACCCTTGAGAAAGAGAGATTCTATTCAGGGATAATTTTTGTGGGTGGAAGGAAAGACTTTGGTTCTCATCATTTTCTGAATCCTGAGAGGCTGCCTATACAGGGTAAATATGTGGTTAACAGGAAGGGTCTTTTTTCCCCAGAAGGTGAAGACTCTGTATATAACTTTAAAGGAGAGACTGGTGTGAGTGGTGGCAGCAGGGAGGCTGGGGTGTGCGTATTCCCTGGAAAGATGTGTAACGGAGGATATGTGCCCTTGTTAAGACTAGAGAGACTGTGGCAAGAAGAGCTGAATGAAGCTGGGCCCGACGCTGCTTCCCTCCGGAGGGTTGTGTGGACCTTCTGCCGCACCAGGCTCATCCTCTCCATCGTGTGCCTGATGATCACGCAGCTGGCGGGCTTCAGTGGACCAGTAAGTCCTAACCATCCTTTCTGACAGTCTCCAGGGGCCCGGCCATGGCCAGCTCTAACATTCTTATTCTGTTTCAGGGGTTGTGCTCACCTTTGAGGTAGTTAGCAACCTTAGAGATCCTCCAGGTCTGTTGCCAGGGGACAACTGATACTGGGTGAATAGTGGTTTGTGAAAACTGGAAGGATGAGGGGGCCGTGTTACCAGAGAAGAAGTGGAGCTGGCTTGCTTCCCTGGGGTGGGGGTGAAGCTGAGTGATTCCGTTTCTGCACAGGACCATGCTGCTGTGCTGTGTGTTGACATGAAGCAACAGTCCTGGTCCGGGCAGTGTGTCTTGCTGTGCTGTGAGTGGTGTTGTGTGGCATAGGCTGTTGAGTTGGTGCTGGTGACACAGCGAAGGTCTGGGGCAGAGTTGTCACGTGTTTGCCGGTTCTGTGGCAAAGGAGCCCTCAAGAAGCTGGAGGACCGTTGAGATTTTTAGAGTCTAACCTGAAGTCCATTTTCAGTTTTGGTTTATAGTGTAAGCTGCGTAGCAGGTATCAGGGTGGCAGCCCTGGTTTTCCTAGTGTTGCTGAAGCAGAGTAGGGGAGAAGAGTGACCGTCACACTGTTCTCTGGACACCTGTGTCTTACACCCACTGTGCTGCCCTTACACTTGAGACTTTGATTAAATCTATTTTCTACATATTTGCCTTGAGGCATCGGAGCAGTAGTACTCCTTATTCTGTGCATTTTCCGTGTGTGGGTAAGCTGGAGGTTCATGGTTTTGGTAAGTATGGGCCTCAGATGCATGGTAATTAGGTAAAACTAATTTGCAGTTTTTCTGTTATGTTCTTTTTTTGTTGTTGTTTGTTCATTTGTTTTTTGTTTTTAATGTTTGATGCCTTTAAAAAGTTTTGATCTCTTTTCTGAAGCAGAGAACACTCCTTTTCTGGTATTGGGTTTCTTATTAATTGACCAACTAACACACTTTGGTATAAGTTTTTAAGTAAGAGGGACCATGTACCTGAATATCATGTCACTGACCAAAATGGCAAACGTTTTCATAGGACCAGCTTCCCCCAAGAAGAGCTTCTGTCATTGTTTCACTACAGGGCTGGTGGCTGCTCTGATCTTTCGAAGAATTCTTTCAGCTGGGTAGCATGGTATACAGGCTTCCTTGATTCTGTTTGATCAATGCTAGAATTTCATTGGCTCTCCCACCTCCCCCCCCCCAAAAAAATTCCATATTGTTGGGATTTTAATTTTTCACGTGGGAAAAAAAAGTTATTATGCTTGTTCAGCTTGGGGGCCTTACAGTCACTCCCTTGAGCGCCTGCATATTCTTTCAGCTCTCTTTTAAGGCACCGTGCACTGGACTACTAATCTCTAGTAAAGTGTCCTCAATGCCAGGGAAAGCTGAGAGCCTTCCTTCAATAGGAAAACAGCGCACGCTTTTCCTTTTCTTCACTCTCTTTAGGAAGAGCACCTTAAGGCCTGTGTTATTTCAGGAGGCTTTTTCCCTGGAACGACCAAGAAAGCAGTGGTTCCATCCACAGTCTCTCATTGACAAAAAAAAAAAGATTTCAGATTGTAAGCGATGGAAATTTCTGTTTTTCAGAGCTCCAGTTCTAACAAATTTCTTTTTAATTGGAAATCGAAGAATTGGGTTTGAGATTACTATTAGCAGTGAGCATACCTTCCATCTGTGGATTTAAATCCTCTGGAAGAATATCCATTTTCGATTTTTGCACATTTTCTAATATGTCAGGGCTTTCAAACTGTCTTCATCTGTTCTTACAGAAATCTGTGTAAGAACTGAGTCCCCAGATACCATATATATATATATATATTTTTTTTTTTTTAACCTCCCCTCTGGCCTCACTGAACCTTGGTAGCCATATGCAGAGCTAATGAAACATAATCAAGTGGCCAGGGCTGGACATTAATGATCAAGATGGGTTTCAGTCACACCAGTGGACCAGCACTCTACACATGGCGCCTAAGGGTCACCATAGTGTTAACGGAGAACCAAAATCTATAAGGGTATGATCCTGACCTCCGATGAGTGGCCAAATTGCTAAACTTGCAGAGGTGATTTGTGGCCTTCTTGGATTAAAACAGTTTTAGAAGACCAGGCCTGACTTATGATTTGTGTGTAAAGAATTAGCATCCGCCCTGTAGATTTGCAAGAGACGGCTTCCTCCTGCAGAGCAATCTCTTGGTGAATGCTAACTCTGCTCATGGGCCTTTGCGGGAAAGGACAGTGAAAAGCCTCTAGAGAGGTAAGTTTCCCGCCCTTCCAACCTCTCTCCAGCTGCAGCTTGCTTGGTGCTGTCAGGATCTGGATTTGGGGGGAGTGTCTCTGTAGTGGAACCAGTGACAGAAGCTGTTCTTTAGAATTTTCAGGATGGCTGTATTCTGCGGTCAGAATGAGAGAGTCAAGCTGGGCAGAATCTCTCGCCAAGAGTCAGGTAAGGTAATGTTTATTCACTGGGAATGGACAGCCAGACAGCTATGCTGACAATCTCGAGTTTTCTCCCAGTTTGTTTAAATTTAAATGATAAATTTGTAACCTTTTAAGACGAAATTTTGGTTGGTTTTTTCATGAGAACCTTTTTATTTCCTTTGTTCCATACAAAATGGTTTGAAATGTAATTGTTTTTTAAAAACGCTGTGTGTGTTGAAAATTCTTTAATCTGCTGTTTCCTCTTTTCCCTTCCCTTTGAAAGTTTTATATAGTGTAAGCATTCATTTTGTCTTTTACCTTCCCCCTTCTCCTCCCTTCTGGGAGGTCCTAATGCTATTGCCTGGTGCTGAAAAGTGGCACAATAAAGGTATGGGAAGGAAGGAACCCCAAACTACAACCTGCTGTCCTTTCACGCCTTCCTTTGGAGACGGCTCCGTCAGTGCCGAGGTGTGTGAGAAAATGCTTTACCGCACCGCCATCTTACTGAGTTGCTTCACGTGAGGAAAATGGGGTTCTGGCCCTGCCACTCAGTGACTCAGTTCCACATTTCGGATTGCGTACTGGAAAAGAAGCCAACCTTCTTGCTAGTAAACCAGCAACCCAGCTGTGTGCAGTGGTGACCCAAGCAGTGGATATGAAACCTAAAAATCCAAGGGAGGGGAGCGATGGGATACACAGTTCTTGGCATCTGAAATCTCCTATTTACTTGATCAGGTTGTTTACTGAGACTTGACGGAAATCTGATTGGTGGGGATCTCTTAGGATCTAGTCAACATCTGGTATTAATTTCCTCTTAGAAAAAAAAGCAAGAAATACCGATTCACCCAGAGAGAGTCTGGAATTCAGCGTTAGCTGCTTCAGGACGATTGCATCTGGCCTCCATTTTGGTCTGTCAGTCAAGCGCTGGTTTCCAGCTTCAGTGCCCTTTGCTATAAAGATTGGGGTAGATGGTGGATGGGTTTCTCCTTAATTTTGTTTTCTCCCTTTAGGGAGGGGGATTGGTTTGGCTTTCTTTTTGCTGTGTTTGTTTTGTTTCATTTTTTGCAAGATCGACTTTAGCTGTAAGGACTCGAAAAGACCCTGAAGGATGCCACCCGTTTTTCCTGAGGCCTAGATTTTTGTATTCCGTCCTGAGCAGAAGTCACTCCTCACGGCCTAGTGACCCAATAGCGCCAGAGATTTTAAGCAAGAGTCACCCCTTTGGGGAATTTTCAGTTTTGTTTTGTTTTTTAACTCTCTTTCCTTAGCAGCGAGGTCTTTATTCCTGGAGAATCTCCTCTATTGCAGACTCACTGCAACTTCAGGAGCCCTGACCGATTAAGTGCTGTCAGCTTGATGCACTCCTCTGGACTTTGGAAACAGATCTCGGTTCAATGCTGTATTTCCACTGTGTGTAGTTAAAAAACAACAGTCACAGCCAGACGACCTGTTGGCTGGCTAGCCCTGTATAACTCAACTCTGTATGTTCCCATGTATGTTACCGCAATGCTCCTCCTGTTGTACAGTGTCTGTGAGATGCTCTTTGAAGATGGTACTTTTTTTTTTCATTTTCAATAAAAGTACATGACCTCCCACTTCCTGGTATTTAATCCTGTTGCTGAATGTGCCTTGTGTGAGTGTGTGCTCCGGCGTTGCAGGACCTCAGAGCTGGAGGTGGCACTCGGTGGTTCTGGGGGCTGCTGCCTTCCCTCCCTGCAGGTGGTGTTAGACATGTGCTACCTGAGGTAACATGTTTTTGTTTTTGGGAGGGAGTGGGGCATGGGGGAGGGCCCGTGGGAGGGGCTCTGGATTGTGGATAGTCTGCTTTGTTTGCTCTCTTCTGTACTATTAAACTGCTGATGTTTATTTTCAGGAATGTTTTGCAAATGCACTTCTCACTCTTCCCCAGTCCAACTGTAGGTACACTGTTCCTTTTTATCAAATAAGCACGTTTGAAACGATCCAAAAAAAGAGAAAAGGTCTTAATTTCATGTAAAGAAATGTATCATTGTGTGAAGATACTGGAATAAGGTCAAATATATACTTTTTAATGATCAGTGTGTTGAAATGAATTTCAGCTCATGGACAGGTTTATGTTACGTTAGAAAGAGTATCAGTTTTGATGGTATCCAAAGGAAGAAAAGTTTCAAATTAGACCTGCCTCCTGCAAAATGCCCTGCATAAGTTGCCGAGGGTGGGCCATCAGCAGTAATTGGTCCTCCAAGAAGGTCTTTCTCTGCTTAGGCACTTGTCACTGTACAGTGGAGATGCCTTCTCTTTCTAACTTAACATAACACTGTGGTGTGGTGTGTGGGTGCGGTGGAGATGCTGACAGCGGTGTGTGTTTCTCCCTGTAGGCCTTCGTGGTGAAACACCTCCTGGAGTACACCCAGGACACAGAGTCTAACCTCCAGTACAGCTTGCTGCTAGTCCTGGGCCTCCTCCTGACAGAAATCGTGCGTTCGTGGTCACTCGCACTGACATGGGCGTTGAATTACCGAACTGGGGTACGCTTGCGGGGAGCCATCCTAACCATGGCGTTTAAGAAGATCCTTAAGCTGAAGAACATTAAGGAGAAGTCTGTGGGTGAGGTGAGTGAGGGGTGATGGCTTCAGAGCAGAGAGAGAGCTCCCAGCCTGGGCTTTTTCCTCCCCTTGAGTCCCTGCTCTGTCCTTTACCTTCCTGCTGAGCCAGCATCTGTGTCCTTGCAGTGTCCACTCACCGCTGTTTGTATCTCGTAGCTCATCAACCTGTGCTCAAACGACGGGCAGAGGATGTTTGAGGCAGCTGCTGTTGGCAGCTTGCTGGCTGGAGGACCTGTTATTGCCATCTTGGGCATGGTTTATAATGTAATTATTCTGGGACCAACAGGCTTCCTGGGATCAGCTGTTTTTATCCTCTTTTATCCTGCAATGGTGAGTAAGCCTTTTTACTGTATTTTGGCAGCTTCTCCGCAGATGAATTACTTCTGTTGGGCTTTATATAGTTGACACCACTGAGGTATCACATCTTTGATTGGAAAGTTCTTTAAGCAGGTACCTGGTTTGGAAATGTCTGGAAAGAGCTAAACAGTGTACAGTCCATACAGCAGAATTTTGATTTCAGAGGAAGTTGGATGTCATTAGAATAAAGGCAGTAGCTCCTACGTGAGATTTAAAAAGAGTGTGAGTGAGGAGAAGGTCAGCAGGTGAACTCTGCCCCCAGGTAATACAGGAACGGTTGAGTCACTCCATTTCGAGCAGATGCTAACTGATACAGCTCTCCTGCTTCCCTTTGGTAGCCTCGATATCCCTGATTTCTCTGAGGGCAAACACTTGCGTTAGCTTTCTTCCAAAGGAATGAGTCAATTACTATTATCATTTAAGAGACCACTTTTATTAAAACGTAGTACAGGGACTCCCCTGGTGATCCAGTGGCTAAGACTCTGTGCTCCCAGTGCAGGGGGCCCAGGTTTGATTCCTGGTTGGGGAACTTGATCCCACATGCCACAACTAAGGATTCCACATGCCACAAATAAGACTCAGTGCAGCCAAATAAGTAAATAAATAGTAAAAATAGTAAATTTTAAAAAAAGGCAGTACAACTACAGGATGCTCACTTTTATAATAATCTTAAGTGGATTTACTTCCCAGAAAGAGTAGACAGTTCTTAATTCTGAATAAGCTCTGATTTGGCATGACATTGCTTTTCCTTTCAGATGTTTGTTTCACGGATCACTGCGTATTTCAGGAGAAAATGTGTGACCATCACAGATGACCGTGTCCAGAAGATGAATGAAGTCCTCACCTACATTAAATTTATCAAAATGTATGCCTGGGTCAAAGCATTCTCTCAGAGTGTACAAAGTGAGTTTAAAAACTTGGTATATGTATATTGGCTTCTTTGCTTTCTGAGCACAACAGCTACTGGGAATCCTGATGTTGTAGGATCAGAATATCTTATGTTCTTATAATATCCTATGAGCATTATGTTGATAGGGATCTTAGAGACTGTCGCTCATGACCTTGCCTCGTAAATGAGAAAACTGAGACCTGACTTTTCCCAGGATAACTCAGCTGGTTATGAGTAATTGATTCAGTTTCAAAGCCCTCTATCTATACTGTCACCCTGCTGTGATTTTCTGGTCAGGACATGAGGCCGTCACAGAAAACAATAGCCAGTGGCTGCTGAGAGCTCCACTTTTGCACCCCCCCTCTGTGGGTATGTGTGCAGTATGAGTAGGCACGTGTAAGAACATGGGGGTGGTGCTGGGAGAGGAGCTGGGCCAGGGTTCAGGACAGCTGGACTCGGCCTCACTCTTCCACTCACTCAGTAGTTTTTAAGTTTCTTTTCAAATAATTCATTTGTGTTGAGTCACAAGGTTTTCAATGCCTGGCCCTACTCTGATCATAAATTCAGTGCAGACGTAAGCATGTTGTATGTAAATGCCACAAAGTTTGGAGGAATAATTAACACCTTAGCTGGGCATTCCTAAGGATCTTAACAAAAGTTGAAATCTTGGGCCTTAAAAAGTGAAATTTAAGAAAAAATGTATTTAAAGGCACTTTAGAGTTCAACTGAGAAGACATAGTTATAGATAAACTTAATTTAAATATAATAGAAATGCCTGTTCATCAACCATAATCTCATAGTGAACTAACCTGAATATGTTCCAATTAAAAAGTTGGTGCAATTTTGGGTTGAACAGAAGAAATAGTGTTCAGATTAAGGAAGCTGTTTTATTTTCACTGCTTGATTTGTTGAGTAAACCTTCAAGGACACGCCATAAACTTTAATTATGAGTGGTCATCAGAAGGAAGTGACCACTCAGAAGTTCCAGCAATGGATCGGGCCCCTTCTTTAACTAGTGAGTTTGTTGCCAATAGAATGCAACAATTGCATGCTTAACAGGATGTCTGCCAAGCCTGTTGTTGGCAGAGTCACCACTGATGGTCCCTTTTGGCTCTCAAATTCTGATTTTCTCACTTTTCTAATCTTCTTTCTGAGATTCCACTCATCCTTCAGCTCCTGACTTTGGTATCTTTACCTGTGTGTATTAGCTTGAAAAGAGCATTCTTGCTCATTACAGACTTGGGTAAGTTATGTGATAAATGTTAAAGCAAGGAAATGAAATTTTTAAAAGTATGGCTTGAAGCTGGCTCTCAATATATTTCTCAGTGTTTGGGACAGTGGTAATACCTTTAAAGTCAGTGTGTAGCCTCTCGAAAGAATTGCTTCTGTGTTTGAAAATGTTTTGAAAATACTTCACTGCTTTATTGTCATACTTCCTACTCTGTGGTCTTTTGAACTCCATGGTTACTCTGTTAATAAGGTTGTTAGTTTTGTAGATATTTAAGAAAAGTCATTCTGCTTACAAAAATTGTGTTTTATCTCATTGATCTTTCAGTCATCCTTACTGCTTTTTTGTGTGAAAGCCTCTTTCCTAGCCCCAATATACAGTAGGCACCCTAGTAAATCTTAGTTCCTTTTTAATTCTCCATTATTGTTGTATAGTCTTCCCTGTAAGTACTTAAGCTAGAAATGAACAACAACCAGGTAAGCAAACATAACTGCCAATAGCAGACATGATTAATGTCTTCATTCCTTCTGAACATAAGAGATTTGCAAAAAGAATCAGACCAAGGCAGAAGGTGATTATTGTACTGAGAAGTAATGACTTTCCTGTTAGATTCATTCCTATGACTTGATCCATTTCAAACCTCAGGTTTGCATACCAGCTTTCATGATTAAATTATAATTGATGGTCATATTGAACTAGTTTTTGCATCATGTTACAGGGTCCTTTTAAAACCCATGGTGGCCAAAGAGCTAGCAAGTCGTGTTTGGTGACAGATAAGCAGATAAGCAGTATCCCATAGTTTCTTTCAACTTGGCTTTTTACAAACTGTCCTGCCTTTTTTCCTTAGAAATCCGAGAGGAGGAACGTCGGATGTTGGAAAAAGCTGGGTACTTTCAGAGCATCACTGTCGGCGTGGCTCCTATTGTGATGGTGATCGCCAGTGTGGTGACCTTCTCTGTTCACATGACCCTTGGCTTTGATCTAACAGCAGCACAGGTCGGTGAGCTTGGAGACATTTTAGAAACACAACATGTAGAGATGCTCTGGTCCTCTTATTACTAGATTTGGATTTTTCACTCATGCAGTTAATCCAAGGGAAGAACGGAGATTTAGCCCCAGTGCACAGATAATGTACGGCTTGTTTTTAGTCAACTCAGCTTTGGGTTTAATTCTGAAATACAGATCATAAATTGATTTAGATTCACTGAGAATTTTAATTGGAGGCCTCATAAAAATTCTATCTTTAAAAAAATATGTTGGAAATCTATCTGACTCATACCAACGTTTGACAGTCAAGCTGTAGCCCTCCTTAAACCTGAGAGGAAATTGATGATGTTGTGTTACTTTAGTCACAGAGGCTCATCAGGCTCAATTTCTCCTCTTTTCCTATTTTCAGGCTTTCACAGTGGTAACTGTCTTCAATTCCATGACTTTTGCTTTGAAAGTTACACCGTTTTCAGTAAAGTCCCTCTCAGAAGCATCTGTGGCTGTTGACAGATTTAAGGTAAGTGGCTCCCTTTGCCCCTCCATGTCAGGATCTGTCCATGGCAAAACTAACTGCTGCCTTTATTCCAGTGGGCCACATGGGCTGGCTACACTTGATGGTTTTCACCTTTAGCCTTTTGGCAACTTGGTAAGAAAGCAGTCAGTGAAAGACTCAGAGGACCTTTCCATAGAAATATGACTTTTTACACTTTATAGACAGCCTATGTAGTTCTCGGCTCCCAAAATTTCATTGTTCCCCTTCAGAGCTAGTCTCTTTTGCCTGGACTTAACATGGATATTTGTTATAATTCACTGGGCCTTTAAGTGATTCAAACCTAGGCAGTTAGAATGATCAGGAGACTGTCAGCTTTTTCTCACCTTGATCTGTATCTACCTTTACCAAAATGCTGCTGGTCATAAACTCTTTTTTGATTCTTTTTTCTGTCCTGTATGTTGGTCATTCATGGTACAGGAAATGCAGTGACATGGGAATAGTATAAAGCTAGACCATACTGAGAAGTGAAGTAAGGATTTTTTTTTTCCTTGCAAGGGATTAAAGGTTGATCATGCCTTGACTATGTTCTTTGTGCTTTCAGAATAACACAGATACATGATACAAGAAGTAGATATATTGGGAGGGTGGAGGGAGGTAGATATTTGGAAGTGGTTAATACTTAAAAAAAAAAAAACAAAAAGAAACAGCACCTGTGTGGCTGGATTCCCAGCTGTTGGCAAAGTGGCTGTTGACAAAGCCACTGCTGAGAGTAGCTCCTGCTAATCCTTGGCTGCTGAGAGCAATTCAAAAGTAAGGTTCTCATCCTTGTTGGTCAAGAAAGGTAGTCCTCAAGAGTGTGCCCCCCAGGCCCAACCCTCCCATCACCCCAACCTGGTTGCTGCTGCTGCTACTGCTAAGTCACTTCAGTCGTATCTGACTCTGTGTGACCCCATAGACGGCAGCCCACCAGGCTCCCTCGTCCCTGGGATTCTCCAGGCAAAAACACTGGAGTGGGTTGCCATTTCCTTCTCCAATGCATGAAAGTGAAAAGTGAAAGTGAAGTCGCTCTGTCATGTCTGACCCTCAGCGACCCCATGGACTACAGCCTACCAGGCTCCTCCGCCCATGGGATTTTCCAGACAGGAGTACTGGAGTGGGGTGCCATAGAAGGCCAAATTCCAGAGCCACATGAAAAGAAATGGCTTAATCGTAATCAGAGATTTATTTTGCAGAACCCACAATGTCTAGCTTTGATGAAGACAGATTTTTTTTTTTAATTGAAAAAATCTTAATTGGGTTTATTCAGTGATTCATGAATTGGGCAGCATGCAATCTAGTAAAGAGAAAGAGCTCTGAGGAGCTATACAGAATGAAAGGATTTACAGACAGAAGGGACCAGGAACAAGGATGTTTTCCTAGGCAGAAAACTGCATTGGTTATTGCGAGGTTACTTTCCTTTAGGGGATAATAGGGGTCTCTCCAGAGAAGGCAATGGCAACCCACTCCAGTACTCTTGCCTGGAAACTCTCATGGACCGAGGAGCCTGGTAGGCTGCATTCCATGGGGTCATGAAGAGTCAGACATGACTGAGCTTTCGCTTTCATGCATTGGAGAAGGAAGTGGCAACCCACTCCAGCATTCTTGCCTGGAGAATCCCAGGACGGGGGAGCCTGGTGGGCTGCCGTCTGTGGGGTCACACAGAGTCGGACACGACTGAAGTGACTTAGCAGCAGCAGCAGCAGGGGTCTCTCAGGCATGTTTCCTAGCTAGTGCTGATCAGGTGATTCCTGATTGATTGGTTTAATATTCCATTCTTGGGAGAGCTGAAACTGTAGTTAAGTCCTAGTTTGGGCCTTACCATCAGTGACTTTATTTGAGGCCTGTTGTTTTTAACACCCCATAGGAAGCAGACCAGAATTGATCCTAAATGGATCAATTTCCTCCTAAAACAAAAACACAACATTTTTGATAGGATTTAAAACCAGGACCTAGAGTCTCATAGTGTAATATTCAAAATACCCAAGATACAATCCAAAATTTCTCTACATACAAAGAACCAAGAAAGTCGAAAACACTGAGATGACCCAAATGTTGCAATTATCAGAAAAAGACCTTAGAAATGAAAAGATAGTCTCAGCAGAGAAATAGAAGAGCTAGAAACTAACCAAATAAAAACTTTTACACTAAGAAAATATATTAATCAAGATTTGAAAATATATTGAATGGCCTTAACTTAAAGATAGATCATTTGAAATGATCTTTAGTAATCAGAGTGTTCGCCTCTAAGGCAGATGTTTTGACCATTAATTAGTCCCCTGTCTGTTTCTCAGTCTTCTTTAGTGAATGGCTTTGGTGACATTTTGGATGAAGGGATGGGAATTTATAGTGTAGATTTGTTCTCGCCTATTGTTTCTCGAGAGCTCTCTTTTCACTTACTAGTGAGAACTTATATTAGCAGATGGCTTTTCACACTATAGATCCTTCCTCTACCCAAGAAGTTTCAGAGTTAATAATAGAAGCAAAACCACCCACAGCTCTGCTATATACCCCATGAGAATAAGTCACATTCTGACTAGTTCCTTTTGTCAGTCTTCTCCTCCTCCCCCGCCTCTGCTTCTAGGAGGATGATAACTTATAGAAAGGCAGTGAGAAGCCGCCTTATAACTTTTCTGATAAGACAGCACCACTATAGTGTTGCCAGGTTTAGCCAATAAAAACACAGTTAAAACCCAGTTAATAACTGCATGAGATGTACTTAGACTAAAAGATTAGTCATTGTTTATCCTGAATCAGAATTTAGCTAGGTGTCCTGTATTTTATCTGGCAACTCTATGAGTGGTCCCCTCTTCTGCTCAATAGATACACTCCAATTTGATTGTTTCAGTGACTGAGAGTAGTGTTTGGATGGTCATTGTCCTCTGGTGAAACTAAGGTTTATGGTTTATGTACCTCTAAGATTCTTGCCTGGGAGGTGCAAATCCATGCAGATATGAATTCAGGTGCGTGGGGCCCTTGTGTGCCTCAGTGTGTCCAGGCAGAGTGACTGAGGCTGAAATCCTCCTGGGAGGAGTACGAGGCTGTAGGGAGCCTGTGGGTGGGGAAAATGTGGACAAGCTGTGCAAGTCAGAGGCACTAGCATAGTTTTTGTAGTACATGAGCCCTAAGAGATCCTTTTAGTAACTCTTTAGGTGAAAGAAATGACGAGAATTCTGTCAGCATGGGGTTCAGTCTGTGAAGGTGGGCAGAATATTTGGCATGTTATTCTCAGCCCTTCTCAGGAAGGCTCTGAACTAATGAAACCAATGGCTCTTTTCAGACAACTAAACTTTGCTCTTTTTTTAAAGGTTGACCAAGAGCAAAGATTATCCAGATTTAGAAACATGACACTTCTGGGAAGATGGAGGATTAGGAGTGGGTAGGAGATGTGGCACTTTAGGAGTGGAAAGACCAAGTTTAGGATTTAGGAGAAGGGGCTTGCTCTCAGGCAACAGGATTATGTTGTACACTTAATAGCACCTGCAAACTTTAAAGGGCTTTTAAAATAGTTAGGAGTTCTTGGTAACGAAGTGACTAAGGAAACAGTCCTGCCACTAAAAGTTATCTTTTTTCTAATGTTTTTGAAAAAAGACTTTCTAATGTTTTTGAAAAAATTGTTTAATCATATTGGGAATCCAACTGGTATAGCATCCTATAGAAAAGATCATTAGTACTAAGGGAGGTGTCAAAAGTGGGTTCAAAGTCATGGGCACCTGTTGGTTCTGGGCAGAGGTGTATTATTGTCAGTGTTTCCGATGTAATTTCCAAGACATTTAGCTTTTCAAGCATTTCTTGTTTCTTCCCATGACATGCCTCATTGGGGTTGGGGAATGGGTGGGAGGGAAAAGTCTTGCTTTCTTCTCAACGGGGTGTCTGAGGGAGATACCCTTCCCTTTTATGCAAGCCCTTTGTTTGAATTCTCACAAGTTCCAGTGTAGGACTTGGAAGACATGAGAACTTTTTGGTGAGAAGATGTACTCTGCTGTCAGTCAAACCTTAGGTACTCCTTTCTAACTGGAGAGAGCTAGGGCTGGTCATCAGCTCAGTTCAGCATATCCCTGTGCCATGTGGTACGTGAGGAAAGTGCCCAGGCTTGGGGTCCCTGCAGGAGTGGTCTGGATGGCAGAGTGACAAGGGTCAGGGCAGGAGAACAGTGTGCCCTTTGGTTTTCCTGCTTACATTTTATTGCCTGCCACTCAGCAGCTCCTGAATGAGAACAGAGGGCTGCAGGCCAGTCAGTTAAATATCCCTGGTCCTCTTGAGAGTGGTGGGAAAGTAAGGAGGAGTTTAGCATGTAACTGGTAGCATAGAGTGTGGGCCGATTGAGGAGGCCCCTGTCCCTCCCGAGGTGTCCCCACATTCCCGTGACCTCTCCATGGGCCTGAGGCTGGGCTACACTAATGAGCTACCTTTTGCCCTTCAGCTTCCTTCCACTGTATAGCCTGATGTGTTTTGCTACGTGAGTGTACGCCCTAGGCTTGTCTCCCTGGTCTTGATCCAGTGTCTCATCTTTGCACCTCTCTCACAACTCCTATCAGAGTTTGTTTCTAATGGAAGAGGTTCACATGATAAAGAAAAAACCAGCCAGCCCTCACCTCACGATAGAGATGAAAAATGCCACCTTGGCATGGGACTCCTCCCACTCCAGTATCCAGAACTCACCCAAGCTGACCCCCAAAACGAAAAAAGCAAGAGGGCTGCCAGGGGCAAGAAAGAGAAGGTGAGGCAGCTGCAGCGCACTGAGCATCAGGCGGTGCTGGCAGAGCAGAAGGGTCACCTCCTCCTGGACAGTGACGAGCGGCCCAGCCCTGAGGAGGAAGAGGGCAAGCACATCCACCTGGGGAGCCTCCGGCTGCAGAGGACGCTCTACAACATCGACTTAGAGATCGAAGAGGTAACTGCCTCCCGGCTGTCCTCTGGGGAGAGGGGGCTGCTACCTGTCGTTTCCGCAAAGTGCTTCATGGCTGGGAGTGATTTTGCACTAAAGAGCCAACCTGGCCAGGTCCACTATAGAAGGGATTCTTAGGAATTTAACACTAGAAATGAATAACAATAGAAATAAATGATAGAAATGCTCTCATGAGATAGTCATTTTGTAAACAAGGAAATGAAGCATTCAAGCGGGTTTTCCACAATCTTGCCCTGAGTAGATTTGATTGTTATGTGTGAGCTATAATAATGATTTCTTGTTATAACTCTGTGAGCTGCTCATTAGTGCTGGGCGCAGAACCTGGTGTATAATAGGTACTCCCAGTGATGCTGTCATCAGCAATTCTATTGTAACTTTATTTTTTAATGAAAGTAAAGGCCATTATGGTATATGATGTTACAGCCCAGGACTAGAGTCTCTCAGAAATCTCCCTATAGGGAGTGACTACCAGATACTCCAGCTTCAAGGCTTAACCTACTGAATATGACTAGGGGCCAGCAGTGTGTTGAGGACTGCAGCATCCGGAAAATCCCAGGGGTATATATATCTGCTCACTCCACAGCCATTTGTCTTTAAACTTTTTATTTTGTATTGGGGTACAGCCAATTAACAATGTTGTGATAGTTTCAGGTGAACAGCAAAGGGACTCAGCCATACATATACATGTATCCATTCTCCCCCAAACTCCCTCCTCTCCAGGCTGCCACATATCATTGAGCAGAGGTCCTTGTGCTATACAGTAGGTCTTTGTTGGTTATCCATTCTAAGTACAGCAGTGTGGCACATCCGTCTCAAACTCCCTAACTATCCTTTACTCCCACCCTTCCCCCGTGGTGATCATAAACTCGTGCTCTAAGTCTCCACAGCCATTTTGAGTGCCATCTGTCTGTCAGGCACTGTTATAGAGCAGCAGAAACCAAACTGCCTGCCCTCCTGGATTTTGCCTTCTTCTGAGCAAAGGCAGCTGGTAAACAGGTAAAGGGGCTACAAAGAAAAGGGGATGAAGGGCTTGATGGACAGCGAACAGGTGTCACTACAGTTTAAATAGAATATTTGAGGGAAGGCCTCAAACTAAGATTCTGCATTCCTCAGAGCACAGCCAAAAAAAAAAAAAGTAATAACAGGCATGATGCTTTTTTTTTTTTTTTTAACAAATTGAAGGCTTCTGGCAACCCTGCATCAAGCAAGCCTGTAGATGCTTTTTCCAACAGCATTTGCTTACTTCATATTTTTGTTATGTTTTGGTAATTCTGGAAATATATCAAACCCTCCATCAGAGAACATTATGACTCATTGAAGACTCAGATGATGGTTAGCATTTTTTGGCAATAAAGTGTTTTTACATTAAAATAGATACAGTGTTTTTTCTTAGACATAATGTAATTGCACACTATATAGGCTAAAGTATAAAGTTCAGTTCAGTTGCTCAGTCGTGTCCAATTCTTTGCGACCCCATGAATCACAGCAGGCCAGGCCTCCCTGTCCATCACCAACTTCCAGAATTCACTCAGACTCACATCCATTGAGTCGGTGATGCCATCAAGCCATCATCTCATCCTCTGTCGTCCCCTTCTCCTCCTGCCCCCAATCCCTTCCAGCATCGGAGTCTTTTCCAGTGAGTCAACTCTTCACATGAGGTGGCCAAAGTACTGGAGTTTCAGCTTCAGCATCATTCCTTCCAAAGAAATCCCAGGGCTGATCTCCTTCAGAATGGACTGGTCGGATCTCCTTGCAGTCCAAGGGACTCTCAAGAGTCTTCTCTCTTTTGAACACCAGTTCAAAAGCATTAATTCTTTGCCGCTCGCCTTCTTCACAGTCCAACTCTCACATCCATACATGACTACTGGAAAAAACCATAGCCTTGGCTAGATGGACCTTTGTTGGCAAAGTAATGTCTTTGCTTTTGAATATGCTATCTAGGTTGGTCATAACTTTTCTTCCAAGGAGTAAGTGTCTTTTAATTTCATGGCTGCAGTTACCATCTGCAGTGATTTTGGAGCCCCCCAAAACAAAGTCTGACACTGTTCCCACTGTTTCCCATGGAGTGATGGGACCAGATGCCATGATCTTAGTTTTCTGAATGTTGAGCTTTAAATTTTTTCACTCTCCTCTTTCACTTTCATCAAGAGGCTTTTGAGTTCCTCTTCACTTTCTGCCATAAGGGTGGTGTCATCTGCATATCTGAGGTGATTGATATTTCTCCCGGCAGTCTTGATTCCAGCTTGTGCTTCTTCCAGCCCAGCGTTTCTCATGATGTACTCTGCATAGAAGTTAAATAAGCAGGGTGCCAATATGCAGCCTTGACATACTCCTTTTCCTATTTGGAACCAGTCTATGGTTCNTGATTGATATTTCTCCCGGCAGTCTTGATTCCAGCTTGTGCTTCTTCCAGCCCAGCGTTTCTCATGATGTACTCTGCATAGAAGTTAAATAAGCAGGGTGCCAATATGCAGCCTTGACATACTCCTTTTCCTATTTGGAACCAGTCTATGGTTCCATGTCCAGTTCTAACTGTTGCTTCCTGACCTGCATATGGCAAATAGAAGCGGAAAAGGTGGAAGTAGTGACCAATTTCCTCTTCTTGGGCTCCAAAATCATTGTGGAAGGTGACTGCAGCCATCAAATCAGAAGACAATTGCTTCTTGGCAGGAAGCAATGACAAACCTAGACAGTGTGTTGAAAAGCTGAGACATCACCCCATCGATAAAGGTATGCTGCTGCTGCTGCTAAGTCGCTTCAGTCGTGTCCGACTCTGTGCGACCCCATGGACGGCAGCCCACAGGCTCCCCCGTCCCTGGGATTCTCCAGGCAAGAACACTGGAGTGGGTTGCCATTTCCTTCTCCAACGATAAAGGTATAGTCAAGGCTATAGTCATCCCAGTGGTCACATACGGTTGTGAGAGCTGGACTGTACAGAGAGGCATGTTACACAGATCCAGAGCTGTACTAAAGGGAAACAAAAAGCTCCTAGCTGTTGGAAGTTACAGACAAGAGGGAAATGGATGAGACCACATGAAACATGGCTAGCATGGCCCATCACTGGAGGGCGTGCAAGTCAGTTTTTTGACTTCAGTTACCTTTTAACAGCAGGCTTCTTATTTAATAACAGTTATCTTGAGGCAACTCTCTTACATTGCTAATCAACTCTATTAGAGGATTATTTCTTGTAATCAGATAAAGTTTACTCTTTTCTTTCTATCTGTTGACCCTCCTTCTGCCCTTTACAGTCCATGTTCACATGATAGACCTTTAGCTATTATTCCCCCCAGCTCCTCTCTTTAGGGAAGAGGAGGGAAGTTAACATTTGCCTGATGTCTTCTGTGTCCCAGGCACTTGCTTCACTGTTGACATCTTCTTTAGCCACGTGTAGGCGTCAGAACAGAGTTTTCTTTGTGTTAACCTGCTTGACCAGAGCAGAGTCTAAGCCTGTGACTTGGTCTCTTTGTAACCTCTGGTTTGTAATCTCTCAGCCCGCTGGACCATGTCAAAAACTTTGTCAAGAATACTTTTATAAGACCTGTCTGCCTCCAGAATCCATGTTCTTTCCACACCACCACTCTCCATCCCCTTCCTCCATGCCAGGCTTGAGGCGATAGAGTGTTGCTGAACAAGTGGCCCTGTTAAAATCATCTGCCTGTTCTTGAAAACTGTTAATACTGCCCATGGAGAACTCATCATTTTGCCTGGGGATATTCAGTTAATCACAGGCTTGGTTTTCTACTTTTATGTGGGATTGATGGTAAAAAAATATGCCCTTAGATTCTTGGGAATGTTTTGTAGAAAAATGGGAACAACAGTGCACATTGCACATAGTTTTTATTGAAAATGATTTATAGACCCTGAGGAAAAAATCATATAAAATAAAATGAAAATAAAATGATATTCAAGAGTCCTGTCCTCTCTTTCAAAATAAAAACAAACAAGTTATCAAAAAGCATGGGTTGCCAAAAAGGAGGGAAAGGTTTGGACCTTTCTAAAAGTGATGTGGGACCCCTTAATGCCTGTGGCATATTTAAAGTTTCTAAAAGGCTTACACATCTATTACCTCAGTGCATCCCCACAGAAACCCTATGACGTGGGTGGCTGATGAGGGAGAAAAGAGGTAAGTGACTTGCTGGGTCCCCAGGATGACAGTTCCCATAGTGATGGACTGTCATTAATGTTTTTTTCTCAAAGAAGTCCAAAGTCCTTGACATGAATGGTCAGTAGCCTTTAATGACCTTCTTCTCGCATGTGCTTTGTCCAGGGTAAACTGGTTGGAATCTGTGGCAGTGTGGGAAGTGGAAAAACTTCTCTCATTTCATCCATTTTAGGCCAGGTAAGATTTTGTTATTGTCCTGGGCATTTTCTGCTGCTTTCTCTGGATTCTGCTTAACGGGAGTCTCAGAAAAATAAGCTTATTTCCTGAAGAGAGTCAGGAAAGGTGGAAACAAAAGGACCCTTGGTCTGTATCATGCTCCTGCCACTCCCCGCCCCCAGCCCCCCACCCACTCTTACCCCTTAACAACAGCATTGTATCTGGCATGGGATTCAGTGGGCACCTGGTGAATGACCGATTGATACCCAGCTGGGGCCACTTGTTCCTCATGCCTTCTTTTATTCAGCACGTATTTATTGAGTGCCACAGGTGTGCCAGACAGTGTGTTGGGGAATGTCAGAGGTCAGGGACTGACAAACTACAGACTGCCAGCAAATGGACCAGCCTCAGCAACCTCCCTGTCAGAGAGAGGGCCTTCAGGATTCGATCTAGAAACAAAGACCTGCTCCATGTTCAGGCTAACCACTGAAAGAATTGTGCCCTCAAGGAGTTCATGGTTTGGTTGGGGCGCTAGGCCTTCTAGACACACTAGCACAGCCCAAGGCAGTGAGTGAGTAGTGCTCAGAGGGCCCAGAAGTCAGCATCTCAGGTGGCGATCATCTGCTGTGTGTGAGCCAAATAATCAGGAGCATAATCAAAACCCCATGTGCTTCTAAACTTGGATTAAACGAGCTTGGCGTAGGTGATTGAGATGAGGATAAATGTAAGATTATTCCTGCTGATGGATAAGGTCCTCCCAAGTCATTTATCCATGTTGAGGAAATTAAACAAGGGATTGGGGAAGATTTTCATGTAGCATCCACTCTATGGGTTATTTTGTCTTGTTTGGCGTCATTGTCACAGTTGGTGGAGCAAAGATGTTCAGGGTGGTCTGAGGAAAGCTGCATCCAAATTGTCGGGAAGGACAGCCTCCCCACTCCTGCCCCTTCTGGCTTATGAGACTGTGCAGAGGTTGGGCTCAGCCACTGGTGTTTGCTAAGAGCCAAGAACCTCCTACATAATTTCTGGTCATCAGTCAAATTTCAGGGCCAGTGATGAGAGACACAGGTGGACTGAAAGGGAGGGTTGGTGGGCAGCAGTTAAATTGAAACTGAATAGGCCTTTGCTTCTGGATCAAATCCTGACAGAGAGGCAGGGGCTACTTGTCAGCCCTGCTTCTTTAGAGTTTAACTCCTTATTGGTGGTCTGCAGTGTGGGGTGTTTGTACTGTAGCAGCTGGAAGAGCTGGATTTCCACAGTAGACCCTCCAGGTTTTTGAACACTCTGAATGCATTATCTGGGAGAGTACTTACCTGTGTGTGGGCAGTTGGCAGTATGTTACAGTCTTGTGTGTGTCTGCTGTGCGTTACTGTGTTTGAGAGGGCAAGCTTGTATGTGCAGGTATGTGCAGATTGGTTAATGAAACCATTTCAAGCTATACCATTCATAACCCAAGACAAGCATCTACTGTTAGTTCCTTCGAAAGGAACCCTGAAAGAGTAAAATGAGTAAATTGATTCATGTCAATTCTGCAGCTGAAAACATAATTCAAAGCACATGGCTTATCGTGTAATCTCTTGCACACTGGAGTGGAGAGTCTGTCACCATTATGTAAATACTCTATAATGCTGCTGCTGCTAAGTCACATAAGTCTTGTCGACTCTGTGTGACCCCATAGATGGCAGCCCACCAGGCTCCCCTGTCCCTGGGATTCTCCAGGCAAGAACACTGGAGTGGGTTACCATTTCCTTCTCCAGTGCATGAAAGTGAAAAATGCTAGTTGATGTCTAACTGGAATTTTTTCCTCGCTCTGGTCCTCATTTTACAAAAGCAGCTGACCTAGCCAACAGCCTGGATTAATTCTGTAGATGAGTTGGCCTGCCCTCATCGTGAGGCAGGGACTAGCTCTAAATTCTTGCAGCATCCTCCCCAGGGGAATTCTCCAAGCGCCTTCTGCTTGGGTTCCTTTAATTAGAACAGTTTGCATTTAGGAAGAAAGGATGATAAAATAGCTTATGAGCTGCTGAATGTTCATTCAAGTCATGGGTTATGCTGGACTCCCATCACACATAATAAGCAAGGAGAACTTTGATTTTCTTGACTGCTGTGGAACAAAGGTGAGAGCGGGATTTGATTCCAAAAGCATCCAAGGAAACCGACTAGACTCTCAACTCCCTTGTGGAACGTGGGGGGTTCTGCTGGCTCAGGGTGATGACTTTGCACTGTGATGCCATTGGATGGTATCTGTTTCCCTAGATGACACTTCTAGAAGGCAGCATTGCAGTCAGTGGAACCTTCGCTTATGTGGCCCAGCAAGCCTGGATCCTCAATGCCACTCTGAGAGACAACATCCTCTTTGGGAAGGAATTTGATGAAGAAAGGCAAGGAATATTTGGTTTCTGTCATGCTTTCCTCTTGGCCATGGGAGATGCAAGGCAGCCCAAGTCAGCAGGCTCTACCCCAACCATGCCCCTGACTCTGGGTCTTTTTGTGTCCCTCAGATACAACTCCGTGCTGAACTGCTGCTGCCTGAGGCCTGACCTGGCCATCCTTCCCCACAGTGATCTGACAGAGGTACCGGCCTTCTGCCCATGGTGGGCCAGAGTGTTTAGCAGAGAGGATTCTGGTAGCTGGAGGGCAGAGCTGTACCGGAACTGCTCCTAGGCATGCACCTTAAATTGGAGGAGAAGAGGTTTCATGGGAGTTTTGCTCTCAATGGGACTTTATGTTAGGGACACGTTTGTTCCTAAGGGCAGGGATAGCAACATTGCCTATTTTAAGCACATAAATTTCATGTGTTGTGGATTTTAAACAAAAATCCCATTGTTGGTGAACAGTTCATATTTTCTGCACTATTCATATTTAAAACCATTATTCAATCATATGCCTGTTGAGATTCCTTGAACTTTATTCTTCCAACCTCTTTTTACTCATGTAACTCTCTAGAGAGCTGACTCCCTCTAGAAAGAAAGAGGCCTTAACATAAAGCTGCCTTTCATTGCTTCTCTGCCCTTGAGTAGTTCCCCGAGGCTTGTCTTTGGAACTGGCCCTCAGTGTTAATGCTCATCTTCCATGATCTGCCCTTGAGGTCTCTGAGACTGACTTATATTCAGTTGACTTCCATTTAAGCCCTCAAACCAGATTGGAGTGGTTTGTTAATTTACTGGGTCTCAGATTCCAGTCCCCTGATTAGCAGCACATCAGCAACATCACTGCAGACTCTCAGCCCCACCAGAGACCTACTGAATCATGACTCAAGAGGTGGGGCCCCTCAGTCCATTTTAACAAGCCCTGCAGGTAATTCTTACACATGCCCTTATTTGAAAACCTCTGAATTAATTGAACTTTTTTTTAAGGACAACATTTTTTTAAAAAAATACAGAGCCAGTTACTGTTTGACAATCAATTTTTTTTTTCACTTAGTAACATTTATTAAGTGCTTGTTATATGCCAGCTGCCTGTGCAGAAGCTTCTGGGGGCACTGGGAATATAAAAGAAAAGGACAATAATCTGTAATCTCAACAAGCTTACAATTGGGAAAGACATACTGACAAAATAAGGTGATGAAAGAGTCCCCTTTCTTTTGAGTGTTAGTGGAGAAGGGGAGGGTAGGCTTCACAGAGGAGAAGATGCCAGAACTGAGCAGACAAGTACGGGAGAAGCATGACAGTAGTCATGTGTGTTCATAATGGACACACAATTTAACTGAGCAGACACACCTGCTCAGATCCCAGGCTATAGAAGGGGCATTGACAGTGGAGGCTAAGAGTTGCTGGAAAGCCAGTTGGTAAAAGGCCTGCTTTGTCAGCCATATCTGGGGGCTTAGATTCTGTCCTTTAGGACTCAGCAAGATGGTCAGCTTTGTGTTTTGAAAAAGTCATTCTGCCCATGGAGAGTGGATTGTAGTGGGGCATCCAGAGGCTGTGGTAAGGCTCAGGCACAGGGTTGGCTAGTAACCAGATGGCTGTGGGAGAGGACGAGGCATTTGGGCTGATCCCCCCAGTTCTGGTGTGGGCCCCAGAGGATACAGTGGCATTCCACCCAGGTGGAGAAATGAAGAGAAGAAGCTGATTTGGGTGGAAGAGAGGAGAGGTGACTGAGGCAACCACTGAATGTCGTTCTGGACTTGAACTGGAGACTTCCTTGTGCTTTCTGGGCTCCTGTAGATTGGTGAGCGGGAGCCAACCTGAGTGGGGGGCAACGCCAGAGGATCAGCCTTGCCCGGGCCTTATATAGTGACCGAGACATCTACATCCTGGACGACCCCCTCAGTGCCTTAGATGCCCATGTGGGCAACCACATCTTCAACAGTGCCATCCAGAAGCATCTCAAGTCCAAGACGGTCCTGTTCATTACCCACCAGTTACAGGTATGTGCTTCCTTCCCCAGGCCACCCACCTTAACCTGGGTAGTCAGAAACAGGGAAGCGGGCTTGGTCCATGTACCTTCATGGGGCTGCTTGAAGTCCCTGGAATCATGGTGTTCCCTTCCTCAGCAAATAGCCTCCTGGCTCATTGTACCAATAAAGCTTGTTGTACCAGATGGCCATCTGAATCAGAGATCCTTGGAGCATGTTAGCTTCTGCATATAAATCAGTAAGTAAAAGGGCTAAGAGGAATAGGCTGAAAATGGAGTCTGGGTAAGAGATAGTTTGGAAAGCATTCTGTTAACATCTATATGTGAGTGGGTACTGTTTAGGAAAAACAAGCTCTCTCACTCTGTCATTCCATAACAAGCAGCCACTTCAGAGAGCAGCTCAAGGAGGTTGCCATCTGCTTGGCTTATGTTGTCAAGTTTAGGGGGCTAACCCCCCATTCTGCCACAGAAAGTCTAATTATGTGTACTTCTGCGTCTAGTAAAGGGATATAAAGTTTAATATAAGACTGTTTGGCTTCATCAGCAGATTGATATCAAAAACTGGAGGACCTGCTTTTTGAACTATATCATAAGACAGGATAAACTAAAGCAGGAGTTCTCAGCCTTAGCTCTCTGTTGTGGGGGCCTGTCCTGGGCATCCCTGGCATCTATCTACCAGATGGCAGTAGTACGCCCTCCCCCTGCCCCAAATTGTGACAATCAAAAATGTCTCCAGATATTGCCAAGTGTCCCCTTTGAGGGGCTTGGTCACCTCCAGGTGAGACCCGCTGAAGTAAGGTGTAGGCGTTTGGATGTATTTGCACAAATAATCAGCCACACTATTTGTGCCTGTCTTTGTCTCCAGTACCTGGCTGACTGTGATGAAGTGATCTTCATGAAAGAGGGCTGTATTACAGAAAGAGGCACTCATGAGGAATTGATGAATCTAAATGGTGATTATGCTACTATTTTTAATAACCTGTTGCTGGGAGAGACACCTCCAGTTGAGGTAAGATTTGCATGGTGTGTGTGTGTTTCTAGTGAGAGACAGATGTTACCATAGTGAATGATGGAGAAATCTCTGCTGAACTCATTGTCTGTGTCTTGCTGGCAGGAGCCCTGTTTTTCAGTGACCAGACTACTTTGCTTTAGTCCACACACTGGTTCTGTTCTAGGGGGGCAGGACTGTGGGACTAGAGAACCAAGGTCTTCTGTCACTGAGAATTCATCAGTAAAGCAATGACAAGGAAAAGGATGTGGGCTCAGTGTGTGCTATTGTTCAGTCATAACTTAATTTCTTAAACTCCATTAAATCCTAACCAGAGCATTACGAAAGCTCCTTTCTCAATAATCAAATGAATAATGTGGCAGGGAAGAGACATTAAATCCTGCATACATTTGAAAATTATCCATGGTGTTTTGGCTGCCAACTTGGCGCTTATTAACTAGCACCGACTGTGTCCCAATTACTGGTTTAGGCACTTTATAGATGTCATCCAGCTGATACTTTGCACAAGTTAGAGTGGATAAGAATAGCATAAAGTCTATTGTGTTTGGAATTTAGGTCTTTAGTGACTTTGGGGAGAGCAGGGTCTATGGAATGGCTGAAACCCAGACCTCAAAGATGTCAGGATTTGGGGAAGTTATGTAAGTTAACTTTTAAGAAGTTGGACATGTCTCCTTTCAGTAAAAGCAGCAACTCCATGGAGGATTTGCTAACATGTCCTTTGGACATTTGTCTGAATGGCCATATCATGATAACTGGAGACACTTTTTTTTTTTCATTAGATTAATTCAAAAAAGGAAACCAGTGGTTCACAGAAGAAAACACAAGAGAAGGGTCCTAAAACAGGATCAGTAAAGAAGAGAAAGCAGTGAAGCCAGAGGAAGGTAATGAACCTTTTTGAGAATTGTCATTAAAGTTTTTGCTTTGGCATTTTATTTGCATATATGTATTACATCCCTAGAAAAAGGATCCCATGGTTTTCCCTCTAGTGTGTTTTCATACACTTGCTTTTTCATGGTCCATGATGCCAGATGAGATTGTCAGTACAATGAAAATGATGGGATGGGGGCTCCCGTTTTCCCACATATTTGACTTGCCCATCATATCTGGGGCTGATCCCTCCTCACTTGTTTAACCTGCCCATGAGGTTCGCAGCAATTTTCCTAACCCTGTGATCATCAGTTAAATTTGCCATTATAACCACACTTCACCATCAAGTCAAAAGCCTGATGATGACTATGGCACATGGACTAGTAAGAACCTGGTGCTTGCCTCTCTTTTTGGCATTGATGATGCTCTTGTCATCAGCCAGCCAGGGCATTCATGAGCGCCAGTACGGCAGTGCAGAAAGATGATGTAAAGTGTGGCATTAAAGTTTATCAGAAATTATGCCATGTAGCTGTTCATGCTGCCTGATATCATTGTCTGTTGTGGAATACCTGGCCTTATATTTCTAGAATAACAAGATTCTTATATGATTGTTGGGAGACCATGAGGCAACTTCTGTTTGCTCAAAGAGACCAAGGCAATAAAAATGACCTTTACTCCTATGCCTTTTTTTGCTATGCAGGGTGGAGTGAGGTGTAGGTAGTCATAGCTGAGTCATCTTGACTACGGAAAATTTGAATCATGGGTAGAGGTATACCTTTCTTTCCTGTGATTCATCTCTGCTCTTTAAAAGTCATGCCAACCAAAGCAAAGGCATGCCAGCTCTAAGAATGCCCACATCCTCAGTTAACCTCCCTCTGCCCCCTCCCCTGGTACAATGATCACTCCTTGGCTTGTCCCAAGCAGGCACCAGCAGGGCTGTGGTGAAGAGTTACAGCCAAGATTTTTCCTGCTTGATTTTCCTATGCAGACTCCTTGGTCCTGTTTTTTAAACCTTCAGCTTATCAACCAAAACAAATCTTGAGAGTTAGCGAAGCTGTTTGCAATATCTTAGGCATTTTCACTTTTGAAAATAAGAAATAGAAATGCATTCCTGTTTTAAAGTTATTTCTTCTGTGTTACCTTCTCACTTGACATGTTGGATTCAGGACTTTTTTTTTCTGGTTTGCTGTGTTGTTTTCATTTCCTTGGTCTTAAAACTGCAGCAGACATTGGGTGTTAGGAGTTGACCATACTGATTCTTTTCTTTCTTTTAATAAGCCCTGTATGAGCTCTTGAATTCAGGTGTGACTGGAGATACCTTACTCTCACAAAGCAAACACAGCACAGAAGGGTGAGACATCTGTCAATTCCTGCCACAGGCAGTAGGAAAAAACAGAATGTCTTTAGGGGACATGTGACCTAGAGACTCTCATGGTAAAGTGCTCGTGGCCTGTGTGGCTTGTTCCAAGATAATTGCACAGCATGTGTGATAAAGAGGTGGGGCTTGCTCTGTATTCTCTTATCAACATCAATCTCCTGACCAGTCCAGGGAGCCCCTAGGAAATATCCTTAAATGTTTTTTCTCCTCCCACAGACAATCACCCCATCCTACTGAATTTACTTCCTGAATACTCCATCCCCATGGCCACAACCCTGGTTTTCAGTCAGTTCAGTCTCTCAGTTGTGTCCGACGCTTTGTGATCCCATGGACCACAGCATGTCAGGCTTCCCTGTCCATCACCAACTCCTGGAGCTGACTCAAACTCATGTCCATCAAGTCAGTGATGGCACCCAACCATCTCATCCTCTGTCATCTCCTTCTCCTCCTGCCTTCAGTCTTTCTCAGCATCAGGGTCTTTTCCAATGAGTCCGTTCTTCACATCAGATGGCCAAAGTATTGGAGCTTCAGCTTTAGCATCAAGTCCTTCCAATGAGCATTCAGGACTGATTTCCTTTAGGATTGAGTGGTTTGATCTCCTTACTGTCCAGAGGACTCTCAAGAGTCTTCTCCAACACCACAGTTCAAAAGCATCATTCTTCGGTGCTCAGCTTTCTTTATGGTCCAACTCTCAGGTCCATACATGACTATTAGAAAAACTGTAGCTTTGACTAGACAGATCTTTGCCAGCAGAGTAATGTCTCTGCTTTTTAATATGCTGTCTAGGTTGGTCATAGCTTTGCTTTCAAGGAGCAAGCATCTTAATTTCATGGCTGCAGTCACAATTTGCAGTGAATTTGGAGCCCAAGAAAATAACCCTGGTTCTGACCTTTATCATCTCCCACCAAGACTGTTACAGTTGCCTCCTTTTAAATCTGTCCTCCACATGAACAACTAGGAGATCTAGTTAAAAACAGGAAACCAGCCGACTGCCTGGGGCCTGAGGGCTTTCAGTGGCTTCCCAGTTTCAAAGCAGCATTTTAAAAGTCTTTTTCCTGATGTGGCACAGATAGAAAATCCATTCTTTGTCTGAGATGCTGGGATGCATAGAAGAGGCTGCCTGAGGTGGCTGGTCTGGCCATCCCAGGCCCATCTCCTACAGTAGGGCTGGGAGTCAAATCTCTACACCCCTGTAGCCCATTCTCTTGAGAAGTTCTTGTCTGAAGGATAATGTTCAAATGCCTTTATCCTCTAACCACAGCCTGCTTAATCAGCCTTATCTCCCACCACTCCTTAGGCACACAGAATGTTCTAGCCATGCTGAATTGGATATCTATGTATACTGATTTCCTGTTTCCTCACACCTATGCCCATCATTTCCCCACCTGGCTGACTCTGGCTTACCTTTCAATATGGGGATTTTCCCTGGCAGTCCAGTGGGTAGGACTCTACCTTTTCATTGTGGAGGGTGTAGGTTCAATCCTGATAAGGGAACTAAAATCTGAGTCATGTTGTGCAGCTGGAAAAAAAAAAAAAGACGCAATATGGACCACATAGAAAGTCTCACCTGGAACCTCCCTGCTAAGCCCCTCACAGCTCCCCCAAGTAGGGTAGGTGCACTTCCTGAATGTTCCCATGCTACCCTGCAAGTAGTTCCAGCATTGGGGTTAGCACATTTATTATAATTTTGTACTTATTTATCTGTATGTGGATGATCTGAGCCAGGGACCTGGTCTTAATCCTGTTTGCCTTTCCAGGGCTTATTCCTGGGCCTGGTTCATAGTAGGTACCTGGTAGATAGATATTAAATGGATAAATGAATGCTGCTGGAAAGGGAGAAATAATTCCAACCTAGAGCTCTGTGAAACTGTAGGCTTTGGTTCCACTCTTCTACAGGTGACTTTGTTTCAGAAAAGCAGCTTTTTCTTCCTGAATCGTGTTTCTCTTTTCCTCACCTAGGGCAGCTCGTGCAAATGGAAGAGAAGGGGCAGGGCTCTGTGCCCTGGTCAGTGTATGGTGTCTACATCCAGGCTGCTGGGGGCCCTTTGGCGTTCCTGGTCATTCTGTCCCTTTTCATGCTGAATGTGGGCAGCACCGCTTTCAGCAACTGGTGGTTGAGTTACTGGATCAAGCAAGGAAGTGGGGTAAGATTCCTCATTGATGGGAAAATTGTACATCTAATAGTATGGCCATCTCTTCATATTCCCTGGCTCATCTTAGGGAAAGTGCTCTAGTTTTCTGTTAACAGAGGTCATTAACAAAGATTACCCAGGATTAAAGAGATGAGTCCCTAATGTAACCTCACCAGGTAGTTGCTCCCTGACCAACTCATAGCGCAGTAGTGCTTACCAGGAGCACATCTGTAGGCTGTCTGTTGTCATTAGAGAAGAGAGGGGGAACAGGCAAAGCCTGCCTTGTGTTTATCTCCACCAGCTCCTAGAGTTTGTTTCCTGTACCCTGCCTTGAGCCAAGAGTGGCCCTGACAAGGGCTTCTTGGATGTCCCTAAGGGTCTTGCCTCACAGAACCTTGCTTCCAAACAGAACACCACGGTGACTCAAGAAAACAGGACATCTGTGAGCAACAGCATGAAGGACAATCCTCTGATGCACTACTATGCCAGCATCTACGCCCTTTCCATGGCAGTCATGCTGATCCTGAAAGCCATTCGCGGAGTGGTCTTTGTCAAGGTATGCACTGGGCCTCTGCTCCTCTTCTAACTGGTGGCTGTGTGGTCAGGCTTCTGCCTGGCACCTCTTGGGTTTATTTCGAGTTGGGGAGCTCCTCTGAAGCAGGATGCCTCTTGCCAAAGTGACCTACATCCCGTCAGCCTTAGCCCTTTCCAGTTAGCCACCTCCTTCCTCCACAGCTACTTGCCCTTCTCTGGCTTTGGACCCATGGAGTGGGTACTGAGCCTGCTGAGTCCTGAGTCTCTGATTGCTCTGTACTCTGCTCCTCAGGGCACATTGAGAGCCTCCTCCCGGCTCCATGATGAGCTTTTCCGAAGAATCCTTCGAAGCCCTATGAAGTTTTTTGACACTACCCCCACGGGAAGAATTCTCAACAGGTTTTCCAAAGACATGGATGAAGGTATTTCTCACTGCCTCTCTCTATTGTGCTTCAGAGCACGAACCACCCAGCACAGTGGCTGCAATATTTGCTTCAGGAACACGTTAGCTTGGGCATTTTCTCCACGTTGCAATTTCTCTTTAGGCTAAGGACCTATCTGATTTTTCATCTTTCATGTGAGCTCTTATTTGATCTTATTTAACCTGAAAACCAGTTCAGAGGGCTGAGCTTAAAGGCTTTGGACAGAGTGTCTGAAAGTCCAAAAGACATATTTACTTGTGAGTGGTGTGTAGGTTCCTGGACACTTAAAATCTCTTGACAGTTTTGCTGGATGCTGAATGCTCCATGGGCTGTGCTAGTACCAGAACTTAAATACATTGACCCTTGAACAACAGGGTGGTTGAGTCTGCGGATATGAAACTGTGGATGAGGAACCACGTCTATGGAGGGCTGACTGTAGCTTACATGCAGATTTCTGACTGCATGGAGGATCTGTGTCTCTAACCCCCGTGTTATTCAAAGGTCAGCTGTACTCCCATAGCCTGTAATAATAGTGATGCTACCTGACATTTTTTGAGGGCTTACTGTGTTACAAGCAGTTTTACATGCATTATCCTAGCCATCATAGCAGCCCCGTGAGGTGTGGGTATCATTCACCCACCGAATGCATGGGAAAGCTGATATCTAGAAAGGCTGGCTTGCTCAAGATGGCACAACTATTAAACATCAAGCTGGGAATTGAGCTCAGATCTTTTCGACGCCGGAACTAATGTTTTTAACTATTTACTGTGCTGCCTCCATAGAAGGAGTTTGTTTCAGATGTTGATAGGCCAATGTATAGCTATGGCCAGAGGTAACAAGAGATCAAAACCATCACTAATACACAAAATAGTGATACACATGTGTGTGATATGATCACGTTTGTATTAAACTCACATATGCACAGATGAATAGGAAAGAGACTGATGAAAATCAGTGGTATCAACATGTCTCAGATTTGTATGAAAATAGGTGGGGGGAGGAGATGTCCAAAATGGGCAAAGAAAATGTTAACTCTTGGAGGTTCTATGCTCTTCCAGTTTTTGTGTATGTTTAAAAATTTTGTCTATGTTTAAAATTTTCCATGAAAGGTTTCTTAAATGTTAGCAGCAGTTCATTCATATTGGTAAGAATAAGACTATGTTTATTTAATTTTTTGCATATTTATTTTCCAAATATTTTATAGCAAACATATATTACTTTGCAAAGTGGAAAAATGTTTAAGGGGGTTGGGCAGCACAGTGAACCAAAAAGAAGGCACAGGTGAGAAAGATCACTTAAATGCTCTTGGGGCAAGAAGAATTAGAGCAACTACATTACCAGATTTTTATTTGATCAGACTGTTTAAAATACAAAAAAAAGTCACAAATTTCAGATACAGCTCTTTGGGAGCCTCTTTTTGTTTTTTAAAAATTCTGGCTGTTTGTGGATCCCAGCATCTGACACATGTCCCTTTACCCTTTCCCCAGTCGACGTGCGCCTGCCGTTCCAGGCCGAGATGTTCATTCAGAACGTCATCTTGGTGTTCTTCTGTGTTGGAATGATCGCAGGAGTTTTCCCATGGTTCCTTGTGGCAGTGGGGCCCCTTGTCATCCTCTTTTCAGTTCTGCACATTGTCTCCAGGTAAACAGGAAGTCTTGTGTCTTTCAGTGCAAAGGGTGAAGCCAGAGTTGCCAGTCCACCCCTCTGACACAGAACTCGTTCTCTCTCCAGGGTCCTGATCCGAGAGCTGAAGCGTCTAGATAATATCACGCAGTCACCTTTCCTCTCCCACATCACATCCAGCATACAGGGCCTTGCCACCATCCACGCCTACAACAAGGGGCAGGAATTTCTGCACAGGTTAGTTCCATGGGGCCCATCAGGGAGCCAACATCTCAGAATTTAATGAGAGTTTAAGAAGCCTCTCAAAGTCAAAATTGGGGATTATAAAGCTCATTACCAAGAGTATTAGTGATTTAATGATCTCTGCTGATTAAGATGTACTTGCTTGGTGGAACTCCCTTCAGAGCAAATGAGAAGACAAAAACAGATTTGGAATCTTTATTAGCTTTCAGTTCTGAATGGCTATATTTGACAGAGTTTTGCTCCTTTTTTTTTCTTGGAAAAGTAAGATATTCATAGACAATAGATTGACATTTTATTTAGTTGTTAATATTGTTTGTGTGAGAAATTTCTCTACTTACAGTCATTGTGGAGATTTATGTTAACTAGAGGTTGAACTAGACTAAATGTCCTTCAGTAGAGGACTGGTTAAATAGGCTGTGGTGTCCCCATATAATGGATATTATGTGACCCCTAAAAAGGCAGAGGAACCAGAGATCAAATTGTCAACATCTGCTGGATCATGGAAAAAGCAAGAGAGTTCCAGAAAAACATCTACTTCTGCTTTATTGACTACGCCAAAGCCTTTGACTGTGTGGATCACAATAAACTGTGGAAAATTCTGAGAGAGATGGGAATACCAGACCACCTGACCTGCCTCTTGAGAAATCTGTATGCAGGTCAGGAAGCAACAGTTAGAACTGGACATGGAACAACAGACTGGTTCTAAATAGGAAAATATTTGAGTCCATCAAGGCTGTATATTGTCACCCTGCTTATTTAACTTATATGCAGAGTACATCATGAGAAACGCTGGACTGGAAGAAACACAAGGGGAATCAAGATTGCCGGGTGAAATATCAATAACCTCAGATATGCAGATGACACCACCCTTATGGCAGAAAGTGAAGAGGAACTCAAAAGCCTCTTGTTGAAAGTGAAAGAGGAGAGTGAAAAAGTTGGCTTAAAGCTCAACATTCAGAAAACGAAGATCATGGCATCTGGTCCCATCACTTCATGGGAAATAAATGAGGAAACAGTGGAAACAGTGTCAGACTTTATTTTTGGGGGGTCCAAAATTAATGCAGATGGTGACTGCAGCCATGAAATTAAAAGACGCTTACTCCTTGGAAGAAAAGTTATGACCAACCTAGACAGTATATTCAAAAGCAGAGACATTACTTTGCCGACTAAGGTCCGCCTAGTTAAGGCTATGGTTTTTCCTGTGGTCATGTATGGATGTGAGAGTTGGACTGTGAAGAAGGCTGAGCGCCAAAGAATTGATGCTTTTGAACTGTGGTGTTGGAGAAGACTCTTGAGAGTCCCTTGGACTGCAAGGAGATCCAACCAGTCCATTCTGAAGGAGATCAACCCTGGGATTTCTTTGGAAGGAATGATGCTGAAGCTGAAGCTCCAGTACTTTGGCCACCTCATGCGAAGAGTTGACTCATTGGAAAAGACTCCGATGCTGGGAGGGATTGGGGCAGAAGGAGAAGGGGACGACCGAGGATGAGATGGCTGGATGGCATCATGGACTCAATGGACGTGTGTCTGAGTGAACTCCGGGAGTTGGTGATGGACAGGGAGGGCTGGCGTGCTGCGATTCATGGGGTCGCAAAGAGTCGGACACGACTGAGCAACTGAACTGAACTGAAAAAGAATGAGACTGCTTCCTAGGTACTGATGTGGAATGATCTCCAAGTTACATTAGATGAAAGAGCAAGATACAGATGTGCATGTATAGTTTGCTCCCTTTAAATGTGTGTCTGTCACATTTAGAATATCTGAAAGAACACACAGGAAACTAACAGCTGCCACTGGACAGCGAAAGTGAGTAGCTGGAGGAGGGCAGGAGAAGACTGACTTTTCACGGTAAAACCTTTTGTGCCTTGTGAATATTCTGTCTTATAGAGTATATAGTTGATTCCAAAAATTAAGTAATTAACATTAAAAAGTAACTCTAGGATAGAAAGGTTTGGTTAAATAATTCTGAAAAATGTATCCTAACTTTAAGCAAAAAAAAAATAAAATATGTTGACCGTGTGCATGTGTAGGTATGTACCCACATAAACGTGAGGGCATTGGAAAAAATACCGGGAGGAAATGCAGCAGAATATGGACTCTGGTTTTAGCTGAGTGGTGAGAGTACTGGAATTTTACATTGCCGTCTTTTTTATTGTGTTTTCTAAATTTTCTCTAAAGTGCACATATCTTCTTATAAGGAGGAAAGGGATTTTCTTTAAGGCAAAGTATCTTTGCCTACCCAGGCCTCCTACTCTGGAGTTCTAGTTGTGTGTGACCCCAGACCCTCAGGTGGGCTGAGAGCTGCTCTCTAGAACCCCTGATGACAGAGGGTCTCCTTCCTGCAGTGACAAAGGTTGTCTTGGTCTTTCCATTCTGGTTTAACTCACTCACTGCTTCTGGTTCTTTGCTCCATGGCCTTGGGAAACAAGTATGTCAGCAGACCATTTCTACTTTCTCATATTCAGTCCAAGAGTCTTTTTCCTGCTCTTGTGCCATTTCTGCAGTTTGCATTTGTAATCTCTCTTTCCTCAAGAAAATGACCACTGACCTAAAACAATTCTCTAAAGCTTAAACAGCCTCTTTATTTGGTCTTCTTCCTTCCTGCTTTCCCTGTGCTGTTGAAGTAGATATGTTTTTCCTAGTATCTGGAATATGTTTCTTTCAAAGGGTAAAACTAGGAAACCCCCGTGTCTTCCTGTGTGTGGAGCCTGGAATACTCCGCACTCCTTGTTTCCATATCACTCTCCTGGTTACAAGCAGTAGTGTTATACTTTAGCATTAGCCCTCTACCCGGAACTCACCAGTGCTTTGGCATCCTCCATGACTGGGGTTGTGTGGTACTTTATTTACTTTATAGGTGTTCTGTCTTCCTCACAGGTACCAGGAGCTACTGGATTACAACCAGAGTCCTTTCTTCCTGTTCACTTGTGCGATGCGGTGGCTGGCGGTGCGGCTGGACCTAATCAGCATTGCCCTGATCACCACCACTGGGCTGATGATTGTTCTCATGCATGGGCAGATTCCCCCGGCCTACGCAGGGCTTGCCATCTCCTATGCTGTGCAGGTTAGTCTTTGCGATGAGGGCATTGTCTTTCTCATACGTTGGCCTAGGAGAGGCCTGGTAGGTGGCTCTGCCCTAAGCTGTTGTTTTACCTCTGGCTCCTAGAGCTTCTCCCCATCTGCTTTGGCAGTAGCACTGTGGACTGGAACACAGTCAGCCCTCCACATCCCCGAGTTCTGCATCCATAGAGTCAACCAACTGCAGACCAAAGATATTTGGGAGGGGAAGTTCCAGATAGTTCCAAAAACTGAATTTACTATAGATGTACAACTATTTATGTAGCATGTTGTATTTATAACTATTTACCAAGTCTTTATATTGCATTAGGTATTATAAGTAATCTAGAGATGACTTAAAGGATACAGGAGAATGTCTGTAGGTTGTAGGCAATTACTAGACCATTTTATATAAGGGACTTGAGCATCCTTGGATTTTTGACAGAATCCTGGAACCAATTCCCCACGAATGCTAAAGGTGGACTTTATGGGAATAAAGGGATTTAACTCTGTTGCGTGTGTTTATGAAGTAGGTGCTGTTTTTTCTTAAATAAACAGATTTTGAAAATTGTTCCTTAATTGTAGATTTATGTCTTCACTAACCTTTCTTCTCTGGCCTCTTCCTAGTCTTCTAAGAAATACATATCCTCAATATACTACTTCTGTGTGTTTTATTTTCAGGGCCCAAATTTTCCCAGTACTGTTATACACATAAACCTTTTTGGTTCTTAGGGATGGTTGAAGGTCTTCAAATACCTCAGAGAACAGTGGGGAACTTAGCACTGACTAGATAGTTAAAGATGATAAAGAATTGTTACTACTTTTTAAAGATATGGTAATGGTTTTCAAGGAGATTTTAAATTTTAGAGAGATAGAAACTGAAGTATTTATGGATAAGACTTAGGCTATATGAGATTTGATTCCAGATATATGGAAGGATGGGGTGGTACAGATGAAACAGTGCTGGTTGTAAGTTGATAATTTTTTCAAGATGAATGTTTGATACGTGGCAGCCCATTATACTGTCCTCTCTATTCTTGTATATGTTTGACATTTTTCTATATTGGAAAGATAAAAATAAGTGGCCAGAGGAAACCTAAGAAGAGATCTATATCTTTACAGATACTCAAAGGTATTTGTCCATGTCTCGCAGACTTAACTTGATTCTTGGAGGGCTGTGGGTGGGGGGTGGGAGAAATCTGTGTTATATATACTTCTGTTTCAGAGTGCTCAGTCTGGGGTACACAGACTGGGGCTCTGCATTCAGTTTTGGCCCAGCCTCGTTTCTGTTAACCTTCCTGGAAGCATTCTCACTGGTGCTCACAGGTTGATACAGTCTCCATTTATTGTTGCTGCTGTATCCAGGTATAGGTGCAATTATGAAGCCCAGAAGTTATTCAGCTACAGCTGAATTTTTGGAAATGTATAAACAGACAGAAAGCCTTTAGGTATAGAAAAGTTAATGTCAGTACTGCAGTGCCACCTGGATTCACTGAGAGTTGCAGTTGACTGGGGGCTATTAGGCATTGTCTTTGAATGATTTGGTCCCTAAAGCCAGCTGCTGTCTATCCGCAGTTTGTTCTCACAGTTGAGTTGCGATCCCTGAGGTGAAGGAGGTTTGCTGGCATTCCCTTGGTGTATATTAATAATAAATTCTCTCTTGGATTGTTGTTTTCCATGATCAGTTGACAGGGCTGTTCCAGTTTACTGTCAGACTGGCGTCGGAGACAGAAGCTCGCTTCACCTCAGTGGAGAGGATCGACCACTACATCAAGGTCAGGCTCCTGCAGGCCTTCGTCGACTTCTCGGGCAGCAGTTTTACCCTTTCACCGCCTGGAATAATGTCCCAGGAAGATGCTTGTTTTCTCTGCCTCAGCTTGTCCCACAGGAGAGGCAGCATCTCTCCAGTATGCATGGAAGGCAAAAGAGAATACCATAAGATTTTCCGAAGTATATTTGTGAATTGTGGTCTGATTGAGAACTTACATTCATCATCTAATTTCCAAAGTGTTCCTAACCTCATTAATTCAGTTAAGCAGACTAATGTAATATTTTCCTTATACTATTTAAAACCAGGTGTTATTTCAAGTCGTAATCTAGTTCATTTGGTTTTCAACCAGGGATGGCCATCAGAATCCCATATGGAGCTTGAGGCAAAGACTTAACATGGGCCTCATCTCTAAAGATTCTGATGCAATAGGTTTGAGATAGGACCCAGACTTCTGGAGTTTCAAAGGCTCCATGCCTAATTCTATACTGTGTTCACAGTTCAGAAACCAGTTAACTACATTGGTACTAAGATGATCCAGCTCTTCCCACCTTCCCCCAGGAACCCCTGCAGTCCTGCAGTGGGGCGGTATCTTCCTCCTAGTTCAAGGTCTGAAAGAAACAGAGTCTTGAGTAGTTAACATTCTCACGTTGAACTCATTTCTCAGGAGTTACCTCTTTTGCAAACTGCCCAGAGACTTTATTTTCATTTATATCATCATTTACATGGGCAGAATACATTCCAACTTCCAACTAGCATATTGACTTACAAACACTGTTTTGAAGAACTGCCCTTTCACTGAGAAATGACAGCCCACTCCAGTATCCTTGCCTGGAGAATCCCAGGGACGGAGGAGCCTGGTGGGCTGCCATCTATGGGGTCGCACAGAGTCGGACACGGCTGAAGCAACTTAGCAGCAGCAGCAGTATGTTATGTAACTGCTTTTTCTAGCAGAGACATGTCCCATGGATTTGTTTTGGCAATGAACCTGATCTGTCATTGGATATTTCTTAAACTTATAAATGATTGTTATCAGGAAGAATGGCAGATAGCTATCTGATAAATCTGCTAATAGCTGTTTATGTTTATACATGAGCTCTTGGCTGGGTGCTCTGGTCTGTGGGCAATTTGTGACTGTACGTGTTGTGTTTGATTTAGTATCACTATTGGTGTGGGTCTCTTGCTGGAAAGGTCAGGGTGATGGTCAGCCATGGTACAGAGTGTACTTTGCACAAATCAGGCACATTCCTGAGAACTGGTTCCCTGCTGCCCATCCACAGCCTGGAAGCCTGTCCCAGCACAGAGTTTTAGACTTGAGTCCTTACCCTCAGCCACCAGAGCACTGCAGTCTTTGACCTTTACTTCCCTGTGAGTCTATAGGCTCTATGACTAATCGCCAGAGAGTTTTAAAAACATGGGGAGGTGTGACTATAGATGGCCAAAATTACCCAATAATTATTATCAAGCACAGCATTTTTAAGCTGGAATGGATTTCTAAAATCATCTAATCCAGTCCCTAGAGTTTACAGATGAGACACTAAGACAAAGATTGAAGAATTGGTATATCCAGTTCACGCAGCTGTTAGTGGTAGAGTTGGGATTAATGTCTGAGTCTCCTGGATTGACTGAGATGGCTCAGGGTGCTAGGCTCTCATTAAATGTTCCATGAATGCTAGTTTTGCTCCTTTGAGTTTCAGTTCAGTTCAGTTCAGTCGCTCAGCCGTGTCCGACTCTTTGCGACCCCATGAATCGCAGCACGCCAGGCCTCCCTGTCCATCACCAACTCCCGGAGTTCACTCAGACTCACATCCATCAAGTCAGTGATGCCATCCAGCCATCTCATCCTCTGTCGTCCCCTTCTCCTCCTGCCCCCAATCCCTCCCAGCATCGGAGTCTTTTCCAATGAGTCAACTCTTCGCATGAGGTGGCCAAAGTACTGGAGTTTCAGCTTTAGCATCATTCCTTCCAAAGAAAGGCCATTGGTTTTCAAATGATGGAACCCTATTTTGAGGGGAATGTTTTCAAGGAATTCTACTAAAATCTGCTGTGGCTAAAGAGGGATAGAAGGCCATTGTAAACTGCCAAGGGTAGAGGCAATTGTTCTCTATCTCTGTTTATGGTGATGAGCGTTTACTGCCAGGGACTCTTTCACAGCAAGGGAACAGGGCAGCAGCTGTCTCTGTGGTTGCTATGGGTATCGTGGTCTTACTTCTATGACAGAACCTTGCAGCTACCCTAGAATCTGTGGTCAGTCTGAACTGGCCTTTCCTGTCTCCCCAGACTCTATCTCTGGAAGCACCTGCCAGAATTAAGAACAAGGCTCCCTCCCCTGACTGGCCCCAGGAAGGAGAGATCACCTTTGAGAATGCAGAGATGAGATACCAAGAAAATCTCCCTCTGGTCCTGAAGAAAGTGTCCTTCACTATCAAACCCAAGGAGAAGATTGGCATCGTGGGTCGAACAGGATCAGGTAAGGATCCCCTCTCTGAAGAAACGTTTAAATCAACCAGAGTCAAGTTTAGGGCCCGTGATTTGCTGCTTATTGAATATCACTCTCATCTCTTCAAAGCAGATTCCTGTTAGATGACTAATTAGTGTCTTGGGTCTCTGAAACCACTTTTTTTTTTCTTCCCACATAATTTTTATTTAGTTGCAGTCATAGGATATGTATGGAGTAGGGAATGGAAAACCAATTCAATATTCTTGCCTGGGAAGTTCCATGGACAGAGGAGGCTGGCAGACTACAGTCCGTGGGGTTGCCAAGAGTCAGACATGACTGACCATGTGAGCATGTGTGCACACACACAGGATACATAAAAGATGGTGTTATACTTTTTAAATTTAATTTTCATAAGGTGAAACCAGTTTTTGAGGTTTATTTTCAACACTGCTTCAAAACATTTAATATTTTTTCTAATCATCAAAGTATACATTCTCAGTGCAGAGCACTTGAAACGTGTCAGTTCAGTTCAGTTCAGTTGCTCAGTCATGTTCAACTCTGCAACCCCATGGACTGCATCACGCCAGGCCTCCTTGTCCATCACCAGGTCCCGGGGCTTGTTCAAACTCCTGTCCATCGAGTCAGTGATGCCATCCAACCATCTCATCCTCTGTCATCCCCTTCTCCTCCTGCCCTCAATTTTCCCAGCATCAGGGTCTTTTCCAATGAGTCAGTTCTTCACCTCAGGTGGCCAAAGTATTGGAGCTTCAGCTTCAGCATTAGTCCTTCCAATGAATATTCAGGATTGATTCCCTTTAGGATTGACTGTTTGATCTCTTTGCAAAGGGACTCTCAAGCATCTTCTCCAACACCACAGTTCAAAAGCATCAATTCTTTGGTGCTCAGCTTTCTTGTGGCCCAACTCTCACATCCATACATGACTACTAAAATAACCATAGTTTTGACAAGATGGACCTTTGTTGGCAAAGTAATGTCTCTGCTTTTCAATATGCTGTCTGGGTTGGTCATAACTTTTCTTCCAAGGAGCAATTTCATAGCTGCAATCACCATCTGCAGTGGTTTTGGAGCCCAAGAAAATAAAGTCTGTTACTGTTTCCATTCTTTCCCCATCTATGAAGTGCTATCTATGCCATGAAGTGATGGGCCTAGATACCATGATTATAATTTTTTGAATGTTGAGTTTTAAACCAGCTTTTTCACTCTCCTCTTTCACTTTTATCAAGAGGCTCTTCAGTTCCTCTTCATTTTCTGCCATAAGGATGGTGTCATCTGCATATCTGAGGTTATTGATATTTCTCCCAGCAAACTTGATTCCAGCTTATGCTTCATCCAGCCCAGCATTTTGCATTATGTACTCTGCATATAAGTTAAATAAGCAGAGTGACGGTATACAGCCTTGATGTACTCTTTCCTAATTTGGAACCAGTCGGTTGTTCCATGTCTGGTTCTAACTGTTGCTTCTTGACCTGCATACAGATTTCTCAGGAGGCAGGTAAAGTGGTCTGGTATTTCCATCTCTTGAAGAATTTTCCAGTTTGTTGTGCTCCACACAGTTAAAGGCTTTGGCTTAGTCAATAAAGCAGAAGTAGAATATTTCTGGAAATGAACAGCAAAGTACAAAAGGTGAAAGGTACCCATAACTCCACTACCCAGAGATAATTAACTGCTAGCATTTTGGTGGATATCTTATTAGGCTGTCAAAAATGTCTTTTACAAAAATGAGGTACTTTTACACACAATGTTTCATGGCCTATTTATAAAATTACCATGTATTTTCCATGTCAATTAATATTCTATGACATGATTTCTATGCAGTATGACATAAAATTCTGTTTTATGGATATACCATAATTTATATTAACCCAGGTCCAATTGAAGGGCAGTGAGTTGTTGTCAATTTTTCGCTTTTATGAATAGCACCACAGTAACATCCTTATTTCTATGAAGTCAAAATATACAAAAAGCTTAAGGTCTTAGTGATGTGTTAAAAGTATAGTCTCATATTTATTAGAAGGCAACATAGCTCTAAATAAGGAATCTATGTTCCTTCGAAGACAGAAATTATTTTCTTGATCTGACGTCAGTTGTAAATAGAGAATAGGCCATCATTTTAGGCATTTTGGTTCCCTGCTATTCCTAGAAGTGTGTTTCTCTCCGTCTTTTCTTTCCTGAATCACATTTCAAGATTGTGATTCTTGGCTTCTTTCACTGACCTATTCACCCTTGTGTAAGAGTTCTCTCTGAGTCACTGCTCTTGAGCTTTCTGGGCTCTGTACTCCCTTGGCATCAAAACTCCTTTAGCTTTTTTTTTTTTTTCTTGCCATTAAAAATAGTCTTTTCTAGTCAATTTACTTTAAAGAATGTGGTAAGCAGAAAGGAAAAGGCTATTTCCTGCTCCCTCTTTGAAGGCATTATTTCACGTCAAAACAAGATATGGCCTCTAGGATTTTACACTGGAGAGAGAATGCCCAGCTGTGAGGGTGACTGTGCCCGTGGCTCTTACTCCGCTCCCTCCCATAAATTCCCTCTGCTGCATTGGCCCCCTAGGGGCGCACTGCTCACCTGAAACCTCTGACCTCCCTTCTTGTGATGATGTCCTTTTAACACAGTAAGACAGATCAAAATTTTCACCAAGACTTTATTACAGTATAAGTAGATGAGAAATAAAAATAAAGTAAAATAATTCTAAATAGCCTGACTTACAAAGTCTAAACTGTAATCCTATAAGGTCCTTTCAAGACTGTGACATAGGTCCTGGCTCTGTGCCATGGTTATAACCACCTGAGTTCATCATGGCTTTTTTTTACCAGCACATTCCATCTGTGCAAAGTAGTCTAGACTCAGATCTTTTGTTAAAACAGAACAACTTAACCTATTTATTTAAGCACTATTCCTTCCATCATTCCTTCAAGATTTATGGTGCTCAGATAAATGGTTCTGAGCCATTTATGGCTTATCATTTATTTGAGCACCATTCCTTCCTTTGAGCACCGTTTATTTGAGCACCTTAAATCTTGAACCACTGCCTTGGCACTGAAGGGGGCCCTCCACCTCCTCCTTTCTACGTGGGTGAGAGACCACTAGCCAGATTCCCCCAGTCCTGAAAAAGCCACTCCCAGGAGGAAAGGCTCCTTGAGAACTGTTCTGCTACATGGATTCAGGTTTCCCAACTCACAGATGGACATGAAGACCCCTGCCATAGGGAGATGGACAGTCAGGGTTCCCAGAGGTTGTTTGACAGGGGTCAGATCTAGACTGCAGGTCTGTGGCTATAGACACTGGGGCAAGGCAGATATTTGTATCCTCACTGACCTCTGAGTAGACAGTCAGGGGGCTGCCATGAGAAGTCTTTAAGTACATGGAGGCGGAGCAGGGAAGGAGAGTCAAGAACCAGAAAACTGGGACTTCTCTGGCTTCCAATCTAGAGGGTATGAGTCTGATCCCTGATTAGGGAGCTAAGATCCTGTATGCCTCAGTGTGTGGCCAAACATTTTTTTAAATAAATAAATAGATAAATCAAACTAGTTTAAAAAAAGTTTTTAAAAAAAAAGACAACCAGGAAAACTGCTCAAACAACTAAAAACCCATAGTTCTGCATCTAAATTGTGGTTCTGACTTGCAGAAAGATAGACAGGACTATGTCAAACTTTTTTTTTTTTTTTTTTTTGATGGGGGAAGAGCACTGAGCTTTTAAAATATATATGTAAGTATTTAACAAAGTCATTTCAGTTCTCAGAATCTGTTTAAGGAAATCTTGTGAGGTAGGAGCAGTTTGAGTGATGACAAGGTCACCATAGCATTATTTTGCTGCTGCTGTTTGGTCACTAAGTCATGTCCAACTCTTTGAAACCCCATGGGCTGTAGCCTGCCAGGTTCCTCTGTCCATAGGATTTTCCCAGCAAGAATACTGGAGTGGGTTGTCATTTCCTTCTCCAGGGGATCTTCCCAACCCAGGGATCAAGCTTGGCAGGCAAATTGTTTACTACTGAGCCACCTGGGAAGCCCTATAGCATTATTTTAGCAAGTTTTAATTAAACTACATGTGCAACATTAGAGGACTGTTTAAATAAGATACAGCCACACAATGGAAATTATTGTAGCCACTAAAACTTTTGTCTCAAAAAGGTAATAATATAATTGAGTGCTTGCTATGTAATTTTAAGTGGAGAAGATAGTTACAATATTTCTCTGCTATCATCTCAACTCTTAAGGAAACAAACTAAAAGGAAATGTACAAAAAAAAAAAAAAAAAAAGGCAGGACTTCCAGGTGGTGCAGTGGCTGGTGCTCTGTGCTCCTAGTGCAGGGATCCTGGGTCCAATCCCTAGTCAAGGAACTAGACTCCACATGCAGCAACTTAAAAAAAAAGATCCCACAACTAAGACCCACGTAGCCAAATAAATAAATAGATAATGTACATACATTTTTTTTTAGGCAGTAGTTAGATTATGGGAAATTGATGTTATCTGCTTGAATTGTGTATATCATTTTTTAAATAAAGAGTCAATTATGAAAGGCTATTCTGCCTATCACTGTGATCCTGAACTTGCTATTTTATCCCCCAAACCTGCTTTTTTACATTTTCCTGTCATAGTAGAGAATCTGCAGTCACTCATTTTCTCAAATCCCAAACTCCTTTCCTTGTGTGTTTAGCCTAGAACTTTTCCCTTCCCTAGCTTCATGGCAGTGCAAGGCCTTGTCCTGTTTTTCTCTGCTGAGATAAGGGGACAGAAGAGAGACAACAGCTTGTCCTCTGACTTGCCTCAAGTCCTAGCTCTTGGTTCTTGCCTGAGAAGCATCAAACCCTGTGTACCTGTACCTAAGGTGAAGAGGAGATGTTTTTCCATTTTACTCTCAGGAGAGTGTAGTGGTCCCTCCCACTCCTTCTCAGGCTGCAGTACGTTGTATAAGCGTATATGCTTGGTAGCTCCAGAGAGTTCCTTGTTTTTTGTTTTTGTTTTTCTGGCTATCACTTTCTGCATTATCTGAGTTATCTACATTATCCATCGAAATAATGATTGAACAGAAATAGAAAAATAGATGATGTTGCCCTGAAAAGAAGCCAGTTTTGTCTTCCCAGAATTTGCCAATCGAATGACTCTTGCCTGTCTTCTGCCTTATCAGGGAAGTCCTCTCTGGGCATGGCCCTCTTCCGCCTGGTGGAGTTGTGTGGAGGCTGCATCAAGATCGATGGAGTGAGAATCAGTGACATTGGCCTTGCTGACCTCCGGAGCAAGCTCTCCATCATTCCCCAGGAGCCAGTGCTGTTCAGCGGCACTGTCAGGTGAGACCTCAGCACCACGCGCTTCGTGCCGTGCTGCAGGCCAGGTGAGCGGGATAGAGCCCCACCGGGGGCTGAGATGTAGAGGCCTCTGGTGCAGCACTTTCCCAACACCATGCGCTCCCTGTTGCAGGAAGAGCAGCTCCACAGTACTAGTCACCTCATTAGTTAAGCAGGACCCGGGGGGCCTGCAGCAGGATGGTAAGAAGTCAGATCTGGACTCTCTGTCTTCAGACAAGTTACTTAGCCACCTCTAAGCTTGTTTCCTCCTCCATGAAATGGGGATGTTACTAAAATCTGTTGTTGTGATGACTGAATGAATTTGTACAAATTTTATAGAAGTGTGGAGGCTGGCAGAGGGCGAGCATTCTGTGCATGGAAGCAGCCACCATCATCCCTCGCTGTCCTCTCTCCTAGGGACACTCAAGAGTTGCACTTCTCTCGATGGTTTTCAGGCATTATTACTACTCATGGTTTCTTATTTCCTATATCTTCTGCAAACTTTTGGTCTTACTCTGGATGATGCCCCTCTCTGAAATCTGCCAGATTGCCAAAGAAAACATTTCTTTTCTCGACCTGTTATAACAATAACTGTTAAGGAAATACGTTTAACCCCATTGTCTTTTCCTGTGCTTTATCAGGCTAGCCTTAAGCTTTTGCCTCCTAAAAACAATGGGTTTCCATAATTTGTGTCCATTTCTATTAAAGTTGACTCTAAATAAAAATAGCTTCAACCATATAGTTGACCTAGATAGCACTTCTTTTTTAAAATCACTCTAAAAGTGATATTGTCATTTTCTCTACTTTTTAGCAGTTTCCAAGAAGAGGTACCAATTTAATTTCAAATAACCAGTGTTCAGAGTTGTCTTTAAAACAGACTCATTCCCCTCAACCCCCCACCACTTTTAGAAATGGCATTTGAACTGACTGATTTGAGGAAGTTCAGTAGATAAACTGAATTCTTACCTACATTTATGTGGGGTCAGTACTCTTGGGTGTGTTTATTTTGTCATTTCTCTAAAACACTAGTGAATTTGTATAGCACAGACTGGCTCTGTTGATGATGATAAATGAAAGTGTTAGTCACTCAGTCATGTCTGACTCTTTGCAACCCCATGGACTGTAGCCCACCAGGCTCCTCTCTCCATGGAATTCTTCAGGCAGGAATACTGAATTGGGTTGCTATTCCCTTCTCCAGAGGATCTTTCTCATGCAGGGATTGAACCCTGGTCTCCCAAATTGCAGGCAGTTTCGATGATGGTTAATCATTCCCTTTGGGTAAATCAATAACAAAGTCAAACAAGCAACATCAAAGAGAATTAGAATTTATTGAAGACCCAAGTCTAAAGTTAAGAAATTGAGAGATATTACCAAATCTGCTATTCCTTCCTATAAATCTCTCTATTTTTAGGTACCACGGGAATGCCTTTGAGAATAAAATTGGCCTAATGATTTTTTGGCTCAGGACAAAAAAAACATATTTTTCTTATTTTTTTTAAATCACCATTTAGAAGAGAACTAGAAAGTAAGAATGTTATAGACTTCCCAAGAATATGCTGCTACCAAGAAGTATCAGTGTTCATTTCACATTTTTACAGCACTTCATTTAAGTCTGTGATGCGGCTTCTGGAGTAAATGGCTCAGAACTGACCTGTGGCTGCTGTTGTGGAACATTGTGGAAGCACAGCCTGTTTGGGAGTCGGGGCCGTTTGTTATCAGCTCCAGAGGCGTGTTGCCACCTGATGGACAGGCTCAGTGGCTGGTGTGCTGCTGCCCGAGTTTTTAAGTCATTGAGCTTGGAGCGCTGTTTAGTCAGTCAGCTGTGCAAACCTAGGAAACCATATAAGTTTCATTTTCTGCTCACTGGAATTTTGACTTTTTAGGTCAGTAGTAGACACTGAGGACAAATTCAATCCCAGACCTTCTACCTTTCCTTTATCCTCTCAAGTTTCTCATAGATCCCAAAGAATATCCAGTGTTTGGTATTCTTTTGCTGTTCTTAGAAAATTAGAAGACCTGTAATGAGTCTTCCAAGGCAAGGGCAGGCTAGATCATCTGCTCCCTCAGCTACCTCCTGCTGCGGCTGCTAATTCGCTTCAGTCGTGTCCGACTCTGTACAACCCCATAGACAGCAGCCCACCGGACTCCCCCATCCCTGGGATTCTCCAGGCAAGAACACTGAAGTGAGATGCCATTTCACTCTCCAATATAAGAAACTGAAAAGTCAAAGTGAAGTCACTCAGTCATGTCCGACTCTTAGCGACTCCTTGGACTGCAGCCTACCAGGCTCCTCCGTCTATGGGATTTTCCAGGCAAGAGTACTGGAGTGGGGTGCCATTGCCATCTCCAGCTACCTCCTAGAGACTCCAAATTTTGGAACTGTATCTCCACCACCATTAACCAGCATTGGGGTGGGTACATCTCCTGGAGATTCCAACTTGCAGTTAAAGTGTATCCGAAGGGAATTCAAGGTAAAACCAAAACTGAACAAACAAAACTCAGAATCTCGAAAGATAAAAATGTCTGAATTGTTCTGCGTATAAATATAGATAATCATAGAGCAGATCGTTTAGGGGCACACCGCTCCCTAGATTCTGCTGCTAAGTCACTTCAGTCATGTCCGACCCTGTGTGACCCCATAGACGGCAGCCCACCAGGCTCCCCCGTCCCTGGGATTCTCTAGGCAAGAACACTGGAGTGGGTTGCCATTTCCTTCTCCAGTGCATGAAAGTGAAAAGTGAAAGTGAAGTCGCTCAGTCGTGTCTGACCCTCAGCGACTCCATGGACTGCAACCTTCCAGGCTCCTCTGTCTGTGGGATTTTCCAGGCAAGGGTACTGGAGTGGGGTGCCATTGCCTTCTCCACCTCCATGGATTAGCCCTTTGCCATACCTTGTCCTAATCCGATCCATTCCAGTAGCTCATCCAGGCCTGCCTCATCCAGCTGTCTGAGTTTGAGCTCCTGTGTCTGGGCTCTTGTCTGTCTGAGGCTAGCCAGTACTTGCCTCTGCCGTTTGCTCTGATGATTATCTCCATGAAGAGAGGTCCGTTTTCATCCAGACCTAAGCACTTTGGCTGACCTTCCCTCTTTCATAGTCCTGGCAATACTTTTCTTTTCCCAGAGGACCTATGCTTCCTGGTCTCAGGAAGCCTAGCTCTTTGCCTCCACCCTCGCTTTCCATCCTTGTGGCCTGGCTGCAGTCTGGCTTGGCTGGTGGTTAGCCTGCCCCTCAGAGGCACTAGTTGTCCTCAGCTGTCACTCTGGTGTGTCTCTGTGTCTTAGTCTCCTCCCCGGGGATGAGCACAGCTCAGCACCAGGAGCCTCTCTACCTAGCGTCCATCCATTATCAGGAAGCAGTGTTCTCACTTCTTCTGTTCAGATGCTTTCTCTCCTTTTCTACTTGCCCATTTTATTTTATTTTTTTCCACTTTTGAGGAATATCTCAAGCTCTCAACTCAAAATCACAACAAAGACACCTGAGCCCACAGCTGATCCCCCTCGCCTTTGGTTCATTCTGGGCCAAAACGCCTTCAGGCAGAAGCACGTAGTGCTCTAGAAGAAATGGAAGTTGCTCCAATTTGAAGCAGTTCTTAGAATCTCCAGGTTTTTCATTTGTCTTTGAATTATTCTGTTGTGTAAGGGGTCCTCTTTTACTTTTTTTGACATCTGAGTCTCTGTGGAATCAAGGAATCCCCAAAAGCTTCTAGTCTCAGTGTCAGCAAGTAATGGCAAATCTAGGATAACTATGAAGAACACTAGATGCTATCTAAGTTTTGTTGAAGTCTTTCTGGCTGGGAGTATGTGTGAAATCTCTGTATCTTCATCCCAATTTTGCTGTGAACCTGAAACTGGTCTATTAAAATTGTCTTTAAAAAAAGGAAAAGGTCATTCTGGGGAGTTCCCTGGTGGCCTAGTGGTTAGGATTCTAGGCTTTCACTCCTGGGGCCCAAGTTCAGTCCCTGGTCGGGGAACTAAGATTCTGCAAGCTGTGGCATGGCCAAAAAACCAAAAAGTCACGCTGTACCAGACACTGCTACTCTAAAGAAAAACAATAACAATAGTATTAGCTAAGCTTATTGAGGATTTACATGGCCTACCGTCCTAAGCATTTCAGTTCAGTTCAGTCCCTCAGTCGTGTCTGACTCTTTGTAACCCCATAAATCGCAGCACGCCAGCCCTCCCTGTCCATCACCAACTCCTGGAGTTCACTCAGACTCACGTCCATCGAGTCCGTGATGCCATCCAGCCATCTCATCCTCTGTTGTCCCCTTCTCCTCCTGCCCCTAATCCCTCCCAGCATCAGAGTCTTTTCCAATGAGTCAACTCTTCGCATGAGGTGGCCAAAGTACTGGAGCTTCAGCATTAGCATCATTCCTTCCAAAGAAATCCCGGGGCTGATCTCCTTCAGAATGGACTGGTTGGATCTCCTTGCACTCCAAGGGACTCTCAAGAGTCTTCTCCAACACCACAGTTCAAAAGCATCAATTCTTTGGCGCTCAGCCTTCTTCACAGTCCAACTCTCACATCCATACATGACCACAGGAAAAACCATAGCCTTGACTAGACGGACCTTAGTCGGCAAAGAAGCTTTTGAATATACTATCTAGGTTGGTCATAACTTTTCTTCCAAAAAGTAAGCATCTTTTAATTTCATGGCTGCAGTCACCATCTGCAGTGATTTTGGACCCCCAAAAAATAAAGTCTGACACTGTTTCCACTGTTTCCCCATCTATTTCCCATGAAGTGATGGGACCAGATGCCATGATCTTTGTTTTCTGAATGTTGAGCTTTAAGCCAACTTTTTCACTCTCCTCTTTCACTTTCATCAAGAGGCTTTTGAGTCCTCTTCACTTTCTGCCATAAGGGTGGTGTCATCTGCATATCTGAGGTTATTGATATTCCTTCTGGCAATCTTGATTCCAGCTTGTGTTTCTTCCAGTCCAGCGTTTCTCATGATGTACTCTGCATATAAGTTAAAGAAGCAGGGTGACAATATACAGCCTTGACGTACTCCTTTCCCTATTTGGAACCAGTCTGTTGTTCCATGTCCACTTCTAACTGTTGCTTCCTGACGTGCATATGGGTTTCTCAAGAGGCAGGTCAGGTGCTCTGGTATTCCCATCTGTTGAAGAATTTTCCACAGTTTATTGTGATCCACACAGTCAAAGGCTTTGGCATAGTCAATAAAGCAGAAAGAGATGTTTTTCTGGAACTCTCTTGCTTTTTCCATGATCCAGCGGATGTTGGCAATTTGATCTCTGTTTCCTCTGCCTTTTCAAAAACCAACTTGAACATCAGGAAGTTCATGGTTCACGTATTGCTGAAGACTGCTTGGAGAATTTTGAGCATTATTTTACTAGCATGTGAGATGAATGCAATTGTGTGGTAGTTTGAGCATTCTTTGGCATTGCCCTTCTTTGGAACTGGAATGAAAATTGACCTTTTCCAGTCCTGTGGCCACTGCTGAGTTTTCCAAATTTGCTGGCATATTGAGTGCAGCACTTTCACAGTATCATCTTTCAGGATTTGAAACAGCTCAACTGGAATTCCATCACCTCCACTAGTTTTGTTCGTAGTGATGCTTTCTAAGGCCCATTTGACTTCACATTCCAAGATGTCTGGCTCTAGAGTAGTCATCACATCATCATGATTATGTGGGTCGTGAAGATGTTTTTTGTACAGTTCTTCCGTGTATTCTTGCCACCTCTTCTTAATATCTTCTGCTTCTGTTAGGTCCAGCCCATTTCTGTCCTTTATCGAGCCCAAAATTAAAGTACTCAAAATTTGATGAGGGTAGGTACTATTATTATGCCTATTTATAGGTAAAAAAGCTAAAGCCCAAAGTGGTTAAATAACTTGCCCAAAGATAAGAATTTGACCCTGGGCTGTTTGACTCAGAGCCTGGGTTCTTCCTCACAGTACTTGCTGTGTTGTCTCCTGAAGTTCCCACCACACCCTCCTCAGTCGTAACCTTGAGAGGTAACCGTGTCTCTCCAAGCACCAAGGTTGGGCCTGCTTCCTCAGGTGTCTTGACCGTTAGTTACCTTTCTTTTTCCAGTATCTTTAAAATTTCATTATCTGCTTTCAGATTTGCAGTAGGTCTCTGTCCCCTTTCTTGAGAAAAATTGTCACGCAAACTCTGCTCTTCTCTTTAGTCTTTTTCATATGCTCTACTCTTAACTAAAAGCCAGAGTCAGTCCATATTTCTGAATGACTATTTTGAGCTTTCCTTTAGCTTCCTGTCAGAAGGTCTGGGGTTCTGTAGTCTCCTACCCTGAAATCCCAAGGCTGCAGGGAGGTGCGCACATGGACAGAGGACAGTGTGGTTCAGTGTGGAGTCTTCTGTGTGCCTGGAAGGGATTGCTGTATCCTCATTCCCCTCAGGAGATACTCTTGACCTTACTTGGTAGTTGTCAATAGGTGAGCTTAGAATATTGCTAAAAATAAAATATAAAAAAACCAAAGATGAAAATACATTTTGGGCAACGTAGGACTCCAGGACTTCTGACTGTTAAAAATAACCTTCATTCTCAGATTTTCTTTCTGTCCATCCACCCAGCTGAGTACTTGATGCAGTGGATACATAACTTTGCTTGCTTTCACTTTTGTGGGTCAGACCAGGACCATCTGGCCGCTGTAATGAGGATGTGTTTTTGTTCCTTTCACTCTTGATTGAGTTCCCTGTTGAGATCAGTCTGGTCTGCCTTAATGTGTAGGTATACCACCTGCTGGGGTTTCCCCAATGGCTCAAGCAGGAAAGAATCGCCTGCAATGCAGGAGACACAGGTTCAATCCCTGGGTAGGAAAGATCCCCTGGAGAAGGAAATGGCAACCCATTCCAGTGTTCTTACCTGGAGAATGCCATGGACAGAGGAGCCCGGAGGGCCACAGTCCATGAGGTGGCAAAGAGTCAGACATGACTGAGAGACTAAACAGCAACACCTGCTGGTGTACATAAATATTCGCCATGTATCTGGAACCCATGGCTTAGTCTTGGAGGCTCCTTCAGCTGGCGTGGTGGGCCGGGGCGAGGCTGAAGGTCAAGCCCATCCACATGTCTGCCGAGTCTGACGGGGCAGCTGCTCCGTGAGCAGGCTCCGCACTCTGGTGTGCTTCCTGCTTGTCTAGTTGACGTATCTGATGAGTTTACTGGATGTGTTTGTGTGCCAGGGATGCTGCAACAGTGTACCACAAACTGGGTCGTTTAAAACCACAGCACTTGACTCTCTCACAGTTCTGGAGGCTACAAGGATGACATCAAGTGTCAGCAGTGCCGACTCTGAAGCCTGTCGCGTCCTTCCTTGCCTCCACTACATTTTAGTGGTTTGCCAACAGTCTCTGGTGTGCTGGGCTTGTAGATTCATCATTCCAGTCTCTGCCTCCATTGTCACATGGGTTCTCTCCCTGTCTCTCTCTTTATGTGGCCCTCTCTCTAGGACTGGGGTCCTAGATTGAGACTCTACCCTACTTTACTACTCCAGGCTGACCTCATCCCACCTAATACTACCTATACTGATTTATTTCCAGATAGAGTCACATTCGTAGGTACTGAGGATTAAATTTCAGCATATCTTTTGGGGGGATACTCTTCAATCCATGATGCTAGGCATCAGTGTACAGTATTAACATTTCCTTGGGACTTCCCTGGCAGTCCTGTGGTTAGAACTCCTCACTCTCATTGCCGAGGGTCCCAGTTCGATCCCTGGTTGGGAAACTAAAATCCCGCAAGCCTCACAGCCAAAAGAGAGACAGGATACTTCCTAGACTAACTCTAGAGAGATTATCTGCACATTCCTTTCCTGAAAACCAGGGACCCTTCAATCTTGAACATATATTTATTGAGGTCTTAACTCTGTGGAAAGGACTTGACTCAGCAGAATTAGGAAGAATCTGAACAAGTGGTCAAATCTAAAGCCTAAAATTATGCGGTCCTTCCAAGAAGACATAGAGAAAGGGAAGATTTGAGCAGTAGGTGACAGGCTAAGCCAGAAATCCAAAAAGTGAGGTATCAAACCATAGGTAGCAGTTTATCAAGTTATTGGTGCTAGGAATTCTAGCCTTAGGTAAATACAAATTTTCTACAGGCAAACAGATCACAGTAGTAGAGACTGGGCAGTGTTCCAGGGAGCTTGGAGCGTGGAGATAGAACCAGAGTAAGGTGGGGCCCCAAACCTTAGGAGCCTGAGCAGGCTGTCAGGCTAGGCCTGGATACATGGAGACACAATAGGAATTGACCTAGCAGAGCTGGCTAACAGGTGGATTCTAACTCAAGAAGAGGTTCTGCTGGCTCTAAATGGGACTACAGTCAGACCAGGAGCCAGATCAGAGCAGCCGGGTACTAAACCACAGATCCTATTGCCTGAGGAAGAGCTGATTCTCTGTAATGGGCAGAGGCCGCTCTTCAGCATGCAGTCCTGTATAGAGAGCGCAGTGCAGGGTGAGACCAGGCAAAGCATGGTCTTTGCTCAGGTGCTTTAAACATAACCCTTGTTTAAAGCCAGTCATGATTTCCCATGGGAGTAGGTACCCCTTCTTCTAGGATGATGAGGAATTCTGGATCACCACAAAAGTCCTGGAACTTTTTTTTTAAGTCTGTATTGAATTTGTTACCATATTGCTTCTGTTTTATGCTTTGTTTTTTTGGCTGTGAGGCATGCAGGCTCTATGCACCCTGCATTAGAAGGACCACCAGGGAAGTCTCTTGTTTTAAAAAAGAGCTCTGAGCATTTTGGTTCAAAACTAAAAACCTTATTATGACCCCCAAGATCAAGAATTCTGCTATAAAAGTATGAGGAAGTCCATATTAGACCACACAAATAGGAGAGAGAATATTTTATTATGAAAATTTGCCTTGCTATCTGGATGAATGTCTCTCAGAGGATTGTCTTGCTAATCTTGCCCCATGGGAATTCCCACCAGTCTGTTTTGAATCAGGGGAAAATGATTAACCTTTTATCCCCCCAGACTTGGGATGGAGAACACATGTTTGAGTCTGTCCCTGATCTGTGGTATATCAGTACAAAGTTCCCCTAAAAAGGTGGCTGGAGAGGAGAGCCATAGACACAGATTTCATCAACCCTGATGCATGTGCAGACAGACTCCAGAGTGTTAGAGGGACAGGGATGATCAGGTGCTTTCAGCATCTTTCAATTTTGTCTTTTTGATTAGAAACAGATGAGATTCTCCTTTGACTTAGCCTGTGGTCTGCCATTTCAGTTTTAGGTTATCAACAAATCGAACTGCGTTCTTTAACTGAGAGGGCTCTTCCTGGATGACATGCCTGCAGAGATCAGCCTTCCCCATCTAGACTTTCCATGGGAGGATCCTGGTGTTCAGGATCATGGGATTATTGTGTCCACTTGGAAAATGTGCTGAATATAAGAGTCAAAACCACCAAACAGTGTAACCAGGCATTTAAAGTGACCACATCCCCGGTCAGTTTAACAGCCACCAGCTTTCAAATGTCTACCATGTTCCAGGCGCTGTATCTACACCTCTCTAATGTTCACAGCAACCTACCAGGGCATGTCACGTCACTGTCTCCCCATTTTATAGGTGAGGAGACTGAGGAGTGACTTGTCCAAGGTCATGCAGATGGTAAGAGGCAGAGCAGGGATCAAGCCCAGTTGGCCCTTACTCTTACAAAAAATATTAGACAGTATACCTGGGCTACAACAGTGAATAAGATCCAGACAGGGATTCTAATCCAATGGAGGAGAGAGACAAATGAAACAGTGACCAGTGCCATCATAAGAGTGAGCAGGGAGATCCCCCAATCCAGGCCTGAAGGGCCAGAAGATACTTCCTGAAGACACCAGCTAAGTTGAGAGCTGAAGGATGAGAAGGAAGCATAGCCAAGGAGCAGGAACAGTGTAATAATGACGCAGTAACAGTAGCTCTCACATACACACAGCCAAGCCTACAGCAGGCGCTCCTGCAAGTGCTTTATGTGCGTGAATTGTAGTTCCCACAGCTGCCTTTTGAGGAGGTGCTCTTTTATGTTTTTGGTTGCACTAGGGCTTCGTTGCTGTGCATGGACTTTCTCCAGTTGCAGGGAGTGGGGGCTGGTCTTGGTTTCGATGTGCAGGCTTCTCATTGCGGCGGCTTCTGTTGTTGCAAAGCACAGGCTGTCGGTGCTCAGGTTACGGTAGTTGCAGCACTTGGACTTGGTGACTATGACGTATAGGCTTAGTTGCTCTGAGGCGTGTGGAATCTTCCCAGACCAGGGATTGAACCCATGTCCCTTGTATTGGCAGACAGATTCGTATCCACTGCACCACCAGGGAAATCCAAAGAGCTGCTCTTGTATCCCTTACACTTAAGGGAACTGAGGGTCACACGGTGAAATTGATAGAGGCTGTGACGGAATCAAGCAGTCTGGCTCCAGAGCCCTTGCTCTTTACCAGTGCCTCTCACGTCAAAAGGTGGGGAGTGATCTCATATTCTAAGTGGTGGGAAGCACATGTGTGAAGGGACACGAGAAAGTGGGACTGTTTAGTGAGTCTCCCAGGAGTCCAGAGATGGCATGTACCAGCCTGCACTCTCCTCTAAAGAATTCTTCGGTAATGACCTGCTTGTGTTTGCATGCATGGAGGTGAGTGTGGATCAGAGCTAGAGTTCTCCCAAAGGTTTTTCTATTTCCCACACCTCAAGTGTAATTTATGAGCAAAGCAAATTATATTTAATATCTTTAAGATTACTAGACCCACAAATGTGATGTTTAGATCGAGACAAGACACCCAAAATTAATTCTGCAGCCCACCTTCCACCAAGTATCTGTTTCATCACCACCTGTTCACCTCAATCCTCCATGACAAAGAGCTTCTTCTCCTGTTTTTAACACTTTAAGAGCTATCTAGTCCTGTTGTTTTGGTGTCAATCTTAATGTCCTTGAGGTGCATACTTTTGGTATAGTAAGCAAGAACAGTTCCCAAACTGATTTTTGGTGCCGGTGAAATCCTTCCTCTTGAGCCCTTTTCTGCTCACCTTTGTCCCTCCCTCTCCTGCAGGATCGGCTCCTTTTCTGGTCAGCTAGCTGTTGAGACCTCTGCCCAGTGACAGGGCTCTCACCCTGGTGCAGCAAGAGAGAGGGAGTTTCTCTGAGTTTATACATATAAGAGATGTATTTTAGTATGCATATGCGTAGGAAGAAATCTTGAAAGATAATGTCAAAATGCTAACAGTGTTTGTTTCAAAGGATCTGATAAGTGATTAAATATATATTGGTTTTAGGGAATTCTCTGGTGGTCCAGTGGTTAATACTCTGGACTTTCGGTGCAGAAGACATGGATTTGATCCCTGACTGGGGGACTAAGATCCCACATGCTAAGATCCTATATATATATATATATGGGGTTTTTTTTATTTTTATGTCTATATTTCCTAATTTTTCTGTAACTAACTTGTATCATTTACATAATAAAAATAATACAGTTTTGTAAAGAAGAAAGGGCGGCTCCTTGCTGTGGCGGGCAGGCAGCAGCACTCCTGTCTCGGCTCTACCTGCGGCTGTCGGGGTCTGAAGCCGCTGTTTAAACCTTTCCCACAGTCAGCCTGTGCAGGGCAGTTGCTTATGTGCTGGATCCCTGAGAAATTCCTATTATGTTTCTCATTAGATCAAATTTGGATCCCTTCAACCAGTACACTGAAGAGCAGACCTGGGATGCGCTAGAAAGGACACACATGAAGGAATGTGTAAGTAAAGAGCCGAGGGAGAAGTCTGCTAGAATTTTGAGGGTGGAAACTCGGTGATGCCGTGGTCATTCCCCAGCCAGCTCTGGCTGCCTCTGTCCAGCCCGGCCTTTCCCGCCACCTCCCGGATGTCTGTGGAGGAGCACTTCAGAGTAAGGCTTCCCAGGCATTTCACAGTGGGTATAACAGTTGGTATTTCCCTATCCTCACCTCCCCTCTCTTATTCCCTCCCATGGTCATATTTCCCTTTTTACTGTACCATCCACTGATTGAGAAGATATTAACAACAACTACTCAGAGTTCAGTGATGCTTTTAAATCAAGTTCTATCTTATTAATCATAACAGTACAATGTCCTTTTGAAGCATGTATATATGGGCAAAAGATTTATCACTTCTTGAGTCTACAGAAAGCATGCAATGTGCATATGAACCTCTCAGAGTAACTTAGCAGGCACCCTCCAAGGGCCACGAACTAAGATTACCCCTGGCCTGGAGTGGGGTCTCTTGTGCTCCTGCACATTAGCCCAGGATCTCCTGCCCAAATTCAACCAGAGCAGCTCTGCCTTCGTGACCTTTTTATTGCGCTTCTTCAAACAATTTCATTTGAAGAACAAGTTCTATAGTTTATAAGAAGAAAAGTTTGACAGCCATGGGTCTACAGCTTTGGCCTTCAGAAAGAGAGTAGTTTTGTTTACCCATCTCTCATTGCATGACCATATTTTCAGGGCCAAAAATGACAGGATTTCAGGACATAAAAAATATTGGAATTTCTGGGACATTTTGATGACATGAGACTATTAGATAGTTTAGTTGAAATATGAAATGGCCTAGAAAATGTGATCCTGCTACGTGATCATCACACCTGTATGTTCTTTCTAAGTGAGCCAGATTCTTGGCTAATAATTCTTTCATCTATTTAAGAATATTTTTGCCACTGGGTTTTTGACAAAATTTAGCTTTGTTTTCTTTCTTTCAAAATTTATGTTTTTTGTTTTTTCTTTAACCCTTCTAATCACTATTTTCTTTCTCCTTAGATTGCTCAGCTACCTCTGAAACTTGAATCTGAAGTGATGGAGAATGGGGATAACTTCTCAGTGGGAGAACGGCAGCTCTTGTGCATAGCTAGAGCCTTACTCCGTCACTGTAAGGTAAGACAGTCCGGTGGGTGGCAGAGGAGGGGGTCAGCAGAAGCACAGAAAGATGGAAGAATAGCCGTTGCCTGTGGCATGAGGTCTAAAGGCATTCTTGGCTCTGAGCCCAGTGGCACTTTTTTTTTTTGGTTGCACTGAATCTTTGTTGCTAGGCTTAGGTGTGGGCTTCTCATTGTGGTGGCTTAAAACTCAGCATTCAAAGAACTAAGATCATGGTACCCGGTCCCATCACTTCATGGCAAATAGATGGGGAAACAATGGAAACAGTGACAGACTTTATTTTCTTGGGCTCCAAAATCACTGCAGATGGTGACTGCAGCCATGAAATTAAAAGACACTTGCTCCTTGGAAGAAAAGCTATGACCGACCTAGACAGCATATTAAAAAGCAGAGACATTACTTTGCCGACAAAGGTCTGTCTAGTCAAAGCCATAGTTTTTCCAGTGGTCATGTTTGGGTGTGACAGTTGGACCATAAAGAAGGCTGAGTGCCGAAGAATTGATGCTTTTGAATTGTGGTGTTGAACAAGACTCTTGAGAGTCCCTTGGACTGCAAGGAGATCCAACAGTCCATCCTAAAGGAGATTAATCCTGAATATTCATTGGAAGGACTGATGCTGAAGCTGAAGCTCCAATACTTTGGCCACCTCATGCGAAGAGTTGACTCATTGAAAAAGACCCTGATGCTGGGAAAGAGTGAAGGCAGGAGGAGAAGGGGACAACAGAGGATGAGATGGTTGGACGGCATCACCGACTCAATGGACATGAGTTTGAGCAAGCTGCAGGAGATGGTGAAGGACAGGGAAGCCTGGCGAGCTATAGTCCATGGAGTTGCAGAGAAAAGGACACGACTGAGCAAATGAACAACAACCACCCTGTTGAGTATGGACTCCAGGGCTCACAGGCTTCAGTAGTTGCAGCTCCTGGGCGCTAGAGCACAGGCTCAGTAGTTGTGGCACTTGAGCTTAGTTGCTGTGTGGCATCTTCCTGGACCAGGGATTGAACCCGTGTCTCCTGTGTTGGCAAGTGGATTCTTTACAACTGAGCCACCAGGGACGTCACTCAGTGGCATTTTTTTTTTAAGAGAATACCCAGAGATGTTTAACCTCGACACAATTTGGGTATATGGATATTTTGTTTGCTTTTTTGTTTTTATTTTTGATGGCCTCGAGCCTTCAGTTTCCAAGGGCAACTTGTTTCTGTCCTGTGAGTAGTTGTAGTATTGGAAGCCATAGACTTAAAAGATTTTAAAACTGTAAGACATGTCCAGATCATCAAATACAGTCCCCTCATGTTAAAACTGGAAAAGGAAAGTCCAGAAAAGTCACTGTTCAGAGTCACAGAGCAAGTGAGGCGAGTAGTTTGTTAGATCAGTATTTCACATATTTGTGGAAATCAAGGCAAACATATGAATTTGAAGTTATATCAATTCTAAACAAAACAGTATTTTTATATTTGTGTGTACTTATTTAGAAAAAAACAATATATGATATAAAATTCAAAGCCTAAAACACATTTTGGTGAAACCTAGATTAACTAGAATGCTTAAGGAATTGGTTGGATCCCTCTTTCTCCTCTCTTCACCGGCGATTCTGATTCTAGATGAAGCCACAGCTGCCATGGACACTGAGACAGACTTACTGATCCAAGAGACCATCCGAGAAGCATTCGCTGACTGCACCATGCTGACAATTGCCCATCGCCTACACACAGTCCTAGGCTCTGATAGGATTATGGTGCTGGCCCAGGGGCAGGTACTGGGCCCCCAGGGGACCTTGGTTTGGCATGTGGCCTTGTCTGGGAGGAGAACTGGCCCCTGGCAGGATTGGGCTGATGGCCCTCGTAGCATTCAGATAAGCAGCACAGTGCCTCCAGCCTGGTTCCTTTTGCATGGGATGCAGCCCTCCCAGTCAAGAGACTGAGTGTGGAGCATGCCTGTTGGGTTCTCATTATGCTTTACTACCCGCTCTTTTGTTGCTTGTGAACAGTAACACTTTGACTTAGGTCAGAGAGCATGTGTACTTTGTAGTTCACTCACAGGGGTTTTCCAAAGCTGTTGAGACCAGCCACCACACATCTGCTTTTTGCAGTCATGTAGTGATGCCAAACTTCTTGCTATTCCCAGCTTTCCCACATACTGGCTCCCAGGCTTTTTCATTTCCTGCTATTTCCTCTCAGTGCTGTTGGCTATAAACCATCTTGGATACCCTAAGCATTTCCACCTCTGTATTTACTCATACAGTTCCATCTACTTAAAATGCCCTTTCCTGTGCTCACTCTCCTGTGTGGACCTGCCTATACCCTGCCTACCCCGTAAGAGAGCCAGTGTCTGCCTCCCCCCTTACTGTACAAGGTGTCTGCTCTGGCACCCAACCTCATACGGTCACATGGCCAGCCCCAGGAAGACACTTTGTCCTTATCCCTGTCTCTGTTGGACAGGATAGCCTTTCGTAAGAGCATCCCAGAAGATGTCCTGTTCTCTCTCCTTGGCCAGAGTCATGTCACACACCTTTGCCCTGCAGCAAGGGAGGCTGGAGGAGTGAGTATATGGCCTCTGTCTGGGAGGCAGGTTCTGCCAGCACACTGTTCCATTTTCTATTGCAGTGTGATTCTGGTGACTGCCTAGTAGTCCATCATGGGAATGGATAATTGACTGAGTTGAACCCTTATACTCACTTCCCTTTTTGTTTTTCTGCCAACTAGGACTCTTTTCCATCCATAGGTTTGGATCAGTTTGCACAATAAGATGCCATTTACTTGGTATGCCTTTGACTTGTGCTGCAGTTTCTTCCCTCTGCAGCATATAGGACCTTTTGATTGATTCCTTCTTACACAAGGCTGAAAGAATTGAGACTTAATGTGAAGGCACTCTGGAGGTGTCTCTAAATTTTCTCTTAACTAAACTCTGGTTAGTTTTAAAAAGAGAGAGAGAGAGAACCCAGGTGGGCATGGCAGAGCTAGCTGAACTGCCATGTTGATTCCATCCTCTGTGGTTTGGGGCTTTGCCCCTCTTCCTGAGCTGTGGATCCTGTAGGACACCCCGAGTGTCCCCAAGTCACCTTCCATTGCTGTCTCCTTCCTCTACAGGTGGTGGAGTTCGACACCCCATCCGTCCTTCTTTCCAACGACAGCTCCCGGTTCTATGCCATGTTTGCTGCTGCAGAGAACAAGATCGCCGTCAAGGGCTAACTCCCCCAGCACCGCCCACATCTCTTTTCTTTGGAGTATTGCCATTCCCTGCCTGGGGCAGGCCCCTCACCGCGTCCTCCTGCCGAAACCTTGCCTTTCCCGATTTTATGTATCGCACAGCAGTTCAGGATTGGCTTGTGTGTTTCACTTTTAGGGAGAGTCCTATTTTGATTATTGTATTTATTCCATATTCATGTAAACAAAATTTAGTTTTTGTTCTTAATTGCACTCTAAAAGGTTCAGGGAACCGTTATTATATATGTATCAGAGGCCTATAATGAAGCTTTATACGTGTAGCTATATCTATATATAATTCTGTACATAGCCTATATTTCCAGTGAAAATGTAAGCTGTTTATTTTATATTAAAATAAGCACTGTGCTAAGAACAGTGCAGATTCCTTTCTATCATTTTTGTACAGTCTGCTGCACTAGAGGTCTGGTTTGCTATTAGACTATGGGAAGGGTAGTGTGCGATCTTCCCCAGCTGGCTGTTTCACGGTGCTGGGATTTCTGGGTGTCCGAAGGAAGGATTGTAGCAGTAGCCGGCCCTCCAGTGGCCCTCCTGCTGCCTTCCCAGCAGCCACGCCGGAGTGGGGCAGAGCGGGGGCCACGGAGGCCACGCAGAGCACCGTGAATTCTCAGGGCTCCTGCTTTCTGTCCTCTTGTCACCTCACCGCTTCTGTCGGGAGAGCAGTGGGTCAGAGTCCCAGACCCCTCTCCTCCCCCTCCACCGGGATCGAGAATCACAGACCCTTCCTCGGCCAAGGGGGAGCATCCTCCGGCCTTCCTCTTTTCTGCTGTTGCTTCTCAGCAAGCATTGAGTCTGCTCCGAGTGTCCCACTGCCTCAGGTTCCCAATGCTGGCCAACGCACGGAGCTCTCTGGCGCCTTGAAACCATCGGTTCCGAGCCCTGGAGCCCACTGCTGCTTGGCCCGATGGTCCTTCTTCATTTGCCTGGCCTCACACCCCCACAGTTCAGTGACAGGGTTCAGGATTTTGTGGGTCTGTTTTCCTTTCTTCCTGCGGTTGCCGCAGAGTCTCTTCCTCTCTCCAAAGTCCGCGACTTTAAGCAGCTCTTGCTAATCAGTGTCTCACACTGGTGTAGAAGTTTTTGTACTGTAAAGAGACCTACCTCAGGTTGCTGATTGCCGTGTGGTTCGGTGTGTTCCCACCAACCCCGATTGTGCCGTGGGGCCAGTAGCTCAGGTGGGCGTGGTCACTGCTGTCATCCGTTGAATGGTCAGCATTGCATGTCGTGACCAACTAGACATTCTGTCGCCTTAGCATGTTTGCTGAACACCTTGTGGAAGCAAAAATCTGAAAAAGTGAATAAAATTATTTTGGATTTTCTAAAACTCTTGGTGTGGAAAATAATTCTCTGGGAGGGAAATAAGCTGTCTTTGAGTGGCTTTGGAGTCCCAGAACCTTGGATCTGAATATCCAGTAGTGAAGTGACAGAGGGGGGGACCAGTAATGGAGCTGGTTGGTTGCAGGGGATGTGGAGTACACCTTGACTTGAATCACTACAGTGGGCCAAAGTCCCTGCAGTCTGTGTCCTGGGCATGGTCACCAAATCAAGCTCCTGTGCTGCTAATAAGAGTCGGAAGTGGGAAGGGTTGTAGTGAGATCAGTGGCTGTGGAGAAATATGTTTTAAATGAACAGTTTGTTGAAGGTTCTCAGCAATCCAAACAATGTAATTGCTCTTTCAGCCAATTCATTCAGATTAATTTATTGAGAATTAAGTGCCCATTCAAAAGGGTACTCATTCTAACATTTCTCAATATGTCATATTGTATGCAGAAAGCTTTTAAATTATTTGGTATCAGTTCTACTGAGTCATTAATAACCTCAGATATGCAGATAAAACCACCTCTTATGGCAAAAAGCGAAGAGGAATTAAAGAGCCTCTTGAAAGAAGAGAGTGAAAAAGCTGGCTTAAAACTCAACATTAAAAAAATGAAGATCAGTGCATCCGGTCCCATCACTTCATGGCAAATAGATGAGGAAACGATGGAAACAATGACAGACTTTATTTTCTTGGGCTCCAAAATCACTGCAGATGGTGATTGCAGCCATGAAATTAAAAGATACTTGCTCCTTAGAAGAAAATCTATAACCAACCTAGACAGCATATTAAAAAGCAGAGACATTACTTTGCCAACAAAGGTCCGTCTTATCAAAGCTATGGTTTTTCCAGTAGTCATGTATGGATGTGAGACCACAAGAAAGCTGAGCACTGAAGAATTGAAGCTTTTGAACTGTGGTGTTGAAGACTCTTGAGAGAGTCCTTTGGACTGCAAAGAGATCAAACCAGTCAGTCCTAAAGGAAATCAGTCCTGAATATTCATTGGAAGGACCGATGTTGAAGCTAAAGCTCCAATACTTTGGCTGCCTGATGCAAAGAACTGACTCATTGGAAAAGACCCTGATGGTGGGAAAGATTAAAGGCAGGAGAAGGGGAAGACAGAGGATGTGATGTTCGGAGGCATCACTGACTTGATGGACATGAATTTGAGCAAGCTCTGGGAGTTGGTGATGGACAGGGAAGCCTGGTGTGCTGCAGTCCATGGGGTCACAAAGAGTCAGACACGACTGAGCAACAGAACTGAACTGAACAGGCCCTAACCCAGGTCCTCAGCTCCTCAAACTGGGATTACATTGGAAGAACCTCCCAAATATCTAACTACCTGCAGGATTTTCCTGATCCATCCTGACTTGTACTCTGACTCAATCTGTCATTGATGTTAATCACACGCTCACATTTTCAGTCTAATTTCACACAGCTCCCCTGTTTCAAACAGATGAATTCCTTCATCTGTGTTCAATTTGGGTCTTTCAGGCTCTTTACAGCCGCTCTATGGGCATTACTGGGGTCTCCATCCGTCCAACTGGCTCCATCTAAGTCACCTTCTGCATGTCCTTTTCCCATCACGCTTGTCTGCTGACTTCCTCTCATCTGGTGTGAGAGGAATAACCTGGCCGTAGGCACTGGGAGGACCATCCATCACCTCCCGTGGATGACCATAGGAACGTGGACCCGCTGCTTTTCCTGCCTGAATCTCAGCTTCTTCCTCAGAAAAATTGGGAGCATAATGTCTATCTTAACTTACAGGAGAAAACCACTGAAAACTGTTTTGCAAGCAAACCACATTCTTTAGCTATTTCTGTGCTTGTGTCCACACCATAGAGACACATCCTCCATGAAATCATGAACTCCATGTTGCAAAGAATCAGACATGACTGAGTGACTGAACTGCTGAGTCATTAGAAATCAGATCTTAAACCCAGCCCTTTTTATAAACCAGTGTCATAGAAATTAAGGGGCTCAGCTCTTAAGTTGAAAATGTTCCTCAACTGCCACATTTCAAGTGCTTTTTCACCACCTGTGGCCTGTGGCTACACAAACATATTCAATAGAACGTTCTCGGCATGGTGGAAAGTTCTCTTGGATGGCACCAAGGTAAGCAACCACTTTTTTGGATGCACTGGAATTACCCTCCAAGAAGGTAACAAGGGTGGCAGAAGGAACCCTGCGTGGTCATCCTAGCAAAGCTCGCTGCTGCATGTGACACTGACTTCCCCACCTTCAGTTCTCTTCTCTCTATCTTGGGTCTCCTCCCATCTCTGTAACCTGCTTTGTCCCTTTAGGAGGAGGCATTGCCCTGCCTTCTGCCCTCTCCCTTTGTTCTTCTTGCCTGGATTCTTTCACTCCCAGCAGCACAGTGACAGACCTTCAACTATGGGCTTGGCCTGTCTTTAGGACCAGGCTCTGCTGCCTGCTGAGCGCCTCCACTGAGCACCAAGCCCCTCAAACAGCCTTTTGAAAATCAGTGTTCCTTGTCTTAACTAGTGGCTCCTTTGACTTTCTTAAGTCTTTCAGGCTAGAAGCCTTTAGTTATATCAGTTTTCCTGCCCCTTCCCAATAAACTCAGTCACTTCAGGTCCTATGCGTCACCATCACCACCCCCTTCTCTCTCCTTTTGCCATAATTTAGACTCACCTCCCTTTCTTTTTTTAATTTTGTAGTTACAGCCTCATTGCTAGTCTCCCTGCCACAGTTGTCCTCTCCAAATCACTGTATATACCACTTCCAAATACAAACCAAAATACAAGTTGATCAAATATTTTACCTTCCAAAAGTCTTCAGGAGACAATTACCTGTAAAGTGGCCTATATTCCTGAGTTTGGCAGTCAGTGTGTTCATTATCTGGCTCCAACCCTCCTTTTCTACTCAGTATTCCCAAATATAAGCCAATATTTTATTTTTTATTTCTTTTTGGCTGTGTTGGGTCTTCATTGCTGTGAAGGCTTTTCTCTGGTTGCAGCGATTGAGAGCTACTCTAGTTGCAGTGCACAGGCTTCTCGCTGAGGTGGTTTCTCTTATTTTAGAGCACCAACTCTAGGCTCACAAGCTTCAGTAGTTTCCGAACTCGGGGGCAGCTCCTGGGTTCAACAGCTCAGGCTCAGTAGTTATGGTGGAAAAAAAAAAGTCGTGGTTCACAGGCTTAATGGCTTCAAGGCATGTGGGTCTTCTGGGATCAGGGATCTAACCCATGTCTCCTGCATTGGCAGGTGGATTCTGAGCATCAGGGAAGCTCAAGTCGATATTTTCACACCTCTAAATCTTTACTATTTTCTCAGCCTGGAATCTCTTGATCTTCTCTTGTCAAACAAATCCATGTTTTTCTTTTTAGGCTTCTCTGGTGGCTCAGATGGTAAAGAATCTGCCTACAGTGCAGGCGACCTGGGCTCCATCCCTGAGTCAGGAACATCTACTAGAGAAGGGAACCTACCCATTCCAGTATTCTTGCCTGGAGAATTCCATGAACAGAGGAATCTTAAAGTCAGTTCAAATACTATGCCTTGCACAAAGCCTTTCTCTTAAAACCAAGTTCCTCTTGGTTCCTACAACACTTTGCTCACAAATCTATTTTAAGGTTTATTTCCTTTTGCTTTGTATATTATGGCTGGTTATTTCCTTATATTTCATCCCATGAATATAAACTTGAAGGCGGTAAATAATCTTATTAAATATACCCTTAATTATAAGGTACATTTTGTATACCTTTTAATTCCTGGCTTAAGTATTATGTTTTACATACAGAAGGTGCTTAATAAGTATCACACTACTTAGCCAACTTTTGAATGGTGCCTCAGTGAATATTTGTTAATAGAAATCAGTGTTACAGACTTTCTTTATGGTCCTGGCAAAAAAAGAATTTGATTTCTTCAAAGGCAAAGAAGTGGCATTGGGGGAAAGAGGCCTTATATAGAATGATAGGGTATTGGGGTCCTTTAATGGACCAGAGGAGAGTGAAAAAGTTGGCTTAAACTCAACATTCAGAAAACGAAGATCATGGCATCTGGCCCCATCACTTCATGGGAAATAGATGGGGAAACAGTAGAAACAGTGTCAGACTTTATTTTTTTGGGCTCCAAAATCACTGCAGATGGTAACTGCAGCCATGAAATTAAAAGACGTTTACTCCTTGGAAGAAAAGTTATGACCAACCTAAATAGTATATTCAAAAGCAGAGACATTACTTTGCCACTAAGGTCCGTCTGGTCAAGGCTATGGTTTTTCCTGTGGTCATGTATGGATGTGAGAGTTGGACTGTGAAGAAGGCTGAGTGCCGAAGAATTGATGCTTTTGAGCTGTGGTGTTGGAGAAGACTCTTGAGAGTCCCTTGGACTGCAAGGAGATCCAACCAGTCCATTCTGAAGGAGATCAACCCTGGGATTTCTTTGGAAGGAATGATGCTAAAACAAGCTCCAGTACTTTGGCCACCTCATGCGAAGAGTTGGCTCATAGGAAAAGACTCTGATGCTGGGAGGGATTGGGGGCAGGAGGAGAAGGGGACGACCGACGATGAGATGGCTGCATGGCATCACGGACTCAATGGACGTGAGTCTGAGTGAACTCAGGGAGTTGGTGATGGAAAAGAGAAGAGTGAAAAAGTTGGCTTAAAGCTCAACATTCAGAAAACGAAGATCATGGCATCTGGTCCCATCACTTCATGGGAAATAGATGGGGAAACAGTGGAAATAGTGTCAGACTTTATTTTGTTGGGCTCCAAAATCACTGCAGAGGGGGACTGCAGCCATGAAATTAAAAGACGCTTACTCCTTGGAAGAAAAGTTATGACCAACCTAGATAGCATATTGAAAAGCAGAGACATTACTTTGCCAACTAAGGTCCGTCTAGTCAAGGCTATGGTTTTTCCTGTGGTCATGTATGGATGTGAGAGTTGGACTGTGAAGAAGGCTGAGTGCCGAAGAATTGATGCTTTTGAGCTGTGGTGTTGGAGAAGACTCTTGAGAGTCCCTTGGACTGCAAGGAGATCCAACCAGTCCATTCTGAAGGAGATCAACCCTGGGATTTCTTTGGAAGGAATGATGCTAAAACAAGCTCCAGTACTTTGGCCACCTCATGCGAAGAGTTGGCTCATAGGAAAAGACTCTGATGCTGGGAGGGATTGGGGGCAGGAGGAGAAGGGGACGACCGACGATGAGATGGCTGCATGGCATCACGGACTCAATGGACGTGAGTCTGAGTGAACTCAGGGAGTTGGTGATGGACAGGGAGGCCTGGCGTGCTGCGATTCATGGGGTCGCAAAGAGTCAGACACGACCGAGCGACTGAACTGAACTGAGTGGACCAGAACCTTGTGGTCCGGAGTCGACAATAAGAAAGTGAAAGAGAGAGCTAGAGGAAGGGAGTGAGAGTGAGAGAGAGTGAAAGAAAGACATGGGGACCCAAGCTCTGATGGAGCAAAGGTGCCTTAATGATCCTTCTGTGAGTATATATAGGCTGTTGTACAAGAAATTTCTTTCGACAAAGATCAGAAAACCAAACGAGGTGCAGCAACCGTTACCAAGGGAACAAGGGATTAATAATGGTCACAAGGTCAGGAGACAATCCATATCTCAAGAAAGAGGATCTAGACTAAGCAGTTTTGTCCAAGGAGAATGTTTACTGAAGGAGATTCAAGCCTGTCTCATCCTATGACCTCAGTCCTGGGAGCGGCTTGCCGCTCCACTAGTTTCTAACAACAGAAACTGACAAGGAACGGAGGATTTATGAGAAACAGCACGTAGGAACACTCCTGTTAAACATTCCCTAACAACCGGGAATACCAGAAAGTCAGAATGCCCAGCATTTGAGGTGTGGCTCAGTGATGTGACCGCTCCTCTCCTGCCCTTTTCCTGATTATCACCTAGAAATAGGGCCCAGGCTGAAAGAAAATGAGCCATGGGGCGCCGGGGGGATTGTGTCACAGAAAGGCTCAGCTACTGAAAACTGACCTTGCACTGATCGTTGCCTGCTGATCATGTGCCACATTTTCTAAACAGCTTCCTTTTTTTTTTCTAATTATAAAAGTAATGCATGCTTCTTGTACAAAATTTGGAAGAATGCAGACAGATGCAGTGAAGAAACCCAAAACTGCCTGAACCCTGCCACGGCCGTGTGTTTTAGAACCATGGCTGTAGCAGTGTCTCCCAACTCATGGGCTCTCCTGCCCTGTGACCTTGCCACTGTCCCAAGAACAGATGGAGTCTATTTCTCCACCCCCTTGAGTGTGGGCTCTGTGATGACTTTAACCCACAGAATGTGGTGGTTCTCTGCTAGTTCTGCACAGAGCGCCTTTGTGACCTAGAGGCTCACGCTTCCTGCCTCTTGGAAGCCAGCCACTGGATCAGGAGCCCATCTACTGGGAAACCAGCATTTGGGAGACTTACAGAGCACATGGAGGGTTCCAGGAGGACGAGGGGGTGTGTGGAGATAGAGCGAGGCGGGGGAGCACTGAGGCATCCCACTTGTGTGTGAAGACGCCACTTAGGGAGGAAAACCTCCAGCCCCCATCCCAGCTGATGCCTCGTGGATTAGAGACGAGCTACCCCACTGAACTGTCCCCACATTCCTCAGCAAAATTAACTTTTTTTAAGCCATTACATTTTGGGGTAGTTTTAAAACACTACTGAACATCCATCACCCCAAAATAGCCATTCTTATCTCGTATTCTTTATAGCTTTTTCTAGACACGTTTTTTTTTTCTTTTTAAAAAAGTTATCAAAAATATTGTGGATGTGTTTTTGTTAGAAACTAAGAAAGCACTTAAACATAAAAAATACAGACAGTGGAAATGCATCTTAATCACATCCTACAAAGAAGGCAACCACTATTAACAATTAGATCTATATTTTTCCAGGTCTTTTTTCTAAACGCATAACAGCATTATTCATTTAAGATAGAACTCATTAAACACAAAATTAGGATAACTTACATACACAGTTTGTATGATCTCAACTAATATGTTGTGAATATTTTCTCATGTCAAATATTCTTCAGAAACATAATTTTAATAGTTTTATAGCATTTTCTTGTAGAGGTTCATTTATTTGTTTCATTCAAAAAATGTTTATTGAGCATATAGTATAAGGCAGGCACTTTTCTAAGAAGTGATAGTACAGTAGCGAGTAAAACAGAAAACAGCCTTGCCCTCATGGAGTTTACATCTTATTGGGAGAACTGGTAAGCAGTAAGATATGTGGAGTATTAGATAATGATAAGGAAGAAAAAGAGCAAAACAGGGAAGGGCACCAGAGGGTAAACTTTAGAGAAGCTGGCCAGTCTTACTGAGAAGATGGCTTTGGTGCACTGTTCATAGGAACAATCCAATTTTGCTGGATATTTAGGTTGTTTCTGTTTTCATTTTTCCATATGTTGTCTTTAAATTGATTTTTTTTTTTAATGGAGAAGAAAAGAGTGGCTTTATTTCTTTGCCAGGCAAAAGGGGAATGCATTAGGCTAGTGCCTTAAGAACTGTGCCTTTTAAAGGCAATTTTCACATCACCACTTTGTGCTTGCCCAGCTCATAATTCCCTGAATCCAAACAGATAGAGCGTGCTAACTGCTCTAACCAGCCAAGCTTTGAGCAGCTTATCACCATGACCCCACGCCTGTCACAGAGCAGTGTTGTACTGGAGGTGTGGAGTGAGAGTCCTCTCCTGTAGTCACTCTGAACCCAGGCTTCCTCCCTCCAGTCACTCTGCCGACCTCTAGACCTAAGTCCTCAGCCAGCTCCTCTCTGTAAGGCTAGTAAACCAGGGAGGAAAGAGCATGGGATGTTGAACAGGAAGTTTTTGTGGGCCCTGCCTAAAGATGGTGTGTATTGCTTCCACTCAAATTCCACTGGTTAGAATTCAACTTCTGTAGCTGCGCCTAGCTTCAAGGGAGGCCATGCAGTGTCTAGCTGTGTGCCAAGGAGGCGAAAACTGCTTTGAGGACAAAGCAGCTTTGGCAAATACCTAGCCACCTCGGCTACAGGGAATTCGTGACCTGACAAAGCCCATTTCCAGGTATAGAAACAAACTACTTGTCTCATAAAATCCTCTGTTTCATAATAGGTATTGATTTATCATATTTTAATTAAGGTTTCAAACATAATGATCTTTATAACCTATCAGTGTTTTCACTTTTGACTGGGAGCGAGAATACTCATATTATCTGAGCACCAGTGTGCCAAGCACTGCAGAGGCACCTGCAATATGACCTTATTTAATTTTCTCAGTTATTACACTGGGTGGTAGTGGTGGTAGTTTAGTTGCTAAGTCGTGTCTGACTCTTCAGACTCCATGGACTGTAGCCCACCAGGCTCCTCTGTCCATGGGATTTCCCAGGCAAGATTACTGGAGTGGGTTGCCATTTCCTTCTCCAATTATACTGAGTAGGTGTCATTAAACACATTTTGCTGATGAGGAAACAGGTCCATGGAGATTAAGTTCTCTCAAGTCACACATGCAATATGTGGTAAATTACATAGAATTCAAACTCAGATGGTTTGATTCCAACTACTGGTAGTCCTCTTGCTTCAGAAATAAATGCACGTGCTGGGCCATATGGTTTCTTTCTTTCTTTTTATTTTTTTTTTTGGCCACGGCCACCCAGCACATGGAATCTTAGTTCCTTGAACAGGGATCGAACCCTTGCCCCCTGCAGTGGAAGTGCAGAGTCCTAACCACTGGACACCAAGGAAGTCCTTCCAATTCTGGTTACTGTTGATCAAATACGCCCTGAAAACCCTGGGTCCTGGTAACCTCACCTGAAGCATAGCTCCAGAACTGCGTCCCTCCTCCTAGCTCCCACGAAGGAGATGAAGTGTTTCTGCAGGCAGGCAATCACCTCTTTCCCTGGGAGCTTCTTTCGCTCCTGCTGCTATCTCTCGCCTGAGCCCAGGCCAACTCCCACCCGCCCCTCTCAGGGGGACTCAGCATAGGAAGATGAAGCCAGCTGCTGCCAAGTGAGAACTGTCAGCGCTGGGAACTGGTCTCCCACAACCCCCTTCCTAAAGAGAAGCCCCAGCTCCCACCTGGGGGAGGTGCAGTAGGTACTCGGTTGCTGGGGCAGAAACACTCACCTTGCCCAGAACCTTTGGTTCTAGGGACTGAGGGACACTGTTCTGACCTGGAACAGATGTCCTGACAGCACTTGAGCTTCCTTTGCATCCTTGACAAAGAATCTAGTAGGCTGTGTTCCTGGGGGCTAGTCTAACCACTGATGACAGAAAACGTGTCCCTTTCCCGGGGGCCTGTGAGAGACCTTCCCTCCAAGCCCTCAAGGATTGCGAGCCCTCACTTCTCATTCCCATGTTCTGACCAAGCTGCTCTTCCTTCCCAGCTTCCCAGTACCTGAACTCTAGCTTCTACCGGTTTCT
>SJXQ01007826.1:146696-158987 GCA_006408695.1 Aepyceros melampus
AGCATTCATTAAAGGCTGGGAAATCTGTTGAGGGCTAAAGATCAAAAACAGACACAGGTAACTTTGAAAAAGAAGAAAAAATGTCTCTCTGTCTCTCTTTTTTCCTCCTTCCCTCCTCTGTGATCCTCTGCCCTTGCTCCAGGCAGCCAGCACTGGAGAACAGCCAGCATCTTTCATCACCCGGGAGGTGCCTGGACCAGCTCTGTCTGGGCTCTACAGACACCCTTTCCTCCTGTCAGCAGTGTTCTTTACCTTGAGGTCATGCCTTTTCACCTTGAGTGTGGAAAGATCTAAAGGTCTAATACAAGGATGTGAACCCAGAGCCACTCCAAAAAGACCTCTGGGTCCCCCCTGAGACCAGCCACAGGAGTTCCCTGCCCCAAACTGTTTGGACTAGCCTACCAAGCTGCCTGACGGAGGCCAAAATCTTGAAGCAATCAACAGAAGGGTTTTCCCTAGAGCTGTGCTGTGCTCAGTTGCTTCAGTCGTGTCCGACTCCCTGTGACCCCGTGGACTGTAGACCGCCAGGCTTCTCCATGGCATTCTCCAGGTAAGAATACTGGAATGGGTTGCCATTTCCTTCTCCAGGGGATCTTTCCTACCCAGGGATTAAACCCACATCTCCTGTGTCTCCTGCATTGGCAGGTGGATTCTTTACTTGCCTAGAGGAGCCTTGGTGCCTATTTCCTTTGGGACCTCAGCAGTTGATCAGAACTATAGGCACTCCGTCCTGGCCACACACCAGGTGATACAACCATTGACATTCATAGGTAGACAAGCAAAACAACGCTTGCCTGAGATAAGTAATACCACCCATTCCTAGGTATGGCTAGGTTTCCCCCATAAATCACGCTGCCTGAGGCGAGCCACCTTGTACCCACAGAGAGACCACCTCTCTCTGCTTTCAATACTTTGTCCTTGGTCAGTACTGGACTCACCCTCAGAGTTGGGCCCATGAGGAAAGCTGCTCATCTTCCAGGAAATCCCTGTTGACAACGTTGTCTACTAGGTAGCAGACTCAGAGATCCCTTTCAGAATCTGCTGTTGGGAAAACTCTTGGCTTCTCGATGGAGTTTCTGGAGCACAGTGTGTCTCCACTCATTTCAGCTGACAGGAAGCTCAGGCAGTGTCAGGACATCTGTCCCAGTTCATTTCCAGTGTCTTTCATAAGATTTTGGATCTTTCCATGTGACTGTTTAAAATACATTTGGTGTTTTTAATAAAAGCTTTCCTAAGTCTTGTTTGCGTGGAAGGAATAAGCTGAGTATAATAAAGACATTGGTCCAGTTTGCAAACAATTCACCTGCCCCTGGAGCTCTGTGGAGGCAGAGGGTACTGGATGTGGGTGTGCCCATGTGCTTTCCTGTGGGGAGGGCATTGACTGCCCTTTGCCATGCTCTTCAAACACCAAGCCTCCTCCTGAGCCCTGGGCTCCTACACCTGGGCAAACAGCAGCATGGGAGTGTCTTTTGCAGCTTCACTCACCCTCTTCAAATTGAGGTCGAAAGAAAGCAACTCCCTGCGGGAACTGGAACACTCAATAGTATTCCCAAGGCCGAGACTTCACTGCAGTGAGATGTCATGTCATCATTTCCCCACTTGCAAAGCCTGGAGACTTTCAGAGTGGAGGCTGGAGGCTGTTCGTGGGGAGTAGTCAAACAGGGATCCTTTGGAGAATGAAAGAGACACAGTTATTATTATTATAACATGCAAAGCAGAGTATGTCCCTGAGGGCTGGCTTTTGCCCAGGTTGCCTGGGTCTGGTCTCTGAGTCTGACCTTCCTTCAGTTAGGTATCCGGGGGTCTCCTAACCTTTCCCAGAAATAGTTCCAGTTCTTTGGGGACCTCCTCTAACTGCTCAGAGCCCCCTGCATTTGTTCCCACTCACTTTCAGTAGCCACTAGGTGCATTGTGCAAATTCAAAACAAATATAAGAAGCACAAGTCCCTCTCTTTGTTCATGTATACAGAGATAAACTTAGGGACCTCTCGTCCCTCACCTCTTCCCATTTCTGTTATATCTAGTGGTCTCTGTTCCTCCTTATTTTGTCTCCTCCCCTCTAGAGTGGAGGGAGAGGTGGGGCTGGGGCTAGAGATAACCCAGACTTTGCTGGTGCCTGTGGAGTGTGTGTGTGGAGGGGAGCACCCTCTAAGCCCTGAGTGCAGGTTAGGCCGAGGCGGGGGGTGGAGTAGGGGACGGTTGGGTGGATCTCGAGATGAAAGCTGTCTTTTATCTGACATCCATCACATTGCAAGAAGCAGTCTGTTTGGGGAAATAGCTCCTGCCTGGGGCACAGGCCCCTTAGCTGAGGCTGTGATATGTAGTCCTTATCCACTGTTTCTTGCAGGATGCTTGGGACTGATGCACGGGGATAATCCAGAGAGAGGGCGAGGTGCGGGAGGGGGGAGGNCTCTCTTTGTTCATGTATACAGAGATAAACTTAGGGACCTCTCGTCCCTCACCTCTTCCCATTTCTGTTATATCTAGTGGTCTCTGTTCCTCCTTATTTTTGTCTCCTCCCCTCTAGAGTGGAGGGAGAGGTGGGGCTGGGGCTAGAGATAACCCAGACTTTGCTGGTGCCTGTGGAGTGTGTGTGTGGAGGGGAGCACCCTCTAAGCCCTGAGTGCAGGTTAGGCCGAGGCGGGGGGTGGAGTAGGGGACGGTTGGGTGGATCTCGAGATGAAAGCTGTCTTTTATCTGACATCCATCACATTGCAAGAAGCAGTCTGTTTGGGGAAATAGCTCCTGCCTGGGGCACAGGCCCCTTAGCTGAGGCTGTGATATGTAGTCCTTATCCACTGTTTCTTGCAGGATGCTTGGGACTGATGCACGGGGATAATCCAGAGAGAGGGCGAGGTGCGGGAGGGGGGAGGTGGGGGTCGGGATTGGGAGTTCATGTACACTCGTGGCTGATTCATGTCGATGTGTAGCAAAACGAATACAGTATTGTAAAGCAAAACAAACTAAAAAATAAAAATTAATTAAAGAAAAAAAAAAAGCCTTGGAAGGCAGTCCCCCTGGATGGGGGAATGCAGAGAAAGGAAGAGTGAGTGGAGAGGGCATCTTAGTTCTGAAGAAAGGGTTTCTGGGTGCTGCAGAGGCAGGCCTGGGGCCAGCCCGCTCCTATGAGGGAGCCCTCTACAACTGCATCAGGACCTCTGGAAGTGTGACTGGCTCAGAGATTCTCACTTCTGTTTTTCTCCTGGCTTTTAATAAACTTCATTTTGAGCGTGTTGGCATCCTCCCAGGTGGGAGGCAGCTGTGGAAAAAGAAAACTGAACTTGGAGACAGAAACCTGGGTTAAAATCACAGCCCTTCCACTTTCTTGAGCAAATCTGTTCATCCTTTCTTTCTTCATCCGTGAAGCAGAAGCAGCAAATGTGAGCCCAGCTGAGGAGAACACAGGGGATCTTCCCTGAAGCAGTGTCTTCTCAAGAGCAAAGCTGGGGAAATTTAAGCTGAGGACACATGCAGACTCATGAAGGGGCTTGGGTGGCCCTCAGAGTCCAAGCTTCAGGTGACTAAAACCTCGAGGGTCAGAAAAGGGCAACATCATGGTCCTTTGGGCTTCCATTGAGCCCCTCAGGCTAGTGTTTACCATCGAAACAGAGACACAGAGCTGGGAGTCTTTACAACCCATATATCACCATTGCTGTCTATACTCCTCTTGCCTAATAACACTTGTTTGTTTCTGTATTCTTTTGTTCCTTGTAGATCACTATTACTGAAGCTTGTTCAAGGGCCAGTGTTGTGGCCAGGCTTAGACTATAAGATGGGTTAGGCCAAAACTGGCTTCTCTATGTCAAGAAAGCCGGGCTTGGTTTTTTTCCTCTGGGGATTCCGTACTCTAACTGCTTAGCGGAACATCCTCCACAGTACTGTAGAAAGAATTGGTTTAGGGATTCGAGGTGCAAACACCTCACACAGGGAAGGTGCTTAGCTAAGACATCTTTAGCTGATCTGAGTTGTTCCTAGAGGAGCAAGAGGCAGGAGTCTGAGTTTTGTCCACCCTTGGCTTAGAATTCTAAAAAGAAAACAGGGAGCCTGATAGCCTGGATGGTGATGGTGACTGGAATCATATGGAGGCCAGCTGGGAAGGTACAACTTGAGGGTGGTTTACCACAGGGTCAGACACTCTGCGTGGAAATTTCCTTTAAGTGAGAACCATGTGGACTTCCTCCCTCCATCTTACTGGGGAGCCCGCGCCCCATAACCTAACACTGAGGGCCTGGCTGAGCACTGGGGAATGGGTTGGTGCCCTGGGCCCACCATGCCTAGAATCTGACGGCAGTCTGGGCTCTTGTGCTGGGTGTGTCTCTTCCAGGAGCCGCATCTCCCTTCAGGAGCCAGGGGGTTAGTCGGGGAGGGAGAGGAGTTTGTCAAAGTTCAACACACTTAGGAATGTTGACCAGGCAATCTCCCATCGGGGGAGGTTGCCTGTCTCTTAAATAAAAGGCTTCAAAGGATATATCAGTTGTTGAGGAGGCTCTGAGAAACATTCCTAGCCAAGACACCCAGAATATATCTGGACCTGACTGGAATGTGGTCAGTGGGTCACAAGGCAGATGACAGACCCTCTTTCTATCCTACTACCATCTCCAAAACCAGAGCCACCACCACAGCCACTGACCAACTCCCTGCATCTGTGCAAAAGCCTCTATTAAAACACTCATGACCACCAGCACCACCCACCCCAGCCACCCCCAGAACACCATCCTCACATGCCCACACCGCCAAAACCACTGAATTCACTCAGAAGGGTATACTAGGTTACATGTGAGGTACTCCAAGCCCTCCCCCCAACTGCAGTAGGGAGCGAAGGGAGTGAAGCCGAAGTATAGATGTGTGTGGAAGGACCACCATGGAGGAGCTCTCATGCAGGGGACACTGGTGTGCTCACACACAGGAACGTTAAGAGCCATGGGACTGGCCTCAGGGGCCGCCAGTCCTTCTGTTAGTGAATCCACATCACCTAATGGCAACTCAGGAGTCCGAGCAATCGGGTGAAACTGTTGGAGAAACCCAAAGAGGGAGCGATAAGGCATCTGCCCTTAGGAACATGTCATATTGTAGAAAAACTGGAGTGGATGCCCACTTAGTTAGCAGAGCCAAGGAGTCAAGCCAGAGCAAGATGAAGACCATCGTGGGGGATGGTTGGGTGTCTGGAGCGAGTAGATAGAGACTAGGGAGGTTGGCTCGAGAGGCATTTAGAGAAGTGTAATCTCTTAAGCTTCCCTAGTAGCTCAGATGGTAAAGCGTCTGTCTGCAATGCAGGAGATCTGGGTTAGATCCCTGGGTTGGGAAGATCCCCTGGAGAAGGAAATGGCAGTCCACTCCAGTATTCTTGCCTGGAAAACCCCATGGACCTGGAGCCTGGTAGGCTACCGTCCATGGGGTCGGAAAGAGTCGGACACGACTGAGCGACTTCACACTCACACTCAATCTCTTAAGCAATAATTTGAGAAAGAAGGAATCTGACATGTTGGAGAGGAGAAGACAATGTATAAAAAGCAGAAGACGGTAGTTTTGTGGAAACTGCAGCAGTGACAATATCTGTACTGGCATGTGCATTATTCACAAGCACTTTCATCTCATATTGTCTCAGCTCATCCTCCTAACAGCCCTGCGGGGGGAGCATCCTTGTCATCATATCCAGATGAGACAGCCCTTGAAGACAGATGAAACTTCCAGAGGAGGAGACATGTGGGAAGGGCCTCCAGGCAGAGAGAACTGTGTGAATGAAGGCATAAGAGATGAAGAAGCACGACTGCGGGGATGGAGTTAGTGAAGAGTTTCCACGTGCAGTCTGAGGACCATTCATCAATCGATGGGCCATTCATCATTCTGGGCCATTACAAATGATGCTGCCACGAGCACGTGTGTACACATCTTGGTGTGAACACATGTTTTCATTTCTTTTGGGTGTATGCCTAGGGAGTGGAATTGCTGGATCACACGGCTGTGACGAACCATTTGGGACTAGATTGTTTCCAAAGCAGCAGCACAACTTTACATTTGCTACCAGGTTTCTTGCTCTACAGTTTTTAATTGGATTTGACCAATGGGAGATTGGGAGGCACATTAATTTATAGACATCAGAGGGTGGAGCAGAGTGAGGATGGGGTATTTATTTCCTGCAGGGTTGCCATAAGCAGCTACCCCCCACTACTGAAGACCAGAGCTTTGGTCAATGACCCACCAAGAGTTGCTGGGGGGTCTCCACCAAACGATGGGCTCCAGGATCTGCTCACATTTCCGTCCCTTGACTGTTTTTTAAAAATTGGGGTAAGATGTACACAACATAAAGCTTACAGTTTAAATCACTTTGAAGTGTACAGTTCAGTGGCATGAAGTACATTCACACTGCTGTGCAGCCATCTTCCCCCATCCATCTCCAGAATTTTTCCATCTTCCTGAACTCAGCCTGCACCCATTAATCAAGGCCCTTCTCCTCTCAGGCTCTAGTGGGCAGGACTCCCCCATGTGGCTGCCCTGAGCACTGCACTGCACCTTGTGATTCCCCTAACCCCTGCCCACACACCTTTGTAAATCTGTCTTTTAAAAATTTTTTATTTATTTTTAACTGGAGGATAATATGCTTTGTAATGTTGTGTAGGTTTCTGCCACACATCAACATGAGTCAGCCGTAGGTATATATATGTTCCCTCCATCTCGAAGCTCCTTCCCACCTCTCACCCCATCCCACCCCTCTAGGTTGTCACAGAGCACCTGATTTAAGCTCCCTGCATCATCTCTTCAGTTTACTCGAGCATACCATTTATCTCCTCCACACCTGGCACGACAATTCTCTGAGGCAGTGCCTAAAATTAACATCTCCATTGTACGAATGAGAAAACCAAGGCAGGGGGAGGCCGAAAACTTGCCCAAGGTCCTTACCTAGTGAGGGGAGGACTAGGATTTAGACTTCACCATCTGAATCTGACTCTGGGATAGCTGAGATAAAAGCAGAGGTTACAGAACGTGACAAGTGACACACTTGGTCACCCCTGGGCAGGTAAGAGAGTCCCAACTGACTAAAGGATGAGGCTGGGATTGGGAGGTTGGTGGGGCCTTCAGAGAGGCTGCTTAGTACCTGGGCAGAGGGGAGCTTAAAAGTTGGCTTAAAGCTCAACATTCAGAAAACGAAGATCATGGCATCTGGTCCCGTCACTTCATGGGAAAGAGATGGGGAAACAGTGGAAACAGTGTCAGACTTTATTTTTGGGGGCTCCAAAATCACTGCAGATGGTGACTGCAGCCATGAAATTAAAAGACACTTACTCCTTGGAAGAAAAGTGATGACCAACCTAGATAGCATATTCAAAAGCAGAGACGTTACTTTGCCAAGAAAGGTCCATCGAGTTAAGGCTATGGTTTTTCCTGTGGTCATGTATGGATGTGAGAGTTGGACTGTGAAGAAGGCTGAGTGCAGAAGAATTGATGCTTTTGAACTGTGGTGTTGGAGAAGACTCTTGAGAGTCCCTTGGACTGCCAGGAGATCCAACCAGTCCATTCTGAAGGAGATCAGCCCTGGGATTTCTTTGGAAGGAATGATGCTAAAGCTGAAGCTCCAGTACTTTGGCCACCTCATGCAAAGAGTTGACTCACTGGAAAAGACTCTGATGCTGGGAGGGATTGGGGGCAGGAGGAGAAGGGGACAACAGAGGATGAGATGGCTGGATCGCATCACGGACTCGATGGACGTGAGTCTGAGTAATCTCTGGGAGTTGGTGATGGACAGGGAGGCCTGGCGTGCTGTGATTCATGGGGTCGCAAAGAGTCGGACACGACTGAGCGACTGAACGGAACGAGAGGGGAGCAAGACAGTCAAGCCCAGTTGGCATCGTGCTGAGCCAGAAGAGCATCTTCTGAGGGGAGACCATGCCGCAGCCAGCGACTGCCCCATCTTCCTTGGATTGACCTGGGCAGTCAACTGAGAGGGGCTGAGCTCCATGGGCCAGGGGTGAGGCTGCTCTGGGAGTGAAAGTGTCCCAACCTGTTGCAGGCCAGAGCCCTGTGGCCCTGCTGAGTAGCAGGCCGGGTGTGACTGGTGTGACCAAATGGATTTATTCCATCATGAGAAGACTCCTGGGGTTGCCTCCCTTCATGACACTGCCCAAGAGTGCTGGCATAAAAGCAGAGGTCAGGCAGTGGAGAGAGGAGGGTGGCCAGGGAGGACTAAAGAAACGGCTGGGGCGCACTGCAGCAAGGGCCGGAGGCTAAGGGGAGAGGGGAGCGCAGGCCCGAGATGTGCCCCCTGCTCAGTGTGCTGGTTTTACTGGCCACCTCCTTCCTGCTCCTGAAATTCGGCATCATCTACTGGGAAAGGAACCACCTTCCTCCCGGTCCCTTCCCCTTCCCCATCCTTGGAAACCTGTGGCAACTAAGCTTTCAGCTGCACCCGGCAATGCTGTTCCAGGTGGGGAATCTGTCCTGAGTTGGAGGCCCTCTGGAGGGGTGGGCACAAGGACCCTCCCCCTCAGCCCAGGGAGACTAGAAGTAAGGAACTGGGCTCAGACACACATCAGGGTGAATCCTGCTCCTGCCGTTCACTCGCATTATGGCCTCGAGCCTTGGTTTCCTCATCTATCCAGTGCAGGGGTGTTGGGGAAATGCAAATACTGACTGTAGGGACTTTGCCCAGAGCTCACCCAAGACAGTTCTGAGGCAGAGCTCCACAGCCAATGTAACGTGGTAGAAAACACTATTTCACCAGACTCTGCTCCAAGGGGGTGCTGTTTGTAGCTGGAAGCCATTTTCTGAAAAGCCACTTGGGTTGGGAACTGGGGAGATTGGGACCCCCAAGGGTACACTCAAGTAATGCTGTGGCATAAAGCCCTTTCTGGGTTGGGTAGATCCCACCAGTAGAAGGGCTTCTGTTCTAAGCAGAGGGGTTTGAAATCCAGGCCAAAACTGATTTCTTGCTGAGAACTGGAGTTCAGTTCAGTTCAGTTGCTCAGTCGTGTCCGATTCTTTGCGACCCCATGAACTACAGCACGCCAGGCTTCCCTGTCCATCACCAACTCCCGGAGCCTACTCAAACTCATGTCCATTGAGTCGGTGATGCCATCCAACCATCTCATCCTCTGTCGTCCCTTTCCCCTCTTGCCTTCAATCTTTCCCAGCATCAGGGTCTTTTCAATCGAGACAGTTCTTCACATCAGGTGGCCAAAATATTGGAGCTTCACCTTCAGCATCAGACCTTCCAATGAATACTTCCGATGAGAACTGGAGGGCTGGAGACAATTCCCTTCTGCACAACAAGGCTCAGCTCTCTTCCATGACAACTAAGTACTCTTTAAAATTCTGGCTGAAGCTATGCGAGGACCATGATTCCCAGGCTCCAGCACTGGACCGAGAGTCATGGGACCTGGGTGTGAGGTTCCGGTCTTCCACTTTCTTTATTGGCCTCCATTTTCTTGTCTTTCTTCTTCCTCTTCTTCTTTTTTTTATTGGCTGTGCTGAGCAGCTTGTGGGATCTTCATTCCCCGACCAGGAATTGAACCTGGCCCCCAGCAGGGAGAGCGTGGAGTCCTAACCACAGGACCACCAGGGAATTCCCTGGCCTCCACTGTCAAAAAATAAAGATAATGAAACGTACCTCATACACACACTGATGGTGTGCTAAAGCTAAAGTAACCTGTGTAAAGGCCGCACTGGACACTAAGCTCTGGAGAAAGCATAGTGATAATTTACTATCATCTGTAAAATGGGTGGAACATACCCAACCCCCAGGGTCGTTGAGGTTCAACGATCAGACACCATATGTGTAAGTGCTGGGCCCTGACTATGCTAAGCCCACAGGGAGCCTGGGATGTGACCCCTGCTGACACCCCTGCTGTGGGAACCCGGGTTTGGCTTATCCGATGAATGGGTGGTGAGTGCTCTGAGAAGGTGAGTACTGGGTGTGAGAAGGAGGGGGTTCACGCCAAAAGGAAGGTGCGGGGGATGGGGTCAGCTGAGCTGTCTCTGCAACCTGAGACCCCGTCTCTCTGCAGCTGGCCCAGACTCTCTCTGCAGCTGGCCCAGACTCACGGCCACGTGTTCACAGTGTGAGTGGGCCCCACGCCGCTGGTGGTGCTGTGCGGCTTCTGGGCGGTGAAGGAAGCCCTGGTCTCCCACTCAGAGCAGCTCTCAGGCTGGCCCCTCACCCAACTCTTCCGAGACCTAGTTGGAGAAAGAGGCAAGGCTGCCCTCCCTGCTGGGGATGGGGTGGCTGGGTGGTGACTGCACACAGGGGCCCAGTGGGGTGACCCAGAAGTGTTGACGTGGAGGAACCTGCCGGGAGGACTCAGGTGTCCTCAGATAACCCTGTGCGAGGGGCGGGGGTGGCCTGGGGAGGAACGAGCTCCGGGGGTTAGAAAGACCTGGATCAAGTCTCAGCTCTGCTCCAGGCGAGGCACTCACTCTCTGTTCCTCAGTGTACCCATCTGTTAGATGGGGAGACTGACTGCTCTCGCCTCCCAGGGACAGGGCAGGGTGGAGGTTAAGTAAGCCACACACCCAAAGGTGCCCAGTACAGCACCTGGCTCAGCAAATGCCCTCTGCCCCCTGCTCTCCCCTCCAGACCCTGTCCTCCCTTCCTTTCTTTATCTCCTCCTCCAGTTCCTATGGAGACTCTTAAAGGCAAAATCAGGTTGGCAGCCTGGGAGGAGAGCACAGCTGAGCCTGGACGGCACCAGGCTCATGGACCCCACAAGCCGCAGATGCCCCTCACTGGCCGGCCGGCCAGAAAGAGCACCATCCCAGAGCTGACTGGGAAGGCCACCAGGAGTCTGCCCTCCCCACCTGGGTACGAGCCAGGCAGCCTTGGCCAGAGAGGCTGGGAGGGACTGCTGGACATGCCGCACCCCTGGCCCAGTGGTCATCTGCAGTATGGGCACAGATGGCGGCAGTAGAGACGCTTCTGCCTGGCCACGCTGCAGCTGCTGGGCCGAGGTCCACTGGCCTGGAGCTGAGGCTGCAGGAAGAGGCAGCAGGGCTGATCGAGGCCTTCCACCGGGAACAGGGTGTGGAGTGGTCTAGACAGCCCTCAGTCCCCACAGCACACAGCACACAGCACACTCCAGGGAGGCTGAACCGTGTGTGCATGTGTGCAACTGTAGAAGAGTGGACCCTTTGCAGGTCCAGGAGGGGACTTACGCTACATCAGTAAATCAGGACTTTCTATAGTGTGGGCAGGTGAGTGGACACAGGCCTAGAACGTCCAGTCCTTGGGGAAGCCTGAAGCCCTTCTCTACAGATGGGAAAATGTCCTCCCCCAACATCCCGGGCCATTCACACCACAGACTCTTTGCACATACTCTTCCTCCTCTAGAATATCCTAATCCACATCCCTTCCCTCCCTGTGAGAAACCTCAGCTCCTCTCAGACCTGGCTGACATCACCTGTTAAGCAGCCCTCCCCAAATCCCAGGTCCTGGCATCCTTTGCTCCCAGCTGGACACACCTGCCCCACATTCTAGTGTGTTTAAAGTGGTGTGTGTCTCCAACACCTCTCCTTGCAAACCCAGTACCTATATCACAAAGCTTGGCCCATAGATGGTGCTCAGTAATCATTTGCTGAGTGAACAACTGAGGACTGAGAATGAATGAATGATGCAATGAGCAGCCATATACAGAGTGGAGGAGCGCTCAGTGCAGTGCTCTCTGCCTCCTCACTCTGAGCCCTGCCCCTCTGCTCTCAGGTGGACCCTTTGACCCTCAGGCACCATTATCAGATCCACGGCCAGAGTCACTGGGGCCCTAGTGTTCAGCCGCTACTTCCTCTCGGAGGATCCCTTCTTCCAGGAACTGATGCAAGCCATCAACTTTGACCTGGGCTTTGTCAGCACCATTTGGCACCGCGTAAGTTGGCACTCAAGGAGACACGTGTGCGGGTCATCGGACAGCTCGGGGCTCAGCCTGGGCAGAGCCGGGTGAGCGTCAGCTAGGCAGGGGGAGGGCCACAGGGCCTGCTTCTGGGCTCCTTCCGGGATGCCCACATCAGAGGTCTCAGCCCCCTTCAGCATCCCCAGCAATGTTCTCAGTTGCCTTGACTCAGAGCCAGCACCTGAGCAGCCCCTGGGTGCGCCTCTTACACCACAGCTAAACGACCTGTTCCTCTGGGCCTTCCACTGCCTGCTTGGCCCTTACCAGGAGATGTTTAGGTACCAGAAGGCTGTGCAGGGCTATATCCACCGGGAGATCAGCAGGCACAAACTCAGGACATCTGAGGCCCCCAAGGACTTCATCAGCTGCTACCTAGCCCAGATCATCAAGGTGGGCCTGAGAGGGCTGCAGAGGGCTGGAG